>OY757907.1:112763955-113121455 GCA_963585895.1 Sepioteuthis lessoniana
AAAATCGATACGGCAACTTCAGAGGATACAAACAAAAATTTGTAGACAAAACATATCGATATTGTTTATATTGTTTAATCAAATGTGCATTAACGAAGAAATGCTACCCAAGTACACACACACATATATATATATATATATATATATATATATATGGGGGTGACATGTGAGGTTTTAAACGAAATGTTTAACATTCTAATGTATGCAAAAAAAAAGAAGAAAAGTTGACATCGTATTATGATTTACAAAAGTAAGGAATACAACTGCGGCTAGCCATAAATGCCTCGGATGACCTTTGTAGCCTTATAACTAAGCAGTTCTCATCGAAATAAAAGGTTCTGGAAATATTATTTTGAGTTTTCGATCATCGCAGTGTACCGATCAAAAAAGAGTGACAGTCCAACTGTTTCGGTTGAGTAATATCAATTCAAATGAATGACATAATCAATATAATTTCCAAATCACTATTTATATTCGGGGATTTAAGTTTCCGATCAAATGAAAATGAACAAAGTTTTGTATTTTGAGGCTAAAAACTTTATCTTGAAAAACTGAAGAACTTGGATGAATTTGTGCTTCTTGGTTTAAGAATTTCGGAAATTCAGATGTAAAATAGAAAAAAATGTAAACTACGACATATTGAATATTAATTTCGCAAAATGAAAATCAAATATGAAATGAGGATTTTAATTTAGGCATTTTGTCAATTCTGTTTCGTCTATTGTATCGAAGGATGGATTGTTAGGAATCTTATTTTAAAAGAAGCAAATGTTGTTTTAAAATATATTAAACCCTAATAAAATCTAATATAGAACACTGTGCTCGGGTCAAAGTTCCATTGACGAGATATTGAAATTGGAGGTCATAGAATGAGTATCAACTATAAAAAAAGGGAGAAAATATGATCATTTTGGGGAGAGACCAAAGAAATTAGGATTAACCACTTTACAAGAAAGAAGAGATGATGTGACCTAATTGAAACGTACGAAATATTTAATTAGTGTTTAATTATGGTTGATATTTTTTCAATATTTCTTTTTAAACTAGAAATTTATGGCCAAGACAGATTTCAAAAAATAATTCAACCAATTGGATTTTTTTGCTAATTGAGCAATGTATTTTTGGTAAAAATTGTCGGATCAGATAAAAAAGAATGACAGTCTAAAAAAGTAAGATTAAAATGGGAGATTTCCGAAAAATTGACAAGAAAAAGAATTAAAGAGTGCGTTTTGAGGAATTTTCGAATCAACTATTTAACATATTTTCATCTGTATATAGATATTGTATTTATAGTGTATACGTTCCGAACAAAGTTTAATGTGAGGTGATAGCAGGAACTGGAGATGCTCAAGTTGGCAGAATAAACAAAACAAAAAAGCAAACGAGTCAGAGAAAAAGAAATGGAATATGTTTGGGGGAAAAGGAAAAATCAAAACAACAATTAAAACAAACAATACAATTCGAAGAAATATATCTGAAGTTACTGGCGAAAGAAGGAAGACTAAACAGATATGGGGACTGGATCAAACAATACAGAAAAAAAAAACTACACATTCCAAAACAATGAAAGATAATTCTACCTGCAATAAAGGGAGAATGCTCGAAGACATACCAACAAAAAGTGCAAAATAATTTGGGTTCAAAATATAGGAATCGAGAGAACATAATAGCAACACCAAATAGATAAAAGAAATATTGAAAAAGAGTTACAAGGACACGAAAATCCTTAGATAAAAATACATATCGATTCACCCAGAGTAACACTCAAAAAAGTACCAAAATGAAAAACACCAGGTTATGCTAGCATACATAGATTAGGTTTAAAAATCACTTCCATACGCGACGGATTGGCTATCGAAACGAATAGATGTTTAGAAGGAACGGATATACTGGAATGGATGACTATAGTGATGACCACCCTAGTCCATTTCTTATGGAGGTGCCCGTGGTGTAGTCGTTATCGTCGTAGGAAATGAACACGGCGACTCGAGTTCAAATCCTGGACGAGACTGATTGCATTTCACATAGCACTAATACCCTTGGGAAAGGTATGAATCCAATTATTCTCCCTCCAGCTATGGGTAAATAGTAGGACAGACTAGGTTCTTCAGCCTTGGTTAGGCAACTAGTCTAGGAGAAGGAAAACTCTGAATTCAAACCTGTTAAACTCCGCTTAAAAATTGACCTTGTGTCATATCCTGCCCGAGCGGAGGGGTTGGTAAATAGTACCCTAGTCCAAAAAGACTCCAAAAAAGAACCTCCCAACAACTACGGATCCATAGTATGCCCTCCTCTGATAATAGGGAAAATACTAAACGCACACATTACGGAGGGGATTTACTAATTGCTAATAAGCTGCAGGCTGTTTCCCGAAGAACAGAAACGAGGGGACCAGAAGAACAAGAGATCTACCATACATTGATTAACACATCATCTTCTAGTAGAGCAAAACAAGACGCAAAAATATAGCTATGGCGAGGATTGACTACACAAAGGCTTACCATATGGTTCCCCCAAGCTGGATTAGAGACTGTCTCAAAATGTACTGGATATCTGACGAAGTCATAAAGTTTATCGATGAAACCATGAAAAACTGGAGCGTGGAACTGACAGCTGGAGGAAAAAGGTTAGCTGTCAAGAAAAAAGAAGGAGGAAGTGGATTTACCAGCATTTAAGACAGCGTTGATACATCAATACGACGACTTGAAAACTTAATAAAAAAGAGCAAAGTAAGACTGATTACAGCAAACACGAATAACACAGTAATAATCAGAATAACAATAACAGAAATAGGAGGAAAAACAACAGTATGGATATTTCAAGCAAAAATCCAGTGAAATTCCCTCTGAGAAAACATGGATATGGCTAAGAAAGGGAAACTGTAAAAGAAAAACTAATTCTCTTTTAACAGGAGCACAAAATAACGCCATAAGGCAAAACTATGTTAAAGGTAAAATAGATAAGACGCAATAAAATAGTAAATGTAGGTTATGTGATGATAAAGACAAAAAGAGCTAACACATAATAAGTGAGTGTTCTAGAATAGTGCAAAAGGAGTACTAAACTAGACCCGACTTGATAGGGAAGGCGATCCGCTGGGAATTGTGCAAGAAATTTAAATTTTACCAACTACCACATCGTATATACACAACCCTGAATCTGCCTTGGATTATGAGACCCACCAAGTACTCACATGATCTCGACCCGACGACCAAACCAAGTGATAGTCACGGAAAAAAAAAAAAAGAACCCACAGAATAGATGACTTTGTTTTATATCTGAAGCTGTCTAAACAAAAATTCTTATGAAAATTAATATAATTTGTTGTGCAGTCATCATATTAGTTCTTATAAAGACCACATCCCAGATGGTAATATGGCAGATATTAGGGACTCATAAATTCTGTGCTACCGTATTAATCCCGTAGTAAGATTGTATTCAAAAGCAACAGTATTTTGCAATTATAATCTGCTAACCTTATTTGAGCATCTATGCCTTTGTGTTGTATCACTTATGCACTTTTCCAAAAAGGAACGTATTTTTTGCGAATAACTCATTCAAATATATGTGAAACAATCTATTTCCAACTTTCACCAGTCTATCCTTCCAAACATCAGACATGCAGGACACTGCTGGAGAAACAAGGACGAACTCATCAGTGATGTACTCCTATGGACCCACGCATATGGCCAAGCAAAAGCAGGACGACCAGCTTGAACATACATACAGCAGCTATGTGAGGATACGGGATGTAGCCCTGAAGACCTGCCGGAAGAGAAGAATGATAGGGAGAGTGGCGAGAGAGGGTCAGGGATATCCGTGCTAGCGGCATGACATGATGATGATGATGATACCTAATTGAATGATCTCAGGCCTACCATCTTTGTTGATTTTAGAAGATGCCAATGGTTTTCTGGAGGGTTTAAGTAGCTCATACAAAAATCTCTGAGAATGATTTCACCACAAGTTAGGCTTTCTATAAGTTTTGTTTTCAAGACTGAAATTAAAAATAATTGGAATAAAACTGTTAAAATAAGGTTGAATCCTTTTTCCTTGGGTGAGGCAACAGTTTAGCGATATTTTGGTAATACGTGAAGTAGAATTTCGTTGCTCCAAATGCATTTGTCTAGGTCGTGAAGGTGATGAACTAAAATCGATTTGAATATACCAAGCTCACCTGATACTCTTCGAGTGCTATTCACGGGATCTGCCTCTATGGCTTGAAGCACAACCTCGGAATCAACGCTTTTATGCCTTTTTTTATGTTGTCTGGTAATTAATGTTCTTAGAAATAGTGCAAAATTTCTTGGATTATCTGGTTACTAATCTGTAATCATCTTTGCCTATTTCTTTCGGACAATAAATGTTTTGGGTTGATTCTGGAGGTTTATAGCCCATTTCGAACTCGTAAAGTACAAGTTACCAAATTAGATTACGTTGCACGTTCATCTGTGAAGATTTCCGATCAAACTCAAAGAGAAGCAATACACAACCTGTCAGCTCATGAACTACCACAATACTAGCAAACTCAGCGGGTAGCTTCCACGGTTTGATCTACTTCTTTTAGTTGATATACACGCTACTAACGAACACGTAGCAAAATATTGCAAAACTTTTGATTCAATCTAATTACACCCGGTGATTGTTATGGATTGCAAATCAAGACAGAGCGATTGTCAGTGTTCAAATATTAATAGGAATAATTGTTAATTTTTTACGGCAAAAAAAAAAAAATTCTATTGGACTATTGAAATATAAACAGATAAGAAGCTATTATCCTAATCAATCGAAATAATCTTTAGAATTCAAGTCCCTAAACAGGAAATATAATCAGAACTGCGTGTGAATGCTCACATATTTAAATGAATAATCGATACGATCAAGGCTTACGTTTTTTATAAAAATAAAATAGAATAAAATGAATTAGGAAATACATATAAGAGATGCTTTCGTAATTATCTTCTCCAGTTAAATACTACAATGTATTTAATTACGTCGTCGAAAGAGAACCTCAGTATTTGCGCCTCTTAAAAATATTGCAATTAAAATTAAACAATATGCAACGATTAAAAAGACAACAGCCAGTATTCCTCTTGTCCGTTTTTGCTGCAATGTAGCGTCTTAGCATGCATTTTTATTTTAAGTCTCTTATTCGAAAAACCCTTTTGTTTTCCGTCATTTTTTCTCTTCTTTTGTTTCGTTTTATTTTCTTTAGAAACGATAACCTTTCCTCTTGGGGTTCTCGCATAAACAACAGAACAGGAATCTCCCATCTGCAAAAGTAATTTTGTTTCGCATAAATTGCAAGTCCTTCAGATCAAAATCGAGGAACTTCACTGGCCGCCGGCATCCTCCACATCGGGCTCCTGTTCCAACTCCAATACGTAGTTAAATAGACACACATCTTTCCTTGTATTTTACCCACGAACACACACTGAGCATGCCCAAATCTAAAAAACACGCACTCATCGTCTCATAAGCAGATGATTGGCAGACAGAATTGTAGACATAAGAAAAAGCATTGATATATCTTCAATTACTTGAATATAAAATGTATGATCGACAAAAAATAAAACAAATTCACACTCTTCTAATACACACATCATTTCAATCCAGAGTTTATACCAAATCAAGTTTACCGACCATTGCCAATATACGTTCACGCATGCGTGTTCCATTTAATTTAAATGTACATATCTGTCTATTTTCATACACAAGGGCGGGTGTCATATATCAAATAACAGAAATACAAAAATGTGGGAATGCAAACAAGATTTATGATTTCCTTATCCATAATTTTATTGCAAATAATGATTTCCTAAACTTCTTCGATATTTTTTAATGACAGTTTGGTTTTATCTTTAGATTTTTTAAAAATATTCATACGATCATTAGATGCTTCGTTATTTTCAGAAATTATATTTCTTTCTTTCTTTCTTTCTTCACACAGCCGTACACACACACACACACTATAAATATATATATGATTGATATGTTGTCATATATATATATATATATATATATATATATATATATATATATATATAGAATGAATTATTATAAGTTGTAGTATCATGAGAGAGAGAGAGAGAGAGATGAAGATCATATATAGGCAGTATAACACATTAAAATTAAAATCACATTATCAAAATAATAGTTCCTCGCATTCGGGATCTTCATTCAATAATTCATTCTTAAGAATTGAGAGTATTACCTGACAATTTGGTTTTATTTTTAGGTTTCTTTATATATTAATACGATCATTAGATTTTGTAATATTCAGTAATACGATCTCTATCTTTCTCTCTCTCTCTCTCTCTCTCTCTCTCTCTATATATATATATATATATATATATATGTAATTAATGTTTTTTATAAGTAATGGTATCTAGACACAGAGAGAAATGGAAAAAAAACCGACGGTATTTAAATAGGAAGAAGAAATATATTCTAAGGACTTATTAATCGTGTATAAAAAAAAACGAAAAAGTTTTTTTTATACACGATTAATGTGCTAACGTTCATTGCTTCGGTTTCTTAAAACCATCTTCAGTTTGATGCCATTATGTCATGTTGTCTTATCCGAAAAATTTAAATAAATAAATACATCCTTTGAATATATTATTTTTCATATATATGTGCGGGGCGGGGATAAAATTGGACAGACACTTCGTTTCTGCTAATTCTACCTTTAATCCGTTAGCCTTTGTATGAGACGTTTGACCTTTGGATAGAATGAATTTAGAAAGGTGGCCTATGTTTCCCAAGTACTTTCTGCCCCAACTGAATCCATCTTTGAGGGAGCGAATAATAAAATGACAAACACAATGACAAATCATATACATTTATGTAAAGAGTAGAAGGAAGAACATGAGGTAAAGTGATTTATTTCAGTCCATCCAAGGTTCAAACGACTCATACGTAAATTTGAATGAATCAAATATAGAATAGACAAACACCAAGTGTTGATCCTTTTTAACCAAATCTTTAAAAGAGAAAATACGTCACGCGCGTGCGCGCCAATGACATAGCGATACTGGCAAATACACCCAACCAAGCCGAAACACTACTGCATAGTTTGGAACGAGCAGCCACAGGCATAGGCCTCTATGTCAATGCACACAAAACGGAATATATGTGCTAAAATCAAACGGGTGACATCTCCACTCTAGACAGAACCCCTCTTAAACTAGTAGACAAATTCACTTACCTAGGAAGCAGCGTCGCATCAACCAAAAAGGACATCGACACGAGGTTACCGAAAGCATGGACAGCTATCAATAGGCTATCGATTATATGGAAATCAGATCTAACCGATAAAATGAAACGCAGTTTCTTCCAGGCAGCGGTCGCATCGATACTGCTATATGGGTGCACTACATGGACTCTAACAAAATGGCTGGAGAAGAAGCTAGACGGCAATTACACAAGAATGCTGCGAGCAATCTTGAACAAGTCCTGGTGGCAACACCCTACAAGACACCAACTATACGGCCACCTACCTCCTATCACGAAAACTATTCAAGTTAGACGAACCAGACATGCAGGATACTGCCGGAGAAGCAGGGACGAACTCATAAATGATGTACTCTTATGGACCCCCACACATGGCCGTGCAAAAGCAGGACGACCAGCACGAACATACATTCAGCAACTATGTGAGGATACAGGATGTTGTCCAGAAGATTTGCCTGAGGCGATGAACGATAGGGAAAAGTGGCGAGAGAGGGTCAGGGATATCCGTGCTACCAGCACGACATTATGATGATGATGATGATATATATATATATATATATATATATATATATATATATACATATATATATAATGTACAGTTAGTGTAGCATATCCATTCCTCTGAAAAATGTTGTCTGAACAAAGTGAGTCCATTCGGTCTCTCTCTCTATCCTGTGAGAGCACCTTTTTGGGGTATTTTTATTAGATTTGAAAAGTGGTTGGATTCAAAGTAGATGTGGGTGTACGGATTTAACAACCTTTCCTTACAGGCTGAGTGTGATGCAAGGTCTATATTTTACGCAGAGTTTAAGAGGTTTGAATTTAGAGTTTTCTATCTCCTCGACAGGTTGCCTAACAAAAAGGGAAGAATACAGTCTCTCCTCCTATTTATCAATATGTTGAGGGAAAATAACTGGATTAATACCGTTCCCAAGAGTATTTGGGCTCTATGAAATGTAATCAGCCTCGTCCAGGATTTGAAATTGTGTCACTGTGTCCATTTCCAACGATGATAATCATTATACTATGGGCACCTCCTTTATTAGATGTGTGTGTGTGTGTGTGATTTTTCTGGGCATAATCCTTAAAGTATTTTGAATATTTTTATTTATCTAAAGAAATCATACTGTATAAATTCTGATCCAAAGTTTAAGCGCCATTTTACGTATCTAATGTCAGAATTTATATATGTCTATTTCAATCTTAATTCCTTCTTCTAATTCTCCTACTCTCTTTCAAGTATATCAGCCGCTCCTTATCAATCTATCCAATTACATATACTAACTGAGGATGAAGATTGAAAGCGTATGTCATTCCTTTCAGAGGTGCATCACGTGTTACAATTGTTAGCGAGTGAGGCTTATAGATCATTGATCGGGAGCTCAGTTCTCACCTGGTGCCCCATTCCTCTTATTTTTTGCCAAATTGAGAAAAAAAATAAGTAAATGACAGAGTCAGTCCTCCCCGTTCTTTTCTGTCTAAGCGAAGTTTGCTTTATATTCTTTGGCTAATCATAAAGAGGATGAAAATGTCTTCGACAATTAATTTAATCGACTTTTATGGTTCTACAGGACTGGGGGTATCTTATTTGGTGCGCACTTAATTTTGATTTCAGATTGGTCTTTTCTAAAGTAGAGGCTAACCAAGGCATTTTATATTTTCTAATTACAAAGAGAATACAAATTGTTTCAATTGAAATGTGAAGTTAGTTCACCAATTACATTTTCGTGGTGTTAACGGTGGTTTGGTTCGGTAGACTTTGGTTATATGGTATGTCAACTATTGTAAGTTATTTATGCTAAATTTATTTTTATATAAATAAACAGTTCTCTTTCAAATAATTCAGATTAGCATAAGTGCATAGTTTAGTACTAATTTGACCCATTGATTGGACCCTATCATATGCTACCACTCCGCGTCTCAGTGGACCTGGGAGTGATGGCATTGAAGGGATATTCCGTATTCCCCAAAGCTCTTGCATTACTGGAACCTCACCTTCAGATTTTTAGTGAGGGTTTTAATGAGGGTTTTGGTGAGGGTTTTAACACTCTGCAGAGAAGCAGTCGGTGTATTCTACAGCCCCAGCAGACTGGGTAATACAAAGATTCAAATGTAAAAAGTTTTATTTGAAACAATTCAGCTTAGTATAAGTACACAGTTTTGTTCTGTTTGACCCTATCAGGTGGCACCTCTCCGGCATAGAGTGGACAAGGGAGTGATAGCAATAATGGGGTACTCAGCATTCTCAAAAGCTCCAACATTACTGCAACCTCACCGTCAGATTGCTTAGTGTCATTATTAGGACACTCGTTGGGGGAGGGTCTAACCCCACTGCTGAGAACATTCAGGGTATTATACAACCCCAACTGACTGGGCCACAAGGACACTTATTGGGGTTGGGGCTCATCCCTCTGCAGAGAAACAGTCAGTGTATTCCACTGCCCCAGTTGACTGGGTAATGTTAATTGTGGGAACACTCGCCTTTCAAATTAACACAACTGTTCTTCCCTATTTAGAAAAATAAGCATTAATTATATAAGGTGTAATTATACTGCAGTGTAATTATCCGTACGGTGATAAGATTTTCGAATTCCAAATCAACGTTTTCAAGTTCATATTGCACCAATATATTTTGGAAAGGTATAAACTTATTAGTCACTGTGATATGTCTCTCGTACCCATGGACTCTGAAATGAAAAACCTGGAATTGCATGCGCACACCTTCACATATATAATTTAAGGATGAATGGATGGATAATAACTGTTTGATGCTCTTGTTAAGAAGGGTAAAGTAATTTAAGTAGATTAGATTATCAAAGTTATCACACGAACTTACTTTATTTTATTAAAAATTGTGACACATCAGCGATAAGATATTTTCCAAAATATATTGTTATATGTCATCTACAGCATCATAACGACACAATAATAAAGACGAAGGAAGACTTATTTAACAAAATGTACCTCTCACTTTATTTGTAAGGGTTGGAAAAGGGTTACTCAAGGTTTGCGTGAGAGAGGGAGTTGGTGACCGAACATAAACTGTAATATTTTGACTACCGCTCTTATGGCTGTCAACGTTGTGTCTTTATCGTTCTCCGGATGCCCAACCGGAGGCCCTGGGGTCCACTCTGCTGGGTGCTGGCTTTCTTTACTGCATCTTATCAGCAACTCTCAGGTCCCCAAACTCCATCGGGGTTCCCGAGGGCCCCCTTGATCGGGTTTGTCTTTCCCTACCACACCTCGTCTATAACTCTGTCTGCAACTGTCACTTGACTTCTGTCTTGACTGAGTTATATAATAGTACAACGCCCACTCGATCGCCCACTCGATCTTTGGAATGGCATGATTGATCGTCATCCAGCGGAAATAACTGTCATGCAGTTCACCACTCCCTTCCGGTGCGTCAGTCTATGAGAGTATCATGAGATTTTTTAGCTTGTCCCATTTTGTTAGCCAATTTCCACCCACGCGATTTCCTCTCCTAACTGCCATTAGAATGTGTCACCTCCTTCCGGTGCATCACCTTGGAATGGCCTTTTTTGGCCGGGTCGAAGGTCAAAATACAACAATATGACGACAGGACACTAATATGGAGCAAACATCAACAGGTTCAATGAGAAAAAAAAATCGAATTTTGTGTTTATAAAGTGTAGATCAACGTTAAGGAGGACCCCATACCTACAAAATGCTGCACGAAATTTCGGGCTTTTAACTGTAAGTTCGAAACAATGAACCACGGTTAATGGCACTATTGTTTGTTTGGAGTACACTTTATAAAACTGCATAAATGGCAAGGGACTACTTTGAAATAGAACTGAAAAGCATGTCCTATTTTTCATACTTTGTGTGTGTTTGTGTGTGTGTGTGTGAGAGAGAGAGAGAGAGAGAGAGAGAGTGTGTGTGTGTGTGTGTGTGTGTGTGTGTGCACGCGCATGTGTGAGAGAGAGAGAGAGAGAGAAAGAGAGAGAGAGAGAGTGTGTGTGTGTGTGTGTATGTGTGTGTGTGCGTATGCGCGCGCTTCTCGATACATCAATTAGTCAAGAATTTAATAAGCAGAATCGCATTTATTTTACACAACTCTTCTTTGCCAATGGACTTAATGTATGTGCTTTGCGCACGTGAGTGTGGGAATTAAAGTAAGTATATCAATAATTCAGTTTAATCATTTAAATTTTAATTTATTTTTCACAAATTTCCTTAATTCAACATGTTAATTGTATAGATCGATTATTATCCAGAGAAAATCTCATGTCCAATTTCAACTAATATCTTCGATTCAAGCCATAAATATATTGATCTACTCATTTAAAGTGTGCGATGCAGTAATTTTTATTTATAACGATGATGTGCGCGGGCACGTGTTTGTGTCATTTTAAACCAATGGGTTTAAAAAATTACTAATTACCTAATCGTCCTAAAACGTTATACTTTTACTTAATTTGGAATTATATAATTTTAATTAACTGACAAATCTATTTATTTTTACTCGTATATTCATTCTACCGAAAAATTTCAAAACCGTTGCTTTCATTTTTAAACTCGTAGTCATTACATCCCTGTCAGGTGATGAGGATCTAGTTTCAGGGATTTTAAAAGTATCCCTTTATTTTGAATTATCTCTTTATTACCATTACTCCCAGTACCTGTTCGGCTCAGATCAATGGGTCAAATGGATATTTTTAAATGTTATTAACTTGGAGAGGAATATATGACACCATTTGTGCTTACAAATTATGATTATTAAATAAGAATAATTACTTTGAAACATAACAGTGAACAAATTATTAGTATTTGGAATATTTGAAATCATAATAGGGTGTGGAAATTATTTGTATTAGATAGAAATTAATGAAATCATAAAGGTGTACGGAAATTATATATATTATATAGCAATATTTTATATCATACAAGTTCGTGGAAATTCTTTGTATTATGTAGCAATAATGATATCATACAAGTGTTTGGATATTCTTTGTATTATATAGCAATATTTGATATCATACAAATGCGTGGAAATTCTTTGTATTATATAGGAATACTTGATATCATACAAGTATCTGGAATTTTTTTGTATTAAATAGGAATACTTGATATCGTACAAGTGTCAGGAAATTCTTTGTATTAAATAGGTATACTTGATATAACAAGTGTCAGGAAATTCTTTGTATTATATAGGAATACTTGATATCATACAAGTGTCAGGAAATTCTTTGTATTAGATAGCAATAATGATATCATACGAGTGCGTGGAAATTCTTTGTATTATATAGAAATACTTGAAATCATACAAGTGTCTGGAAATGTTTTGCATTATATAGGAATACTTGATATCATACAAGTATCTGGAAATTCTTTGCATTATATAGGAATATTTGAAATTATACAAGTCCATTGAAATTGTTTGAATTTGGTCGGTACTCTTGAAATCATGAAAGCGAGTAAACAACTAATTAAAGACAAAAGTGGGCATTTACAAAAAAGAAAATGCAATAGAATATTGAAAAAATTGCTATGATGAATACAATGAAAGATTTATAATGACTCAAATTTCAGCATTAAATGAATCATGAGGAGCTGACGTGCCAAAAAACAAGTATACTTAAATCATCTGAAACTCTTTTTTGATATGGGGAGATGTCACATTATTTTTAATGTATTTTACATTCTCAAATATCTTCCTTCTTGAGATGAATATTGAAATTAGATAACAGTTTAGTGCCATACATAGAACATTGCTCTTGGGGAGTTTTAACTCTTTGCAGAGCACTTAGTCACCGTATTCGAACAATTAAGCATTTAAGAAGTTTGTCAGATTTCGGAATTAAATAACGATAAGGATTTGATGCGCCGTTAAAAATGTAAGCCTGTCATTGCGTTGCTAAATTCCTATATTCTGGCGTCAAATATTTCAAGTTCGGAAATAAAATCATTATTAGACATTACCAATTTTACTCCAGATTTTGTTTTGCAGACTAAAGTTTCTCTTGAGAAACTATCTGCTTTAAAAGGAATCGAACATTTAATTATCGATTATTTTTGGATTTTCTATATATTGGCATTTTATCTTTTGTGTGTGAGTGTGTTTGTGTTTGTGCGTGTGCAAATTAAAGAAAAAGTCAAGGCAGAAAACAGTTAACAATAAAATTCGTAAAAAAGAAAAAAAATACTACGACAAGTAATAATAATTGTTGTTGTTATTGTTGTTGATGTTGTTATTGTTGGCTATAACGAGTTTAGTCGAGATTATCTTTGGTACATTTCGATGTAAGTAAAGCAGATTTTATCGTTCACTGAGCACGACCAAAGCAACCAACTATTTCCTAAAATAGCCCAAATACAAAATCTTGTTTACACTAGAGAAAATTTCATTCCATTTCACTTTTAGACGGCATGTTGATTACCAGAGTCTGAAAATGATTCTAAAATAAAGCAAAAAAAAAACAAAAAAACAAAACAAAACAAACTACTCACGACTTTGGTTATGATTCCAGTGTTATGCATGTTATTTCAATCTGCTGGTCTCTTTAGAATCTCATGCCAACAGTTGTTTGGTCAAGATAATCCCCCCCCGCCTCACTAAACAATTTGATGATAAGGCTTCATTAATGTTGGAGCCTTGGGGAATGCAAAGTACCCCTCATTACCATTGCTCCCAGGTCAACTCTGGCTTGGAGTGGCAGTACTTGATTGGGTCTTATCTATGGATCAAATAGTATTAAAATGTAGGATTCTATTTAACTGAATTGTTTTAAATAGAATTGTTTTTACATTTAACTGTATGTAAATAAATGACAGATGTTTAATTGAATTGTTCGTGACACATAGCAAAACATGGGACCATTAAACTTTGTTGACTAAACTGAATAGCTTAGAATAGAAATGTCTTTGACATTTAAACTGTATACTTATGCTAAATTGAATTTTAGAAAAATAAGACTTTATATGTATATAATGGATTTGGCATGAAATAACCCATAATGGTTGATATGCCATAAAACTAAACTAAACCGAGTTAATCCCCAATAAAACAAATAAAACTGAATGATACAACATAGATCTATTTCTGATTTTCACTGGCATAGTAGTGTCTACGTACTCACTAAGATTAGTGCATGGGGTCTCGTACAAAGGTGATAAACTTGCTGATAAGGTGGAAACTTCTTTGAGTTATTGTTATGCTCTTGAAGTAAATATCGCTGAATACAATGTCATGTTCTATTTCATTTTGACAATTACTATCCTTCCATAAATTGCGGCTAACAAGTCAACCTGTTTGGCCTATGAAATATCTCTACAAAACTAAGAAAATACTTATACAGCTGGGCTAAGGAGGCGCTCGTGGTGTGATGGTTTTCGTTGTAGGAAAAGAACACAGTATTCAAGTTCAAATCCAGTTCTTGCTGTCCGAATTTCACATAGCACAAATAACCTTGGAAAGGATATGAATTCAATTATTCTCCTTCCACCAATGGGTAAATAGTAGGACGGACTTTATTCCTGTTGGCAACCGATTAAGGAACAGAAAACTTTAAATTCAAACTTGTTAATGTCATATCCTGATTGTACGGAAAGTTTGGATAAATACATGTATGGTAGTGTTAAACCCACGTTTGGTGATTATAATTAATAAATTAGCACAGAAATTAAAATAAAAAAACTGTAATATAAATAGAATATTATATTTAGGCTATATGCCGTTTCCAACCGCTATATACACTGAGTGTAAACATTTACAGAAATGTCACAGTAGCCTACTATATCTTTGACGGTCACCTCTGGTGGTGTAATGGTTAGCAAATTAGACTAACAAACCAACACAAGCGAGTTCAAGTCTCAGTGGGTGCACCATTCATATGGCTTTGTGTCACATCTCAGCAAAAGAAAAAGCATAGTAAATTGCTACTATATTTTTGGCAGTCAACCTCTACAGAACTTTTAATTTATCACACATTTTTAAGACATCTATTTATTCTCAACAGTCTACTGGGTCGAGTGTCCGCCAATGGTCCAGGGGACCTAGGTTCAGTCCCAGGTCTTGTCATACCAAAGACTTTAAGAATGGTACTTGATTCCTCCTTGTTTAACACTCAGCAATATAAGGTACGTATCAAGGGTAAAGCGGAGCAATCCAGAGAAAGGAGTAGCGCCCTTCCCTGTGTAGTAGCTATTGAAAACGGAGCCTTCTGGTCACCTTCGACTACGGTCGCCAACTTAAAATATATATATATATATATATATATATATATATATATATATATATATGTGTGTGTGTGTGTGTGTGTGTGTGTGTGTGCTTAGATTTATTTTTGTACGAAGACAGAGGTATTGGAAACCTAGAGAAGCACAAACTCGCTACACGGTACATGATTTGAAGGTACCATCTACATGAAAGGTGATGAATAAGTCAATCATTGACGAGATTAGTATTTGTGATTTTCATTAGAAAATGTTTGATCAATAAGATCAATATTTACTATTCTATTCGACGCTTTTATAAGGAAAAACGAATAATTAAAATACTTAAAAATAAATGCCTTTTAATTTGCAGATGGTTCTGCAGTAAAGTAACTACCTACATGAGCCTGACAACAACAACTCTATCGAGATATTTAAAACTTCACCTATCCGACCAATGTTCCATCTTTTAATTCTTCAAAGCATAATTGTGCCCCTTATCTAAAACCAAAAACGTTCCAACAGAAAAACAACTCCATATTGCACAATGAAAAAAAAAGAAAACAATATAAAATTAAACCAACTAAAACTCCCTATTTTTGGAGTTCAATAAATAAATATTAAAAACCTTCCTTTACCAAAATCAATTTAAAAAATAGCAGCAACATTCTAAAATGCCTTTAACACTTTTCCGGATAATTCTCCTTCTTACCAAATTCTTCTTCTCTCTTTTGTTCTTCCTCTCACTCTTTACAAAAGTATATATGACTCGTCATTGTTTTTATTTTTATTATTTTTATCATTCGTTGTCGTGAAGAAGACTCTGTACAGCGCCTTTTTGAATTCATTCCATCCAAAACACAAACGATCCATATGAAGACTTGAATGGATAAACGATAAAACTGACAGAAATGAAGTGTCTCTCCTATTTGATCAAATATGTTTAAAAGAGAAAATGCTGAATATATATATATATATATATATATATATATATATATATATATATTTCTCAATCTTTATACATGTTTTAAAATTTTACGAATCTACAGCAAAGAGTTTTTTTAATAAAATATTGAACTCTAATTATGTCACCATATTTCAAAACGGGAATCTAATAACGCTAAGAGAAAGCCAAGGAGTTTTCAGTTTTCAGTTTCATTTTTCATTTGAAAATAATCTTTACATGAAGTATTATGATATCCCCGCTGAAGATGGTTAAACAAAAAAGCCGAAACATAGGCATATAACTATAACTATATTTTGTTTTCACACACACACACACACACACACACACACACACACACACACACACACACACATATATCTACCTATCTATCTAATGTGTTTAGTAGTTGAAATACGGTCCAGTACACCTATCATTTTTTTAATGGCCAAAAGGGTCCTTATCATTTAAGCCCGTATGAGGGTCTGATGGTCCATTTTAATAGTAATGTAAACAAATGAAACTGACTAACATCGTCATACAAGTGAAAAATTGAAATCTCACACGAAATACACATAAAACCTTCAACATTACACGAGTTGATATTACACAATGTGATACTTGTTTTTTTGGCAAATTAGAAAAAAAGTCTAATTCATAATGATACCACATTATAGAATTATTCAACTGAGAATGGTAACTAGTTTCTAAGGTGATAGCACGTAGTTATTATAATGATGAAATTCTAAGTGACTTTATTTTAATACCCAATATATCTGATATAAGAATATGAGAACTCTAATGACTTAGATGATAAAAGGGAAAATAAGTTTCAAAAGGTAATCGATAAAATGTATATGCTGGTAAAAATAAGTGGATTTGGTAATTTACTTCTTGCAATTCTATCATTTCAAGTCATTCGTTCTGTAGATAAACCAAATATAAGAATTGCGTTATATATTGTTTTAGTGACCATTTTAAAATAAATTATGACATTGTTGAAACTTCAATAAAATGGAATGGATAAATGATTCAAATCGCTATTTTCCGGAGCTGTGGAAATATAATGAATCAATGTATATCACTATATGATAAATTGCATATGCTTATCCTCATACACATTGACTAAAATCTAATATAATCATGTGGATGCTTCCTGATACCAATGACCCTGGTACTCAGATCTGTGACCTACACCAAATGGTCAATCACAAGGACTCTCATAGTAAGTGCCAGAGACTGTCAAACACAAGATATTGGTATTTTAAAGAAGGCCGATCAGTTAGTCATGGGCTAATAACAACAAAAAAAAGTTCGTTGGGGTGGGCTTCAATTTGTCAAGGAATTGATCTTTTCGTGATCGACTTGAAAGTATCATTTCATATTTTGCTGTTTTTGGGACTGGTCCCAAGAGAAGATGTAACATCGGTAATATTTATTTACCAACCCCTCTGCTCGGGCAGGATATGACAGTAGGTCAATTTTTAAGCGGTTTGAATGCAGAGTTTTCTTTCTCCTAGACTAGTTGCCTCACCAAGGCTGAAGAACCTAGTCTGCCCTATTATTTACCCATAGCTTGAGGGAGACTAATTGGAGTCATACCTTTCCCAAGGGTATTAGTTCTATGTGAAATGCAATCAGTCTGGTCCAGGATTTGAACTCGTGTCGTCGTGTCCATTTCCTACGACGATAACCATTACACCACGGGCACCTCCGATGTAACATCGGTAATAAAGGAAGTAGAATATTTGGGTGACCTCGTGTCCGAGTTTTCTTTTATTGATGTAGACAACCTCATCTGTCATTTTTTCATCTACTCTTTTTTTCATCGTCGTCAAATTTTGTAGAGTAACTCTGATGTTGTCTTTCACTATTGCTTACTTCAAAAATTTAAAATTTCTAAATTCATTGCGAAAAAAAAAAAAAGAAAGAATAAGAATGCTCTTGTAAATCAGCGTTAAATGGGCTATTCGTTTAGGTTAATTTAGTTTGTGTATGTACATACATGGTTATTGTGTTTTTTTTATATATTTGGATATTTGTGAGCGGGATGGATTCCTTTCCCATATTTTATTTGTTTATGCTATGTTACAATATCAACAATATTATTTTTAAAATGAAGAAATAAATAACAGTTAAAAACATATCCAATAAGTGCAAGCATTGTCGCTGCTTCTACAGCTGCTGGGAAATATGAAGAGGATGGCGTGGTTGGGATGAGGTCGAAGAGTCGATATTAGCAAGAATTACAGTGACATTATCAGAAGTTGGTTTCCCACGCGACAGCCATTCATCATTACCACAATCTGCATCATTGATATTAATTCGGTGGTTTCGATAGGGTTTCTTTGGGATTAAGACTCCCGATTGAATTAAACACACGCAAGCGTCGATTCGACCCCTAATCGCGTTAAGCTGATGTTACAACGGCCGTGACGTCGACAAGAAAGAAGACGTTGAAATACGATTCAAATCGTGAGGAGATATCACACGCCGTCCTTGGCTTTCTCGGCCTTCACACCTCAATTGCCTTGTGTCTAATAAAACCGTTTCAATACTGTCTTTGTCAGAAAGCGACCACATGACTGTCGTCTCGCTGTCCGACCGACCGACCGACCGATCTGCCGACTGACTATCAAGGCTTTCAATTATCTTCCTTGAAATATTGTTTATTTTTGCCCGATTAGTTATAGTTACCGAGGGGCACAAAGTTAGATCTAAATATTTTTGTGGGGAGGGGAGAAAGAAAATTTTAAAATAAATGAATGGAAGAAGACAATATACTTCAGGTTTTGAGAAATTTAGAAAGAAGTTTATTCTTGGTGAAGATTTTTTTCCTTAGTCACACGTCTCTCATATCCACATAATTCATATTTCGGTTCTTCCTCTTCTCCATATCTTTGTATTATCCCATGTTCTGGCGTAATTTCAATTATAACAATGACATTAATAGTAGTAGTATTTGTCAAGTGCCCTACTAAATGCACGAGTATGGCATGGTTTTTTTTAAAGGTAGGTCCAGGCCCAGGGCCGTAGCCTAGACACACCCAGCATTCCCCAAAATTCTTCGGGCTCCGTCGGCATTACCCTAAAAATTGAGCCTCTGGTGATAAACCTAGCCCCTCTAGAGAGGGTTAGAGTCTGGAGGACGGCTCCCTGGGGTTCGAGGTGTATGTCAGTCTCGGACGCACGACACAACAGCTGGACTCTCCCGGGTCGCATCCCAGGCGACCTCGACCGACAAGACTAAAGGAAATAACCTTAGAAGTAAGTAAGTAAATTTGGCGACCGTAATCGAGGGCGACTAGAAGGCTCCCTTTTCAATAGCTACAACACCAAGGTGTAGGGGAGGGTGCTACTCCTTTCCCTGGAGACCTTAGAAGTAAATAATACTTATTTTCTATTCCTCTTCAATATTCTGTTATCCAGACATTCAATTGGTGGACATGTGACAACTTTCTGAACAAAATGTATCTGTTGTGTGTTATTATAATGAGTTTCTCAACTGAAAACTTCTTTGCAAAAAGAAAAAAAATTAATTCAGAATGAACTCATAAGAGATGTACTCTTATGGATCCCCACACACGGCTGCGCAAAAGCAGGACGACCAACTCGAACGTACATTCAGCAGCTATGTGAGGATACAGGATGTTGTCCTGAAGACCTACCTAGGGCGATGAACGATAGGGAGGAGTGGCGACAGAGGGTCAAGGATATCCGTGCTACCAGCATGATATGATGATGATGATGACTTTCTGATATCACATATATGTATTTTACTCAACTCCGTCCGACATTAGCAGCATGTGACTCAAAGTCAACTTTTAAGTGGAATACACTTTGAATTTAGAGTTTTCTTTCTCCTAGACGGGTTGCCTCACCTAGGATAAAGGGCCCAGTTTTCTATTATATTCATCCATACCTGGTGGTTGTGAGAGAATAGATAGATTAAAACCTTTCAAAAGGTCGTTAATGTAAAGAGAAATATAAACAGTCTCGCCAAGGATTTTGAATTCTTGTCATCGATCCCATTTCATACAAAAATTACCGTTACACTAAATTCGCCACCACATATCGTGTAACTGGTTTCTTTAACGGCTAGTTTCTTTTCAGCGTCATTTTGTTTCTCGAGTTAAATTCTGCACGATGATATGTTTGTATCTCAAAATCCCAGAGAATTTTTAGAGTCATTTTGTGCTCATACCATTTGGTAGTATGGTCAACATTCAACTTCTTGCACAACTACCTCTTCCACCCTGTAACGTCTAGTCTTGTATTTCTTTTATGTCAGTTTACTGCATTCGCTTATAAAGTGATTACCTGCTTCATCTACATCACTAGAATTACATTTTTTTTGCATATTATAAATATTTGCTTTAATCTAATTGGTTATTAATGTATTATTTGGCTCTGCTATTATAACAGATTCAATTTCTATCTTAACGTTTACTCTTTTAAGCAATACCCGGAGCAATTTCTTGCGTAAAATATCCATAGTTGTTTTCCTTGGCATTTTTTTCTTTCTAGATATTATAATTTTACTGTTTGTCCTTTAAGTTATTGTTATTGATATAGCTATTGCTGTCATTCTTTGCTCTTTTTTTATTTGGTCTATTAATCAAGACCTTGAATTGTTGTATTTACACGATCCTCACAGCTGGATAGTCCTCTTCATAGAATATGTGTATACTTTTCCATATTTTAGGATCGTTGTTTTTTACCAATTGCTATTACCAGCTATGAGAGAAAATCAAATGAAAGAATTCAGTTTTGCACATTTATGCAATGCTGTCATGTAGCTGATATCAATTCTTTCTCAGGCTAAGAGAAAGGACGATTCCTGATTGTTTCATATTAATCTATAGTTTGAAAGTAACTGTCATAAACTGAACCACATATTTTGAAATCATTTGTCGACAAACAAACAAACAAACAAACAAACAAAGGTTTCAAGAACTGAATCTTTCAACCTATCTGAAACGAATTCTCTTAAAACTGATGAATGTTCAACTGGCGACATTTACTTTAGACTACAAATATTACCACCATAGGAGGATTATTTATAGCTAAACCTTAAACGGATGCATGTTAAAGAAACATGCTCTTTTTATCAGCAATGTAGAGATTCATTAATCCCAAGTTATTCTTGCTCAGTCGGCTGAGGAATATAGAATACACCGACTGTGCCTCTGCAGAGGGGTAATACCCCCACAAATGCGTGTCCTGTATAGGACATTAAATAATCTGATGATGAGGTTTCAGTAATGCTGGAGCTTTGGGGAATGCAGAGTACCTCTTCATTGCCATCGCTCCCAGGTCCATTCTGGCCCATAGTAGTAGCGCCTAATAGGACCCTAGAGTGTTCGCCAATGGCCCGGAAGACCTGGGTTCAATCCCAGGTCGAGTCATACCAAAGACTTTAAAAATGGAACTTGATACCACCTTGCTTAACACTCAGCATTATAAGGTACGGTTCAAGGGTAAAGTGGAGCAATCCAGGGAATGGAGTAGCGCCCTCCCCTACACCTTGGTGTAGTAGCTATTGAAAAGGGAGCCTTCGGTCACCCTCGACTATGGGCGCTAACTTTACTTATTTTATGAGTCAAAAGAACTAAACTGCGTACTTATGCTAAACTGTTATTGTTTGAAATTAAACTGGTTTCGTATCCTAAACTGAATTGTTTGAAATAGAACTGATTATTTGTATAAAAATGGATTTAGCATTAAATAACCTACACAGGTTGATATGCCATAAAACCGAAACTAACAAATAAGTCATGCCCCTTTTCTTCTAAATTATGGTAATCAAACGTATAATAATCAGGGTTTTTATGCCAATAAATTATCGGAAAACGTTTATCTTAATTAACGTGCTGATTTCTCTTGTGGACCTCCGTAGAAAAAATCATCCTATGAAAAACTATTGACAAAAGACTACTTTTTTTATTCAATCAATCAAATTTATTTATTCACTATGCTTACATTAATTTTTAAAAATCCTCGTCACCTGTTGGGCGTGAAAGAGTTTAATCTATGGATGTCAATGTTAAATCACTCTTCCCTAAGAAAAATAAACTCTTTTAAACTGATGTTGTTGTTTTTTAATTTTATCAATTGCATCCTCTGGCTATGCAACTAAAACGAATAAATGAAGAAAATGCTTACAAGAGCAATATTCTACATTATTTTACTGTTTTTCAAAGATTAAAAAAGTAAGACATCCGTACAAATTGACAGATCATTCTAAAAATGTAAATAGAATCTAATTCTCCATGGAATTATATTTAGAAATATGAAATTCATTGGCCTGATTCATAGGGGGAGGGGAGCTGGTGTGGGACAATGAAACAAAAAAAATTGTTTGTCTTTCGAATTTTGAAGAAAAACGTCATTTAAAAGAAATATCTTTTGTTGTTTTAAATACTGAAGTTTTTTTTTTATTAAAATCCGATAATTCACTGATTTTTAGGGAATTTAAAATATGTTGCTTTAGCAGTTGTACGTTTTTGCACATACCTACTTAAACGAGATAACCTCCTCCTTCTTCATACTTGTAATATTTAGTGGCTTTTGCCGAAGATCAAATGAGAGTTTTCCTCAGTAGTTGAAGACTCTTATTCATTTAAGCGCTTTTATTTTCGACAATTTCTTTTGTAAACTTCCAAATACTACTCTGACCACTACTACTACGACCACGATCCCGACAATTATGATGATGATGATGTTTTTGCTTACCTTACGTTCGTTCTTTTAAATTTTGAGCCTTCCACTTCTTAGGATTTTTCTTTTCGGATTTTAATTGATATTACGTTTACGTCCTTTACTGTCCCTCTTCTTGTCTGTCAAGATTAAAATAAATAAATAAATAAATAAATAAATAAACATTTAACTGAAACAAATAAAGTATGAATAAATAAATCTCAGTGATGTTATCAAAATCAGCAGAAAATCATTATCTTGAATAACAAAAATTATTGGAATTCCTTTTGAAAAATAGAATACATTCTCTGCCTTTCTTTTGTTGGAAATATTGTGTCTGTTGGTTTATTGCTTTCGAGATGTTTCTTGCTTTTCCCTCCCCATTATACATCATCCCCAAATGAAAGATCCCAGACGGAAGATTAAAATCTGTTGGTGCTGTTGTTTTTATTGTGAGTCTTTTTTTTATGCTGCTGCTGCTGTTCCTGTTTTAGTCTGTTGTCCGTTTTTCATATTTTTATTTACTTTTTCAAATTTTCTTTTCGCTTTTAATATCATTATTATCATTACTATTATTATTATTATCATCATCATCAAATCGCTTTTTTTATCTTTTTCATTGTGACTATACTTTTCTTTCCCTGTATTTTTTCAGGGAATCCTTTTTTTCTTTATGTTCCATTTTCCTTATATTTTACCTGTTTTTATATTTCCCCCTTACTCCATTGTATTGTTTTTCTATACAGTCTCTTCTACTTCTGGATCATGAAATATTTTTTTTTTTGTTTTTTTTATATCTAAGATTCTGTCTCTTTTTTTCTCTCTTCTGTATCTGCTCTTTTAAAAAAAATTATTTCCCTTTCTCCTTTTCGTTTTCCATTTCTCTTGCTTTTTCTCTTCTTTCTCACCTTCTCACAAACTCTTTTTTTTTCTCTCTTCTTCTTGAGCTACTGCCCTTTTTCTATGGTTCTTTTCGTCTGTTTTTCTTGCCTTTTCTTTTGTTTCTTCCCTCTGTCTTCTCTTGCTCCCTTCGTTTGTCTTCTGCATTTTTCCACCTAATGTTTATTTACTCATTATTAAATAAATACATATATAAATAAATTAGTAAAATGTCGACGTCTATTTCAAAATATTTGAATGTTTAAGTAGGAAAAACAACTAAAACAAAAGAACCTCTTGGGAATGTTGTTTTCCTAGTACGAGGGAATCGATTAAGTCTAGAGGAATAAAAGAAAATTAAATAAATTATACCAGCTACCAGGGGAGATAATTCTCTATTTTTAGCCAGATCCCTTCGGTCTGTATCTTTCTTCATTGTCTGCTGAGTGTCTGCTCGTTCCTTCTGAACTCTTTTACCAAATGAAGAAACGATAATGAGTCTATAAGTGTGCCTAGTTCCGTAATGTTTTTACTAAAATCCTAAATTCCAAGTTAAATTTTGGATAATTCTTGGTAAAATCAGATATATTTGACGGCAGAGTGTTGATACAAATAAATACATCCATCTAGTATTTTGTATAAGCATAACTTTGGCCATTTAGCTCTTTTGATAGACTTAAGTGGTCTGTATTTTTTAGATTACGTATTTTCACTGGGTTTTTTTTTGTGTTTTTTTTTCGGGATTCTTTGTTTTGGTTGGAAAACCGGGTAACTTATTTAAACGCTGCAGTTGTTAATAAGTATTATGGAACTCGTAAAAATGTATTTGAATTCAACTTTTGCAAACATGGCAGATATAGACTACGCTTTTGGAATAGTGCCAAGGATTATTGTGATAAAAAGAAACAAGGAAGATTAAAAAATTAATAACTATTTCGCCGTTATTCAACTATACTTATGTTATAAGAAGCTCTGGCTCAGTATACATATATATATATATATATATATATATATATATATATATATATATATATATATATATATATACGCTTTTTATGATTATTCGATGTTTATGTTCATTCATGTACAGACCGATGACCCTTTAATCGGACGGGTAGCGTGTTTACTTGTGGGAGAGATCAATAATAGGTTGACCTAAGTATTAATAGGATCTTTTCGTAAACAGGGATGTGATCATCCAAGTGTCTAACGAATTCCTAAAGGATAGTGATTTTACTTTTAAAAAGTTAATTCAGGACAGTATGTTTTGATAATGATGAGGTTAAATTTACAAAAAAAAAAAAAAATAAAAATAACAAAAAACACTTGCAATTGATCATTTTTTGTCATATGAAGAAACGGTAATGAGTCTACAAATATGAGGTAGATGCCCATTTTCATAAACATTTGTCGGCGATTAATATTCCAAATAAATGTTTTATTTAAAATTTATTTAAGCTATAATAATATAGGTTAAATATATTTTATTATCATCCTAATATTGTTATTAGTCATATTTTTTGATTTGATTTTAAATATTAGTCAATTATCCAACAAGAATATCCGTTATTTGTAAATGCGTCTTTTTTTTCCCAATATTTTTTTACAATATATCAGGATAGGTTTTGGGTTCTATCTATCGAAGTCTTGATTATAAAAAAAATGTTCTATATATGCGCGGGCATGCATTCTAAATTTTACTTTTAAATAGTAGAGTAAGTATTATTATAGATATCCCTTAAAACAATTTCGAAGAGAATTTATTTTTCCGTTCCTCGGTAAAATAGTGGATTGTGTTATGTTTGTAAATTGAATTACCATGACCAGAAAATCCGCTGAACACCTACGCACGACATAGGGGAATACTGGACAGCTGTTTCGACATTATTAAGTCTCATCAGCAACGTATACCGTAATCTCCACCACTAAAAAAGTTTTAAAAAATTAAAAAATATATATGTGTTATGTTTATTAAATGTGTTTAGGTCTTTTATTTGGTCGTGGCTTTTTGGATGTCATTGGCGAGTTTAAACGCTATATAAGTCACATTGAGAGCACGGTATTCTCTGATTCTCTCTCGCCATTTATCACTATCATTAATCACCTTTGGGAAGTCTTCTACACTGCACCCAGTGTCCACGCAGAGGTGATGCATGTAATTGTTTGCGGGCTAGCCAATGTGTAGGAGTCCATAAGAAAACGTCGCTTATGAGGTTGTTACAACTTTTCCAGAAGATTCCCATATGTCTTGTTTGTCTTACTTGGACGGTTTGTGAGATGGGAGGTAAGTGGCCGTACAACTACTGTTTTGTAGTGTACTGCTTCCGGGATTTGTTTAAATCATCCTGTCCCACTCTTGCGTAGTTTCTATCTAGCTTTTTTTTTCTAAGCACTTCATTACCATCCAGATAGTGCATCAATACAGTAGTACTGACACAGCCACAGCTTGTAAGAAATCACGTTTTATTTTACGTGAGTGATCAGAAGTTCATATGATCAATAACTTATCAATGGCAGCCAACGCTCTTACAAGGTGTATGTTGATTTCACTTTCAGTAGATAAGAAATTGCTGCCAAAGGACAAGAACTGATCATCTAATTTTGATGCTTGCCAGTTAAAGTGGAAATGGCTCTATGGGGAGTCAAACACATAAACTCAGTTTCATTTTTCTTTACGGAGAAGCCGATACCTTCTGCTGTTTTCTCTTTATTAAGCAGCAAGGATTTGACTAGGGTATTTGCATTTGTAAGAAGCACAAGATCATCTTCATCGTCTGTGCCGGTAAGAGTGTCTGCCACCCATCGTCTGCTTGTTTGTTGTTTTTTTTTGTTGTTGTTTTTTTTGGGTTTTTTTACAGTGAAAGCATTTTTTTAGTCGATGTACAGAAATTCGACATGCGTTCTCTAGGCTAATTATAAATATAGATGGCGCTAATGTATCTCAAGGCAAGACTCCAGTGACAATGTCCAAAAAAAAAGTCGGTATCGCTGTCAGGTAAGTGAATCATTGTTTTCGTGCTTTTGTAAAGCACCATTATAGTGCTAATAGTTTCTTTTTGAGGACCATATGCTAGTAGTATTTATTGATGTTTCCTTTGAGCATGCAATCAAATGTCTTTAAGAAATCTACGAATAATAGTGCTGCCTATGAATCCTTTTGCTCGTATTCTTCAATGATTCAACGGATATTGGGAATCTGTGAGGTTATGGATCGATTACTCTGAAAGCCGTTCTGATTTTTCCTAAGAATTTTCTCACCTTTAGGGCGGATACAATTGTTAAGCAAGGCATTGTACATTTTAGCAGCTGTATCAGTAAGAGTTATGATTTCAAGGACGCTTTTCTTGGAAAAGATGAAGATGCTGCCTTTCGCCCATTCTCCTAAACAGCGTTGCATGATTGAAAAGGTACGTCGTTAAATTTTCTTGTCTTCTTTCCTTCAGGAGTGATTTATTCGAGGCCTGCAGCTTTTTTAAATTTTATTTTAATCATTTTCAGTACTGTGTCAAGTTTATTCTCCGTAAACTCTCTGAGATTAGAACCTAGTTGGTTATCTCTAGTTTTTTCAGTAGGTTTATCAGTAATTTCAGAAGTTTCCTATGAGGTTTCTGACATGTTCTTTCTATTTATGAAGTCTTTCTTCTTGGCTGACAGCTTTTTGTTTGCTTTCGACGTGCTCTTGCACAAACTTTATTTACTCTCTACAATGTTAATCCTAATTGTCAATCTTCGACTGATTGATTTATTGATTTGGATTTGAATACATTGTAGCCGCTCTTTTTAGTATGGGTTAGTTCTTCCTAGATTTTTAAAAGTTTTTGCGCATTGGCATTTACTGAGTTTCTTTTATTCAGCAAGAATGCTTTTTTTTCATTCTATCTTGTTTTTTTCCCCATTCATATTGATTCCCAGGGAAGTCTACATTTGGCTTTCTGTTTGCTTGGTATGCACTAGGCTGCCACTTATATATGGGCGGTAACACCGTTTTCATATTTGTCATTGTGTGTTTCAGATCTCTACTGAAGTGCATCAAACTTGTTTCTTGCAGTTATACAATACTGGTTGCTTATATCCCTGTTGGCACGTTAGAGCCAGTTATATTGTCAAGTTTTACCTGGTTGCGCCCTATTTCCACGTGACTCTAACGTATCTTTGCTGAGACGATCCTGTGATTAGAAGACACGCCTTCAAAATAGCAGTAAGTCTTACAGGTTCAAAGCAATATTTGTCTACTTCTTCTTTACAAATATATAATCTTATACAAGAACGACGTTTCTTTAAGTTTCGTTTGGTCAGCACAATCATCAGGTGGAAAAGTAAGAAAAGTGGCTGATCACCGGTAATTATATAGTAGCTGAAAATCATGTGTTAAGATAGAAGTACATGTGAGACTCACACCTGAAAAGAAAACATTCACACACACACACACACACACACACATATAAGTAAAGTTGGCGACCATAGTCGAGGGTAACCCGAAGGCTCCCTTTTCGATAGCTACTACACCAAAGTGCAGAGGAGGGCACTACTCCTTCCCTGGATTGCTCTACCTTACCCTTGATCCGTACCTTATAATGCTGAGTGTTAAGCAAGGAGGCATCAAGTACCATTTTTTGAGTCTTTGGTATGACTCGACCTGGGATTGAACCCAGGTCTCCCGGGCCATTGGCGAACACTCTAACCGCTAGGCCAATGTCCAGTATATATATATATATATATATATATATATATATATATATAAACCATCATCATGTCACGCTATCAGAACGGATATTTCTGACCCTCTCTCGACACACTTCCGTATTGTCTATCGCTTCCAGCAGGTCCTCGAGGCTATATCCCGTATCGGCACAGAGCTGCTATATGTAGGTTCGAGCTGGACATCCTGCTTTTCCCCGTCCATGTGAAGGGGTCCATAAGAGTACATCCTTTATAAGCTAATCCCTACTTCTCCAGCAGTGTCCCGCATGTCTGGTTCGTCTGACTTGGATAGTTTTTGTGATGGGTGGTAGGTGGTTGTACAGCTGCTGCTTTGTAGAGTGCTGTCTCCAGCAATATTGCTCGCAGCATTCTTGTGTAATTGCCGTGAAGCTTTTTCTCCATACGTTAAGCTAGCGTCCATGTGGTGCATCATTATAGCAGTATCGACACGACCACTGCTTGGAAGAAACTGCGCTTCATTTTATCGGCGAGGTCTGGCTTCCACATGACCAATATCTATCGTTAGCGGTCCATGCCTTAGCTAGTCACTGGTCGATGTCCTTCTCGGTTGATGAAATACTTCTCCCTAGGTCGGTAAACTAGTAAACTAGTTTCAGAGTGCTACCGTTTAGTGTGGAGATGTCGCCTCTTTGATTAAAGCACATATATTCCTTCTTGTGTGCATTGACATAGAGACCGATGCCTGCAGCGGGTAGTTCCTGAGTATATAGCAAGGTTTCGGCTTTGGTGGGTGCATTTGCCTGAAGTGTTATATTATCGGCGTAGTCAGCGTCGGTAATTGTTTTTACCGGGCACCCTCTGCTTCTGTTTTTCTTAGCTTGAAACTGTTTTCTTTGATTTTATCGATAGATGTACTAAGCATGTAGTCAAGATTGATGATAAAGAGGTAACGTGTCTCCTTGCAGCACGCCTGCTACAATATATATATATATATATATATATATATATATATATATATATATATACATACACGAGAATTATTCAATATAGAAAAAGAAAAAATTAGCAAATTTTAAAAGAACTTTTTTCAGATTTTTTTTAATTAATGTAAACCCTGCTTTGTTTCGAATTGGGTTAGTACAAAAATTGATAATCTCGCAAAAGTAATAATTTTCAGACTATTCAAAATGGCGGTAAAAAAAGCCTGTCCTTGAATTTTGGTAGCTGATGAATGAAAACCATGTAAAATTTACAAAAGAATCTATGATGTCTGATGTGTACGGAGAAGCATGTTTTAATGAAAGAAACGTTTACAAATGGGCTTTTAGACTGTTTTTCCACAAAATTCCTGTGTCAAAAAGATACTTTATGAAGTGGAAACACACACTGTCCGGTAAAAAACAATGTTTCGGATACAGCGTTCAATAAAGAAGGCCATGCATACAGTATTCTTGGACATGTAAGGAGCCATCACTATTGATAAAATGTTCAACACTATATACACGAGGGGCATACGATATGTTTTCAGACTTTTTCTTATGCCCACTTTTGTTGATAGTACTCACATGAAACTCTAGTCCCCTTCGAAGTAATCACCTTCGGTTGCAATGCATTTGTTGTACCATTCCAAAAACTTCTCGAAGGCCCCATGAATGTCCTCTTGTGTGAGCGTGTCAATGACCTTCATCTCCTCAATTGTCTCATAACGACAACTTCTGAGCTTAGGGAATAACCAAATGTCACAGGGAGCAAGGTCTGGACTATAGGGAGGCTGAGGAACTGTGTTGAAGCCCATCTTGGTCAAATAGTCTGTGACAAGGATGGACTGGTGTATTGTCACGGTGGAAATGCCACTGACACAATTTGAGGAGTGCTGGCCTCTTCTGACGGAATCTCTCCCTGAACTCCCTTAAAACCTCAACATAGTAACCCTAACCCTAACCCTTAAGCCAATCAACTCTGGTGTATTGATCTCCTTACTCCTCACACACCTCCCATCATCCCTCACAGACTCCCTGCCTTGCTTGAATCTCTTTTTCCACTCAAAAACTGATGTTCGATTCATGCAAGATGCTCCAAAAGCAGTCTGAAGCATTCCATACGTTTCTGTGACATTTTGTTCAAGTTTAAAACAGAATTTTATTGCATATCGTTTTTCTAAAGTATCAAATTGCATTTTTGAAATTGACCAGCTGTGACAATCAGGATTTAGTAAAGTGTATTCCAATTGCTGCTGTAGCTGTTCATTTGAACCTGAAATCATAAAAATTGGTCAGTCATCTCAGAAGATGTACAGCAATAACATACTAAAATTTTAAGAGTTTATGACAATTTCAAATGTCAATACGAAAAAAGTCTGGAATCGTATGCTCCTCGTATATGTATATATATATATAGTGTCTCAAATAGAGGGGAAAATATGGCGGAGCAAAAAATCAAACCGATATCGAAGCGTAAATAAATAAGTAAAGTTTCCGTTTGTAATCGATGGTGACCAGAAGGTTCACTTTTCAATAGCTTCTACACCAAGGGGAAAGAGAGGGTGTTACTCATTTCCCTGTATTGCTCAACTTTATCCTTGATACATACCTTATATTGCTAGGTGTTAAACAAGGAAATATCAAGTATCCTTTTAAAGTCTTTGGTATGATGCGACCTGGGGTTGAACCCGGACCATTGGCAAACACTCTACCGAGTTGACCAATTAGCCGGTTTATCGAAGCGTAGACATATAAAAATGTCTTAATTCCATACTAATTATCTTCTATTTAGACAGTCACACACACATGCACACACAAACACGTATATATATATATATATATATATATATATATATATATATATATATATATATATATATTTACGTGTGCGTATTTCTAAGCTTACTTCCATCTTAACGCATGGTTATTCACAATTATGTAATTACAATTGGTTGATTCCTTTTCTTTTTTTCTATCTAATTATTAAGTACACAACATGAAATTATAGAGTTCTAGTTTTAGTATATATATGTATATATAACTAGAACTTTATTCCTTTAAATTTCATATCGTTTGCACAATATATATATATATATATATACATATATGTGTATGTATGTGTGTGTGTGTGTATGTGTTTTTGTGATAATGAACTTCAAGTTTTCAAAATTTGATATATTCCAAGGCCGAACACTTGCTCTGCAGAAGTAGCTTAAACCACAATTTTTTGTAAACTTTTCTGTCTTTCTCTCTTTTTGTAACGTGACAGTGTAATGAAGGCATAACAGAATTTCAGGGCAACAAGAATAAGGCATTTACTAAGAAAAATATACTGTTTCATCAAATTTAATATAACTGCAATCCTTAGTATGTGAATGCGAATGTGTGATACCACTCAATATGAGTTAATCAAGCTCTACACGTATATTGATGTGTACAGTTTGTCGGGGGCTTAGTGCACGTATCATGTATGTGCGTATGTTCATATAGGCATGAGTGCCTGTAATACTAACGAGATCATGAGTAATACCTTCAAAGACTAACGAGCGTTTTTACTGGCATTTGCGTGTCCAAGAAACGCAGTCTGCTTGATATCTTTTACAGACATTGTAAAGAGAAAACAACTCAATTAGTCACGACAATAGTCACTGTTTAATTCCAGCATCAATTAAAATTTTATCTGTATCTTAGGAGTGAAAATATTTGTCTTTATAATCTCTTCGCCAAGAGACATTATCGAATTAGTAACTAAGGGAGCGAGATGATTCTAATCTATTAGAGAAAATATTTCCAAGAACTTTACACTTGGCCAAAGCGTCAACAAAAGAAATAGTAAGTGCTAGAACGTCCTAGAATAGGGAGACACCTAATGAAGAGTAAACTGGACTTTCTCCAAAGATTTCGCCTAGAAAGAGCTATCTCTTTCTATCTTTGGTTGACGATTTCGTTAGCCTTTTCCTTATCATTAGGTTCTTATCATTGTCATATTTTGCTGTTGTAATGCTTAAAATCCTTCCCCGGAAGTCTCAATGTCTTTGGCCACATTTTGTAAAAATGGTCAATGTCCAGATTCTAAAACCAGGTGTAATTATCTTGTTACTAATAGAATGTCCAAGTGTCATTGTTGATAGTGGACAACACTCGGTTAAGAGGAATCTAAAGCCATCTGGTTATCGGTTAGACTGATAGGTGTCTGGGGCAGGGACATTCGACTGAGTAGGCACGTATTTTAAGAGAATGAAGCTCGGGAAAGGAATAAGAAGATTCATAGAGATAGGAATTGGTGGATTCAAACGCTGAGCCAATGAATTAGAAAAGGAATTGTCAGAATGTCTGCATATGTTGAAGAGGAAAGAGAATGAAAGAATGTAAAATGGATGGAAACGAGACTGAAGTGAAAGGATGCAAAAAGAGATGTCTGGTCGCTATTAAGAGTAAATGTTTAAGAAAGTAAAATAAAGAAATAAAAGAAAAAAAGCTGGATAAACAAAGATGAAAGAAGGCAAGAACAAAGGAAAAGGGGGAAAAAGAGGGGAAGGAATCTAATTGTGAGAAAGAGGAAAATGAGGATGAAAAACAAAGAGGAAAAGATGAAGGAATGAAGAATTAATGAAAAGAAGAAAAAGGAAAGAGGAGTAGGGAGAAGAAATGAGAAGTGGAAGAAGGAGGAATTTCAAAAAAGGGAAGACAAAGAGAAATAGACGTCAAAACGGAAGATGAAGGAAAGAAGAGGAAATAGAAATAAGTATATAAGAATGAAAAAAATAAAGAAAAAAAAAGCCGTGGAAATTAATAAAACGGTCTTTAAGGAAAATATGGAGGGAGAAAAAGAAGAGAAAATGAAGAATTTCGAAAAGAACTCAGATGGACAAAAAGATGATTTGAAATTAGGAAGTCGAAAGAGACAATTAGTAAAATTAGAAAAAATTGAAAGAAAGGGAGAAAAATATAAACTGGTGTATAATAAAAGCAACGATAATCTAGGCACGCTTTCAGGCTGTGATACTTGGTACGGTTCTGTCTGCTTGTCTTGGGTTCGTCAGTCGAGTCCGCCTGATTTGCGTGCGGGGGAAGGCAAGCATTCGTGTTGGGTGGCTGAGATTGACACTCCTTGGCTTAAGGGAGCTTCCCAAGACTTTCACTTCGGCAGGACTAAGTTTATTGCTTGGTGTCTGAGGTACCTCTGTAGAGGAATGCCGATGGGGCCATGAATTTTTGTACTTGCCACGATCTTGATCTTCGGTTCATATCCGGTCCCCCACATTAAAACGAACCTGTGACATATTTCTGCATGGTTGAGTGCTGAATAGGTTGTTTGTTTCGTTCTCGGTTTATTTAACGCCGAATTAAATTTCAAACAATTCAGTTTAGTATAAATATAGTTTTTGCTTACAGAACGATTAAATGTTAAAACAGTTCAGTTAAATGTCAAAGCAGATCTATTTCAAATAAATCGGTTTTGAATAAATACACAATTTCAATGTCAAAAACAGTCCTATTTCAAGCAATTCAGTTTAGCAAAAGTTCAGAAATTTCTATTTCAAACAGTTCAGCTTAGCATAAGTACATAGTTTCAATGTCGAAAACAGTTCTTTTTCAAACAATTTAGTTTAGCGTAAGTACACTGTTTAGTTCTATTAAAAAAAAGTTCTATTTCAAACAGTTCCGTTTAGCATATGTACGCAGTTTAAATGTCAAAAATAGTTCCATTTCAAACAATGCAGTTTAGCGTAAGTAAACATTCTAATTTTATACGACCCATAGATAGGACCCTTTCATGTGCTACCATTCCGGGCTACAATGGACCTGGGACCGATGGCAATGAAGGGATATTTCGCCTTCCTCAAAGCTCCAGCATTACTGAAGCCTCACCACCAGATTGTTTATGTCACATCTAGGACACTCGTTGGGGGAGTCTTACCCCTGTGCAGAGAAGCAGTCAGTGTGTTCTACAGCCCCAGCCGACTGGGCACCAAGTCACTATGAAAGCATTGATTTCCGTTAAATCACGGAAATTAAGCAGCGAAGAGCTTGTTCAATACTTAAATGAGTGACCACTTACTAAACAGTAGTTACTGTAAGCAACTTGAAACTACTTTGCTTTTTTAATTACATATCAACCTTTACAGGTTATCTAATGCCAAAGCCATCCTTTAAGAAGAACATTTGAGGTATTACTTAATCTATAACTGGGGGATAAATGAGTTCATGCCTTTTCCAAGGATATTAATCCGAAATGAACGCAATAATACGACTGGAGTTCGGATTCGCAGGCCAGCACGTAAGCCACTGAGTGCTATATCTCTAGGCAAGATGGCACCTCTGGTGTTGTTACGGTTAGCAAGCTAGACGAGTAAACGTACACGAGTGAGTTCGAGTCTCATTGGGCGCCCCATTCATTTGGCCTTGTGCCACATCGAATCAAAGATCTTTGTAAATTACTATATCTCTCGGCAAAACTTTGTAGATAACCACTGTAATCAAAATAAGCAATAAGGAAGACGGTTCAGTTTATAACTGACTTTGTATCTAACAGAATCGACGGTCGGCAATCTTGGATGCTTTTCAGGATAGAAAAGCAAAAGTTGAGCAGAAGAAAGTAAATTTTGCAGAAGCAGTAATAAAAAAAAGGGTAGCGAAAGAAAAAAGAAAAAAAAGAAACGATGAAAAAAATGAAGAAAAAGAGAAAATCAAAACGAAAAGTGAATGAAAGAACAAAATGAAATAAAGAAAATAAAAGAAATGAATAAAGGAAAGAAAATTTTTAAAGAAAAAAGAATAAGATAAAAATCGAGAATACTAAAAGAAAAGATTAAATAAACATAATGAATAAAAGATGTTGATAGAATGAAAAAGAATAGAATAATGCTATATTATTCAGTATTTCAGAAAAATCAGATAACTTCCTCAATTCTCGTTCAAATGATTTTCAGATTTTTACAGTATGTATAGAAACAACTCAATATTTCATGTTTAATATTGCTTTTTTTTTTCGGTTACAGAAATGTCTTCTGGGAAAGAAAACTTGTTTTTACATTGAAATTTGAGTTATTTCTACACATGCTGTTAACATTTGAGAAATTTAAACGAGAGTTAGTCAACATTTTAGATAAATTAATGATATATATATATATATATATATATATATATATATATATATATATATATATATTGCTGAAACATCCTCTACATCTCAAATGATATTACATTTTTCTTACAAAACCTGTATTATATCGAGTACTTCAGGAAAAAAAAGTTGAGATTTTATTCGCAATTTAAAAAAGAAAAGAAATGATAGTTTTTACTTCTGTAAATTAACATGTTTTTCAATAGAAAGAAGAAAAGTGTTTTTCTTTTTCTTTTTCTTAAAATAAATCACTTAACTTTCTTTTCGCCTTCAAGTCTCATTATTTAACCAGGCAATAGTTGCAAACGTCTGCATCCACTAATTTGATTTTTAAGCTTTTACGCATCATAATTTTCGTTAATATAAAAAAAACGTTTAACATGTCCAATAAACAAATAAGCCAAACAATATACTGTATTTAACAAAGACAAAAGGAAAAGAAATATATCAAAAGAGAGGAACAATGATTATTAGAAGGTGCTACGTAAGGATTATTAACGTAGGTATGCATGTGGGCTTTATCTCTATTTCACACGAGCGCCACTGATCAGTATTTGAGGCAGCCTAAGAAACCAGAACTTTAAATTACTGATTTTCAAGGCAGACAATGTTAAAATCCAGACGCAGCACACATTTTCTGACCTGTTCTGGCTTGAGCTATATTAAGCTCAGCCTTGAAAAATATGTGTAAAATAATGTTAATCTCCTTTTGAAATACCAAAAAGCTTTACTGGACGTCTTCGTAAAGTCACCAATTCGTAAACCTCATATACTTGTAAAAATAACTAAATTACTGAAGGGAAGAAAGATCGAAAAATTTTTTTAGAAAACAGTGAGGAATTTTTCCGTTTAACTTCTTCAAATCTTTTACATATATGTCATGGATAATTTTATTTTGCATTTTCAAAAATGCATTTTGTAATTTAATAGTTCTTCCCGTAAATTTAGTTGAAATGTTTTTTTTTTAAAATGGAAGAGAAAAATTATAAAATACTCATGAAAAAATGATAGCCTTGAAGTAAAGATATTATCTTATTAAGCAACTAATAAACCTTCCATTTTCTTATATTTTCTAAGATGTATTTACCTATCCGGCGACATCTGTTTAGTGTTACCAATATCTTTATTGGATAATGGAATTTGTGACACGCGTTCAAATCCTGGAAAAGGTGAATTGCATTTCATCTGATTTTAATGCATTTAAAAAAGCATGAATCAATTTATTTTCCACTCAGCTATGGGTAACTAATGGGGCAGATATGGTTCTTTAACTTAAGTAAAGAAATCAGCTTAGGAAATAGATAACCCAGTATTAAACCCGATTTGTATCCCGTTTTAAAAATTGACCTTGTGTCAGATTCCATCCGTGGCGGTTTCCAGATATTTTGCTCAAACGTTACGGTGAGTATTATACATGAGAACTATATAATTAACTTTTTCCCGCCATTGACCTCACCATATTCGGGATGGGATGCAGAAAATCTTATCTATAATCCAGACTTGTGTGTTTTACGCCATTACGAAAATATATCAACTGGAAAGTGTTTGTTTATAATTTTGTTTCTACTAATGTGAGCTTATTTTTGCCGTCAGCAAGTTATATATTTCTGTAAACATGTCAGCGTGTTTGATGTAAATACTGTGGGGATTTTGTGTTTTAGCACATGCTGTAAACTATAAAAAGATTCTCATTTTTAGTCAATACGAAATGATAAAAGTTGAACAAAATCCAAATTTAGGTTACAAATTCTGAAAAGACAGTGCGTGTTAGACACGAGAAATTGTTTTCAGGAATTTCGTGGTTCAAAGTTGCGGTATATCAATATGACCATTACATTATGGACGTTTTTTGAAAATAAGGCTTTAATATCCAGAATATTGTAGAGAGAAAAGTGGGTGGGGAATACACAGCTGAAAATAAATCTAGATGAAAAATTGTATAATTTATTTAGCTTCATTTTGGATATAGGTTAGTGATGTGATATGCAAGGTTAGGACTAGTCAGTAGCTAATCAAGCTGTTATTTGTCTCTGCCTCCCACCAGACAGGGCTTGACACAAAGTCAAATGACCCGAAGGTTGAATTATAGTGGGCGTTGGGGGTGAAGAAGGTTGGACCCAAGCCGAGGCTTACGTTCTGTTGGTCTATTCTGATCATCAGCTCAGTTGGTGCAATGTAGGGCTGAGGAGCTTAGCTAAACATGGCCCCTTGCCCAGTCGGCTGGGGCTGTAGAATACACCGACTGCTTCTCTGCAGAGGGGTAAGACCCCCCCCAACGAGTGTCCTGGATATGACACTAAACAATCTGATGGTGAGGTTCCAGCAGTGCTGGAGCTTTGGGGAAAGCGGAGTACCCATTCATTGCCATTGCTCCCTGGTCCACTCTGGCCTGGAGTGGTAGCACCTGATAGGGCCCTATCTATGGGTTAAATAGAACTAACAGCATACTTATGCTAAAATGAATTGAGTAAACGAATAGCTTGAAATAGAAACGTTTTTGACAATTAAACTGTACTTACACTTAAACTGCTTGCTTATGCTTAGCTGAATTTTTTCTAATAGAACTGTTTTTTGACATTAAAACTGTATTTACACTTAACTGAATTATTACATATAACTACTTGAATAGTTTGAAATGGAAATGTTTTTGACAATTAAACTGTGTACTTATGCTAAACTGAACTGTTTTCAATAGAACAGATTATTTACATAAAAATGGATTTGGCGTTAAATAACCTACAAATATTGATATGCCATAAAACCAAACAAACAAACAAACAAACATAAACATGGCCCCAAAAATGTCTCCAGGCCCAGATGCCTGATTATAGCTTAAACTAGACACCGAGGTACAATGCTGTGTTAAATGTGTCAATAATACAGGTCATTCACCCGAAATTGACCCAAGTCTGCCATTGAGCATTGACCCCCCGGGAGGGATGACAGACAGGAAACAGAATAGCCTCTGTGCCCAGCACAGTGGCTGTATTTGTTTCTGCCTCACACCAGACAAGACTTGACATAAGGTCAATGACCTGCAGGTCAAATTAGATTAGGGGTTAGATGAGGGAAAGGTCGCGCACGAGCCGAGGCCAGAACCCAGCTTGACTATGATAGTCATCAGCCCACTTAGTGCAATGTGGACCGGATGAGCCAAGCTGGACATGGACCCAAATTTGGATTCAGGCATGGATGCCTGATTATAGCGTTAACAGGACAAAAAAGTCCAGTGCTATAAAAGGGTGACAAAGGTGTCGATAATGCAGGTGGCCCAGTCGAAGCCGGGGGCCTTTTGGCCTCAACTGAGCATTGACCGTCCGGAACGGATGCTAGACAGTCCGCTGAAAAGCCGATATTTGTCTCTAGCTCGAACCAGACAGGACTTGACATAAGTTCAATGACCCAAAGGTCTAATTATAGTGGGGATTAGGGGAGGGGAAGGACGAGCACGGGAGAGCTAGAGCTCTGCTTGACTATGCTGGTAATCGGTTCATTTAGTCCGATATGGGCCTGATGAGCCTAGCTGGACATGGACCCAAATCTGGGTCAATCATTGGAAGCCAGCACGGATGCCAGACAATTTGCTGAAAACCCTCGGCACGATGCAGTGACTGATCTGGCTTTTCATTTATTTTCAGTGAGAGACTTATATAGTTGGGCAGACTAGGTTCTTTAGTCTTTGTAAGGTAACCAGTCTAGGAGAAGCAAACTCCATATCCAAACCTGTTAAACTCCGCTTAAAAATTGACCTTGTGTCATATCCTGTGGGGGATACTTATAACAACTATAAGAGGATAGAGTGAAACTAGTTATAATGTTTTAAAAATTTATCAACGTCATCGGAAAATAAGATAATATTCCTAATTCCTATTTTTTTTTATATCAAAAGTAGTAAATATAAAGATATTGAGAAAATTTAAATTTTGCAATCTGATTATAGTCAACAATATAGTTCTTTTCTTCGTATAATGGCAAATCAACCTTTGTTGGTTATTTAATGCCAAAGCCATTCCTATAGAAGAACAGTAATGATAATATTTAACACATAACTGGGAGAATAATTGGGTACATATCTTTCCAAAGAGTATTAGTCTGAAAGTAAATGAAAAACTCGACTGAAATTCGAACTCACGCACTTTTACCACGACACCACGAGACTCTTCTGTCTTCAGTGTTGAAAATGAATACGTATAAATATTAATGGGTAAGTTTGTCATTCTATTGTTATTCGCTTTCACGAGAGAAAATAAAACTTGGTAGCAGGTGAATGTAACATACAAATCTGGTGGATAAAACAATGTGTTCAAACATGAAGTTAAAAATTACAACATACAAATATTTTGGTCCTTAGATTTTGACTCAAAGGATAATAAATCGGCCACTGTGACTGGAAGTGTGAGTTTTGTATGGGTCAAGATTTCGGATCAAGTATGCTTTCATTTACTCTCTCCCTCTCGTTCTTTCTTTCTCTCTCTCCACACACACACTCACATATATATCATATCTTATCCTATTTACCAACCCCTCCGCTCGGGCAGGATATGACACAGGGTCAATTTTTAAGCGGAGTTTAACAGGTTTGAATTCAGAGTTTTCCTTTTCCTTGACTAGTTGCCTAACCAAGGCTGAAGAACCTAGTCTGTCCTACTATTTACCCATAGCTGGAGGGAGAATAATTGGATTCATACCTTTCCCAAGGGTATTAGTGCAATGTGAAATGCAATCAGTCTCGTCCAGGATTTGAACTCGTGTCGCCGTGTTCATTTCCTACGACGATAACAATTACACCACAGGCACCTCCACATATCATATCTTATAAAATCAAACCCATTTGAATTCCATCGGACAATCTTCAATAGCGAAATAAATTTATTATGGAAATGAAACACAATTTCTAAATTTCTTTTTTTTAAACAAATATATATATATATATATATATATATATATATATATATATATATATATGGGGGGGACTTACGGATTTCTGAGAGGGTGTACCATGGCGTTGTGGTTAACGTGCTGGACGGTGACATCGTAGAAAGTGAGTTCGAAATCCAGTCGCGCAATTATGTTCACTTTTGAACAAATATCTATGGGAAAGGAATGAACCACTTATCTCCTGCCAGCTACTGGTTAAATTGTACCACTACTGTTCAACAGGGTCTACTTTGGCATTAAATAACCCATGAAAGCTGATATGTTATTAAACAACGAAAAAAAAAAAAACAAGCAAAATACACACACACACATATGTGTGTGTGTGCTTGCTTGCTCGTATTCTTTACCCACGTTCTCTTTCGATTTTCAGATTAAAAGAAAATGTTCAAAAACGAAGAAAAGTTTAACAATCTAGTTTTACTTAAGTGTTTTTCGTTTTTAGGCATTTTAATGTTTTACAATTTCCTTCAAAGCCAATTTTAGAATTCTCTATAGATTGGTCCTTTTTTAACAAGCTTTCCTTGCTGGCCTGTTCACTCGTACAGTGAGTTTTATCAGCAATCCTTTTCCTATTTACTTTACTATTGATCAAAACAAATTACTGTAAATAAGTCTTTTTTAACGTAAAAATAAGCACCTCTCGACACCAGATTCGTATATGTAATCATTTGAGCTTCATACAGTGTTCTGTTATTTCTGAGCCTTGCCAAAGTAAATTAATCTGTATTAGCGTAAGTATACGGTCTAATATTCAAGCGTCATCTTTTGAAAAAAGATATAGGAAAGATTTAGAAGCAAATTTTATTGCATGAGCATCACTTTAGAAGCTGAGAAAGTGGCTCCTATAAAAATAAGTCGAAATAGAATTTCGTTTGGTGTTTAAACACTTATCTTTCTCTTCTGATTCTGAAGAAAATGTATGTTTTGGACAAAAAATCTCTACGGATGAAAATATTGATTCATGATGGGAACTGAAAACTAATGACCCAAAGTAAAAAAAAATTCAAAGTTTTCAATCTGTATGGCTTCAATTGAATATTTATGTTTAAAAATATTTATTTTTTTGCACACAGTTGAATATTTCAAAGTGACTAATACTACTACTACTACAACTAATAATAATAATAATCATCATCATCCTTTTCCTCCTCGTGCTTAGTGAATATTTATAGCATCAAGTAACTATTCTTAATACAACTTATTAGCAGCGATGTTATATCGAGTATTCCGATCTAATACTAAAAATTTTCAAGCAGTTCAATTTTACCAATAAACAGGGCCAGAACAGGTACTACCACTCTATTCTGAATGAACATGGGAACAATGAAAATAATTATGAACTCCACACTCTCCATATGTCAAAAACTGGAACCTCACTGTCAGATGAATTTAAGTGAAATAACTGGGACACTAATTTTTGGGGAAGGTGGTCTTACCCCTCAGCATGGGATACAGCCAGAGTATTCTAAGCCTCATCGTCGAGGCGGACATTCACTTGGGTAAGGAGGTTGAGTTGTAATCTTTTTACAAGACCATAACCGTTGTCAAGTTTCACATATAACATAACAGTTAGAGCTGAGATGGGCAATTCCTACAAAGAGTATTCTTTAGATCTACCAACTTCACTGTATTAATTTTACTATCCGTGTACTACTTTCTGTCGATGAAGTGGTTTAAATAGATTCAATATATTGAAAGATCTATTATGTACTTCATATAATTAAAACCAGAATCATGTTTTCGTGAAAGATAACACAACGAAACACAGAAAAAACAAAAGAAATTACTGACTAAATCATGGCGTTATGAATTTTTATAGAAAAATATTCTATAAACTTTTAATGAACCTTTTACCTAATGGTATTGGCTTTGATTATCTAACCTTAAATTTATGAAAGATATAAAAAGATAAAGATGGGAAACGAGAGAATCTGAACGATAGAGAGAAAAGGTGAGATTTAGATCGAGTAAGCAAGAAAGGCCCACAAAAAAGATATAATGACAGAAGGAAAAAAAAAAGAAGAAAAGGATGACGAGAAGAGGAAAGGTAAATAAGCGAAGAGAAACAGGCAAGTGAGACAAAAGGTTATATTATGTTTGACAGCTAAGTTTAAATGTTGAAGAAGAGCAGCGCCAGCACTGAAGCCGAATTCCATTTCAAATGAAGGGGTGGCTCTGAAAAGTCTGTAGCCCTCCTTGTGGCTCTCTCTTTCACAATACAAACGATTATACCAAATCAATCATATGTTTGAAACCTTAAATAAATAGCAAAGAAACAATAAAGCTAACATTAGCGAACAGACTTCTCAAAAGTATATAATATTAAACAAAGACACATCAGTTGTTGTAGTCACTCCAATTACCAAAGGACGGTATGAGAACAAGGAGTAGGGTTTAATAACCCCTCTAAAACTCATAGCAAGGTCTGATGTGGTCAGAAGAAGAAATAAAGGGTCGAATAAATGAGGAAATATTTTCTACCTGGTCTGGAATTGGTCAGCTGCGTAAGTTGTCACTCAGAGGATAAAGAAATCAAAATCCTTTCAATTTGAGTTCATTCTCAGTCGATGGTTTTACTTTCTGATTACTTGGAAAACATTTTTTACTAAAATATCTACTTTCATAAATGTAGACAGATTGACGGAGAAATTTAAATTAAATCTTGGAATTAAAGGCAAAGAATCCAATTTCTTGAGGCTGTCATTTTGTGTCTTGTTTTCTTGGTTAATCTGCGTGAAAAAACGCCGGAATGAATATCATTCTATGATTTCTCTCTCTCTCTTTCTCTCTCTCTCTCTCTCTCTCTCATATATATATATATATATATATATATATATATAAGAGGTTAATTTTACCTAAATGAATAATTAGTATTAGGAAGCACTGTTTACAGTGAGATTTTTTGCAGTGATTCAGTTGTGAAGGATGCTTTTATGTCCTTGAAGACTGTCAGCATAACCTTTACTAAACGCTGCGCTTGGAACGTTTTCTTTGCCTGAGAGTCAGCGTGCTTCAACTTCATGGACTCATTTTTTCACTCAAGCTTATACAGGCAAAAAATATTTACCTCATTTATAAACATATTATTGATAGAAAAAATTCCGTCTTCGTATATATCATAAATTCTGTAAATTTCATATTATTTTCGCTTCTCAATCACCAAAAATCTGTTATGTCTGATCATTGTACAAGTTTGTAGAACTCTGTTGTCACAAAACGAATATTTTTTTTATTTTTTTTAAATAGGTTTTGATCTAAGCCGATTGCAAGCATTACTGAGTTTATATTTATGGAAACATTTTGGAAATAAGGGATTTTACTTTAAAAAATATTCTCTTATTATTGGAATGACTCTTGTATATATGATCACACACATACAAGGATCATTAAATAAGTTCCCAGACTTTTTTTCTTATGCCCACTTTTATTGATAGTACACATATGAAACTCTAGCCCCCTTCGAAGTAATCTCTTCAGGCTGCAATGCACTTGTGGTACCGTTCCAACGACTTCTCGACGGCCCCATGGAAGTCCTCTTGTGTGAGCGTGTCAATGACCTTCGTCACAGCCTCAATCATCTCCCAACTTGTCTCATTACGACAGCCTCTGAGCTTAGGGAATAACCAAATGTCACAGGGAGCAAGGTCTGGACTATAGGGAGGGTGAGGAACTGTGTTGATGCCCATCTTGGTCAAATATTCTGTGACAAGGACGAAGTTGTGGACTGGTGTATTGTCCTAGTGGAAATGCCACTGAACCGATTTGAAGAGTGCTGGCCTCTTCCGACGGAATCTCTTCCTGAGCCCCCTTAAAACCTCAATATAGTAATCCTAACCCTAACCCTAACCTTTTGGCCCATCAATTCTGGTGTATTGACTTCCTTATTCCTCCCACACCTCTCATCATCCCCCACAGACTCCCTGCCTTCCTTGAATCTCTTATGCCACTAAAAAACTGATACTCGATTCATGCAAGATGCTCCAAAAGCAGTCTGAAGCATTCCATACGTTTCTGTGGCCTTTTTCCCAAGTTTAAAACAGAATTTTATTGCATATAGTTCTTCTAAAGTGTCCTCACGTCCAGATTACATTTTTGAAATTCACCAGCTGTGACAATCATGCTTTCGTAGGGTGTATTCCAATTGCTTCTGTAGCTGTTCATTTGAAGCTGAAATCTCCTTCTGACCTCTGCATCCTTCGGTGAAATTAATCCCTGTCAGTTATCTCAAAAGATGTACAGCAATAACATACTGAATTTTCAAGAGTCTACGACAATTTTAAATTTCTGTACAAAAAACCTCTGGAAACTTATTGAAGGCACCACGTATATATGGTTGCGTTTGTTTATGAAATACATGGATATACATATTTGTGAGTGTGATTCCAGATCCTTATATTCAAATTAACTAACTTTATTTCATACAAACTGTAAAAATTATAATTTACATTCATTTCTCATTATATATATATATATATATATATATATATATATATATATATATATATATAGCAGTCATCATGTAAATTATGGGCGCAAAAGAAACTGATGAAATGTATACTCCACTCGCTTCATATATATTTTTAAATTTTGATAAAATAGCAATTTAAAGTTACAGAAAGAAATAAGGATCAATAGTGATTTTTGAATTTATAAACTTCTTGAATGACTTGAACTTAAAAAGAAATCATTATTAATCTTAAGGGTTTTAACAGTGTAAGTTATGGATTAAAAAAAATGAATGAATCAACTGAAAAAAAAAACAAGAGGTTTGAAAATAATAATCGGGAAGTAGAAAAAAATGGAAACTTTTATTGCTTTTAAGTATTTAAAAACATAAGATATATAAAACAAGCAAATTGATTCATCTCTCTCCTCATTGAATCTTTGAGAGAGAGAGAGAGAGAGAGAGAGAGAGAGAGAGAGAGAAATAAACAACGTGCACGCTCTGACTTCCTTTTCAAAAAACTTGCCATCTCAGAGATGCTGGTTAATTGTTCTGGACATAGCCGCATTATCAAGATTTTTTTTATGAGATTCTCAATTCAGAATGAGCTTTGAAAAGAACACAGTAAAAATAATGTTAACTATATACTTGTTGGAAGCAGGGGTAATCAAGATAGAAACTACTTGTGAAATCAAAAGACAAATTTAATGGGCAAAAACTTTCTAAAAATATCAGCACAAGTGGGATCATATAGTCCTGCTCGCTAAAAATCTTCGAAATATTCTTGCAAATAATTTTGTTAAAATTTACTTAAAAAGTTTGTCAAATTTGAAATTCACTGATTTTTATAAAATGTGAAGAAGGGCTCAGTATACTACATAAATAGCATAACGAAATGGCGTCTCTTTTTATGTTTTCTTGGATGTTCTCCACTCAGTTCCTGCCCCATCGTCTAAAAGGAGTAAAAAATGGGTCGATTTTTTTTACACCAGAATGGAATGTCAGAGAAATAAGAACAGTTTTTACACGCACTCTTCGGGAGGCTTGCTTCCTGCGGGAAGCGAACCTTGAATAAAATGTTCGCCTCACGGTCAGCCAGATGAATACTTTTTCATAGTTTCATGTACACCATTGATGCTTAAGGATTTTACTCCTCCTCTTAGGAGATATTGTTGAAATCGTCCAATAATCATTTAAAAAATTTTTCCCGAATTGTTTGGCAATTTTCCCCTTCCCGTTGGGAATATTATTAATAAAATACGGAAAAGGAAAATTGTAGATATATTATAGAATGGTTTGGTTTGGTTTGGTTTGGTGGCATATCAACCTTTGTAGGTTATTAAACGCCAAATCCATTTTTATGTAAATAATCAGTTCTATTTCAAACAATTCAGTTTAGCATGAGTACACAGTTTGTGAAAAACATTTCTATTTCCAACTATTTAGTTCATTCAAGTATTTATATATAACAATTCAGTTTCGTGTAAGTACAATTTCAATGTCAAAAGCAGTTCGATTTCAAATAATTCAGATTAGCACAAGCACGCAGTTTAAATGTAAGTACAGTTTAATTGCGAAAAACATTTCTATTTCGAGCTATTCAGTTGTGTCAAGCTGTTCTAATTCAGCTAATGTAGTTTAGTATAAGTACATATTTTGTTTACACTCAGTTAAATATAAAAAACAACAACTTCTATATCAAACAATTCAGTTTAGTGTAAATACAGTTTCAATCCCAAAAAACAGTTCTATTTCAAATAATTCAGTTTAGAATTAGCACTTAGTTTAAATGTAAGTACGGTTTAATTGTCAAAAATATTTCTCTTTCAAGCTATTCAGTTTAATCAAACAATTCAGTTTAGCACAAGAATGTCGTTAGTTCTATTTAACCCATAGATAGGGCTCTATCAGGTACTACCACGCCAGGCCAGAGTGGACCTGGGAGCAATGGCAATGAAGGGGTACTCGATATTCCCCTAGCCCCCAGCATTACTGGGACATCACCATCAGACTGTTTAGTGTTATATGCAGGACACTCATTGTGGGGGTCTTACTCCTCTGCAGAGGTGCAGTCAGTGTATTCTACAGCCCTAGCCGACTTATTCGGATCTCGAGCATATTATTTGAACAGTTTTAAACTTTTATTCATAACACAATGTTTTAGTTTTAAATATTCTTCAAAATATTTCACAACTGATCGTTAGATTTAAAAAAAAAGTTTATACTTTTCATTTCAACAATCTGGAGAGTTCAAAAGTATCGTCTTTATAGCGAGCATAAGAGGAAGAACAATTTTAAAGTTGAATGTTTTTTCTCCAGTTATCGTCACTGTTGATGATTTTCTATATTATGAATCTATAGTTCACACAACAGAGTGTATATTTCTGCATCATTCTTTTGCTTTCTCAAATAAAACGTAAACTTAACATTCAGTCATAAGATTCTGCTTGACAATTACATTCAATTTAATGATGATTGTTTTTTTTCCATGGCCAATCAATATTTGTGGGTTATTTCATGCCCAAAACATTCCTGTAAAAGTACAGTAGAGGTACAATTTAATCCATATCTGAGTCCGATATAAGAGAGTTTATACTTTCCACAAGGACATTATTCTGAAAGTGAATGTGACAGTACGACTGGAGTTCGAACTCGTTTACTGCAATGTCAGAGTCCAGCACACTAGCCGCTACAACACAAGACCTTCCCCCCATAAAACAGGAAGCAAAATAAAAATTTAAAAAAAATGTTAGGTTGGTAAGAAAGTCCTGTCGCCTTTTTTTATTATGGTATATTAGTAAGTAAAGTTGGTGAACTTAGTCCAGGGCAACCCGATGTCTCCCTTTTCGATAGCTACTACACCAAGGTGTAGGGGATGGCACTACTCCTTTCTCTGGATTGCTCCACTGTAGCCTTGATCCTTACCTCATAATGCTGAGTGTTAAGCAAGATAGCATCAAGTACCATTTTTTGAGTCTTTGGTATGACTTGACTTGGGATTGAACCCAGGTCTTCCGGGTCATTGGCGAACACTCTAACCATTATGCCAATTTCCGGTATATAAATGACTTATATTCAATGATCAAGAGAAATTTAAATCGAGAATATAGGTTCCTTCAGTTTTAACTTCATGATCCTTTTGAGTAAACAGGTTAATTATGGATAAGGAATACATTTCTTTTAATTTTTTTAAGGTATGTATTAAGGGTTAAGTGGAGCAATCCAAGTAAAGGGGTTGTGCCCTCTCATACACCTCGATGTAGTAGCTATTGAAAAGGGAACCTTCGGGTGGCCCTTGACTACGGTCACCAAATTAACTTTTACATAAGGCTAGAAGAGAGATGAGATCTAATGTCCGTACCGTAGACAAGAGAAGAAGAAAAGAAATCTCACGAACAACTGAAGACTCTCCAGGAAAAGTCTCACTCCCCGAAAAATTGAGTGAGATATAAATACTGCACCAGTCAAATACCTGAATTGTCTGTCTCTCAAACAAAACAAATGCGACAATATATATATATATATATATATATATATATATATATATATATATATATATATTGTTACACCATTGTTTCAATAGATAGTTGTCAATTGTTAACTGATAGTTTTTCTTGTCTTTGAGTAATCAACACCCAGGCAACTTGTTCCAACGAACCATTCTGGCTGTGAAATCTTCCAGATAAATTGTATCATCCTCTATCTGTGGATCGTTCTGACACAACATGGGCACACAGAGAGTTTATAAACCATCTAGCCTGAAACGTATGTAGTAGTCAAAGAACTATGGCCACAATCAAGTACCTGACTTACACTGGACCATAAGCATACAGTTTCTTAAATGTGTTTCTATAAATTACATCAGTTGAACAATTTTTTTTCATCCATATCAAATATGTGCCGCTATAGGCGTTACGGTTATCTTTTTGGAAATAGATTTAATCAGCCAAGTTCAATTTCTGGATTGACGTCTTTGTTTTTAATTTCACGCTAATGCCTTTAAGAATGGAATGAATCCATCTCTTTTACTCCACCTGTTCTATGTAAAGAGTATGAAGGACTAGATGGACAATGCTAAATTCAAACGAGCACAACTCCCCATCTTCTATCACATTCTACTCGTAGTGGAGGGGTTGGGTAAATAATTACTTGACATTAAATATTCCTGAAATTAAGAATTATAAGGATTTGACAGGCACTCAGGACACTGCTGGAGGAGCAGGGACGAGCTCATAAGTAATATACTCCTATGGATCCCCACATATGGCCGAGCTAAAGCAGGACGACCAGCTAGAACATACAGCATCTATGTGAGGATACGGGATGTAGCCTAGAAGACCAGCCAGAGGCGATGAACGACAAGGAGAAGTGGCGAGAGAGGGTCAGGGATATCCGCGCTAGCGGCACTACATGATGATGATGATGATGTATAAGTATGCATTATGTGTTCAACAGCAATATTTAAATTTATTACATGAAAGCTAACCAATATGTTACAATGTGGAAGGAGAGATGCATATTAATGTCGATATATTCTTTTAAAACATTACCGTAGAATTAAAAAAAACAAACAAATCTATCTGTAAAGCAATCATAACAATCGAAATTATTATATGGTTAATAAACTGTAACGTCGTAAAAATGAACCAAGGAAAAATGAAAAAAAAAAAAAAGAATGTTACAAAGACAGCAAAATAAAACAATGAACGAGTTACATGACAATATAAACAGAGAACCGTCACTTCTACTCCATTTGGATTTAGATCAACCCAACTCCCCCAACAAACAAGTCGGTAATCAAGAAGTCTGGATGGTGTAAGGTCTTAAGGGAGCAGACATTTGATCTTGTCTGGTTAACGTCTCAAGCCACCAAATACTTGGAATAGCCCTTACAAACAAAAGCATATTATATTTGGTAATGGCCTGATTGGAGCTGGAAACTTCGTTAGATATAATAATGGGGCAACGCAGGCCAGTTCACTTTCGAGAAATATTTAGCAAGGTAATCATTCAAACAATTATTACTGCGGGTTCGATTCTCACTTAGAACCTTATGCATGGCGTCTTGTTCGAATAAAGCCAAACTAGGTAAATTCCAACTACAGTAGTTTATACGGTTCTAATTGAAGTCTTAGATTTTAGTTCTGTGCCAACAAAATGATCTTATCTTGTCGTTGGGAAATGGTTATCAAACTATTTTCTTCGATCATTAATGTTATTGTCTGCATATTTCCTCAAGGGTTCAAAATTTCGGGGTTTTTACAATACCTGTTTAAGCTACGTAAGTATAAATAATAAAATCACATTTGTCTTTGTGAACGAATTTGAAAAAAATTACTGAACGTCATCTGTTTCAAGATGATTTATTTTTTATTTCATAATTAAAATTTAAAGAATACAACCTACTAAGAATTTAAAAAATATAGCAGTAATCAATAAATAATTAACAAATAAAATCGTAGGTTTAAATTGTTAATATATCGAAGACCAGCGTTTGTGTAAAATAAAGGAAATGGAAATAACAACTCGCGTTCAAATCCTGAGCAATGCTGTAAGAATTTCCCTTAGCACTAATACCCAAGGGAAAGAAATAAATTATTAATTCTGGGATCTTGATCCTGGGCGAGGCAACTAGTGTAGGTAAAGGAAATCTTTGAATTCAAGCTAGCATTACTCCACTTTAAGATTGTCTTTGGGTCAAGATCTTCTCAGGGAAGAGGTTTTGGTTAAATAATATACTTGGTATCTATAGAAGAAATTGTTTTAGAAATTTATACCAAAACAATTTAAAATAAAAAAACATACCAGATAGAGTATTCTGTAGTAATATTTAAAGTTTATTACAAGGGGTTTGGCAACAAGTAGTGTTAAGTTGTCAGATAGGGTGACGAAAACTATAATTGTTGAAAAAACATTTTGTGCATTTGGATTAAGCAAAATGAATTGTGCTACTGTTGTACAAGGTCATTTTGGAAAAAATATGACTTAACATTCAATCTACGATTAAAGCAAGGAAAATCAAATGGCAGAATGCTTGCATAAAGATAAGTAAGTAAAGTTGGCGACTGTAGTCGAAGGCGACCAAAAGGCTCCCTTTTCAATAGCTACTACACGGAGGTGTAGGGGAGGGCGCTACTCCTTTCCCTAGTTTCCTCCACTTTACCCTTGATACGTACCTTATATTGCTGAGTGTTAAGCAAGGAGGTATCAAGTACCGTTTTTAAAGTCTTTGGTATGACGCGACCTGGGATTGAACCCAGGTCTCTTGGACCATTGGCGAACACTCTACCCACTTGGCCAATTAGCCGGTTAAAGATAAAGGTATATATATATATATATAAACATTTAAAAAATATAGACATATATATATATATATATATATATATATATATATATATATATATATATATATACGTGTGCATATATACATATATATACAAATACATGCTACTAATTATATGTACTAAACAGACGTACCAATGCGTATTTTTACATATGTATGAGTACACATACATAAACTCATAGATATGTATATACGTAAATATACACATGTACAGAATATGAATTTATATAGATACATACGTATGTAAACAAAAATGAATATACAAGGTGCCTTCAGTAAGTTTCCAGACTTTTTTTGTACAGGCATTTAAAATTCTCGTAGACTCTTGAAAATTCAATATGTCATTGCTATACATCTTGTAAGATGAATGACAGAGATTAATTTCACCAAAGGATGCAGAGGTCGGAAGGCGAGTTTTAAACAAACTGAAAAATGAGCCTAATTTGACCCTACGACATTTGGCAGAGGACTGCCAGAGGTACGTCTATATAAAAAAAAAAAGACTCAAAAGATATAGAAGAGTCAGGGATCTCGCATATCCATAAGGTACACTATACGAAGAAGAAAAGCAGTCCTACCCCACAAACGAAGCAAACCTGAAAGAACTCAGAGCTCTCCCAAGAAACAAAATAAGCTGCCCCTGAGTCTCCGTGTGAGATGTGGAGCATTACATCGGTCTACTGATTGTGACAACTGGAAGTGGAAGTGTTTTAATTGTAACCACTGTAGAAAGAAGGCCGGTCACAGCGACGTTAAAACGACCAAAGCGGACAAGCAAACCGAAGACGACATAAAAAAAAGTACTTCGTGCCTTTAATAAGCTTCCAGCCTTTTTTTGTACAGGCATTTAGAATTGTCGTAGACTCTTGAAAATTCAGTATGTTATTGCCATATAACTTATGAGATGACTGACCAATTTTTATGATTTCAGCTTCTAATGAACAGCTACAGAAGCAATTGGAATACACCCTACTAAAGCCTGATTGTCACAGCTGGTGAATTTCAAAAATGCAATCTGGACGTGAGGACACTTTAGAAGAACGATATGCAATAAAATTCTGTTTTAACTTGGAAAAAATGCAAAAGAAACATATGGAATGGTTCAGACTGTGTTTGGAGCATCTTGCATGAATCGAGCATCAGTTTTTGAGTGGCATAAGAGATTCAAGGAAGGCAGAGAGTCTGTGAGGGATGATGAGAGGTGTGGGAGGAGTAAGGAAGTCAGAACACCAATGTTGATTGGCAAAATAAAGAAGTTCATGCATAAAGACCGTCGTGTGTCTATAAAGACAATACGCGCACTTTTTGATGGCAGTGTGGGAAGTGTACACACAATTATTCACGAGGAAATGAAGATGCAGAAAATTTGCGCGAAGTTCGTCCCAAAGGGGCTCAGCATAGATCAGAAGAAAAAACGATGTCATGACAGCAGGGAGATGGTCGAGCTGATCAATTCAGATCCCGCTGTTCTTAATGTTCTGGTGACCTGCGATGAAATCTGGATCTAATGCTATGACCCAGAGACGAAGAGACAGAGTTCCCAGTGGAAGCAGTCAAGACAGAACAAATCCCCCTCACAAACTTTTGATGATCCCTTTTTTTTGAAAGCACTGGCATGACCTACATGCACTGGGTTTCCACTGGACAGTCTGTCAACAAGAAATACTATGTTGAGGTTTTAAGGGAGTTCAGGAAGAGATTCCTTGGGAAGAGGCCAGCACTCTTCAAATCGGATCAGTGGCATTTCCACCAGGACAAACACCAGTCCACAACTCCATCCTTGTCACAGATTATTTGACCAAGATGGGCATCTAGACAGTTTCTCACCCTCCCTATAGTCCAGACCTTGCTCCCTGTGACTTTTGCTTATTCCATAAGCCCTAGGAAAAACTAATAAGCTATGAGACAATTGAGGATATAAAAGAAGCTGTGACGATGTCAATGACATGCTCACACAAGAGGACCTCCATGTGGCCTTCCAGATGTTGTTGGAACCGTACAACAAGTGCATTGCAGCCGGAGGAGATTATTTCGAAGGGGCTAGAGTTTCATGCGTGTACTATCAGTAAAAGTGCCCATACGAAAAAAGTCTGGAAACTTATTTAATGAACCTTGTGTGTATATATATATACACACAAAAATAAATTCATACACACACACACATATATATATATATATATATATATATGCATAAATAAAAAGATGTAAATATATTTATACATAGACGCACCACGCATTTGTATATATATGTACTCATACACAAAAACAAACATATATATATATATATATATATATATATATATATATATATATTTCATACATATATTAAATAATAAAGACAATATGATTCATTTTAAAAATAGTGACAATGTTTTGAAATGCTTTTTTTTAATATTTTGTATTTCTTGGTTTTTTAAATTCATCAACATCTCAGTTTTATCAAACTCTGCGTTTACGTTATTTTGTTATGTTAAAAAAATCTTTCAAAAACTCAATAAAAATCACACTTCATACATGTAAGCAACCCTGATGATAGCCTACGAAAGTTCTGAAAGCGCTAGTTCTGAGTTTGCCACCTTCAAAAATAGGAACGGTCTCTAATTTTCATGATCAGTTAAAGCTAAAGATAAAATATTTTTTAAAAAAATCAAGTAAATCATATTATATTCCTTTTTGACCATTATTGTTTTTATTGGGAAAAAATGGATATTTCCCTTCTATCAGGCCCCACAGACTGGTTATATGACCAGTGTGTATATAAACTTGTCTTATTTCTCAATTATTACTCCTAATCAAGTACTCATTTGCTGTATAAAAGACACTAGTTCACAGAATCCTTCAATTAATACAATCTAATATCTTTATAATGGTCAAGACGAAAGAATTATCCAAGTATATCCGTGACAAAATTGCATACCTGCAAAAGACTGGAATGGGGTACAAGATGATTGGCAAGCAACTAGGTGAGAAAGACAATAGTCAGCTAGATAATCATTAGTAACTTACGACGTCGTAGATAACTGAAATCATGTAGTGTCTGCAAGGTCCCCATACACCAGCAGGCACATGTACAGGCCCCTCTGAAGTTTGCCAATAAGTACCAAGATGATACAGACGAGGTTTGGGGGAATGTGATGTGGTCAGATGAGACTAAAATTGAGCTTTTTGGCATTCACTCGACTCGTTGTGTTTGCAGGGTAAGAAGCTGACTTATACTTTGGGACTGTCTCGTCTAAGCGGGGCAGCATGACTACACCGGGTAGAGGGAAAAATGGATGGGGCCAAGTACAAGGAAATCTTGAGTGAAAACCTCCTTGTCTCAGCCAGGACACTGAAGATATTTCGTGGATGGTTGTTCCAGCATAACAATGACTCGAGATATACGGATAAGGCAACAAAAGTGTAGCTCAAGTATAAGCACATTAAGGTAATGGAGTGGCCCAGTCAGTTTCTGGACCTTAATCCTTTAGAGAATTTGTGGAGAGAGCTGAGGATTCAAGTTGCCCAACGACAACCTACAAAGGATTTGGAGAGGATCTGCGAAGGGGAATGGGACAAAATCCCCGTAGGATCTGAGAAAACTTGGTAACCAACTACAAGAAACGTTTGGCAGCTGTGCCTGCCACCTAGTACTGAGTTATGTTTTACTATGGAGTGAAATACTTATTTTTTCAATAAAATACATATAAATGTTCAAAAATTATTATAATGTGATTTTCTAAAAAAAATTACATTTTATCTTTCACTTTCAAAAGGGACCAACCCAGAAAATGATAGACCGTTCCTATTTTTGTAAGGTGGCAAACTCACAAAATCCGCAAAGGACGAAATAGTCATTCCCCCAATATATATATATATATATATATATATATATATATATATATATATGCATATATATTTATACCAATATATTCATGCGTATATATATATATATACACCAATTTATTCATATATATATATATACGCACAAATCTATCCATGCATATATGGTTATATATATATATATATATATATATATATATATATATATATATATTCATCATATCGTGCTGGTGGCACGGATATCCCTGACCCTCTCTCGCCACTTTTCCCTATCGTTCATCGCCTCCGGCAGGTCTTCCGGACTACATCCCTTATCCTCACATAGTTGCTGAATGTATGTTCGTGCTGATCATCCTCCTTTTGCTCGGCCATATGTGGGGGTCCATAAGAGTATATCCCTTATGAGTTCGTCCCTGATTCTCCAGCAGTGTCCTGTATGTCTAGTTCTTCTAACTTGAAAAGTTTTCGTGATAGGAGGCAGGTGGCCGAACAGCTATTCATACACATACACACACATATATATATATATATACATACAAAAAATATATATAAACAAATCTATTGATATAGACAAAAACACAAATACGTATATATATATATATATATATACACAAATCTATTCATATCTATTTTGTATAAATATATATGTATAATTATATAGCACGTGCAAAATTTTAGAATAGCCATAAGTAATGCTTATCTTGTGAGTTTTACTGCCGGTTGATCCGTTGTAAAATGTATTCCACAATAAAGTTTCAATCCGCTTTATCTAACAAAGCATGCTGTAAAATCTATGGAGGAATGCATCTTAGAACGGATGCTCCGGTAGTAAAACTCATTTAGCATGCTCTACTAAGAGCTGTTCGAAAATTTTGCTCGTACCATAATGATTTTAATACATTTGAAACTCCCTTACGATGAGAATAAAGTACGTGTGGTAAACAATATCATCAAACTTAAAAGTGAAATTCAAATATCCATTAAAAAGATAAATTTGAATTCTTAAAAACACCGATACAGATGTGATATAAATGTGAATCACTTGTCTAACTTTAACAGTCTCCCATTGATCACAAATAATTATCAGCAAACTACAGGATGATCAAAACAACAACAACAACAACAACAACAAACAAAACAGAAAGCACTCATGCTCCTCCCTCTGAAAGAAAACACAAAAAAAAAACAAAAACAAAGAAAAACACAACAACAAAATGAAAAAAAATTATGTACCTTTAATCTTTCTGTACAAAGAGCTTTCAAAGTTTTGTTTTTTTTTTCATTGGAAGAACTGTATCTAATACAACAAATGTGCACACGTTATTTCGTCCTTGGATAATTCTTTCTATGAAATTAAAGATCAGTAAAAGTTTTTCTTATATTATGATACATAATGTAACATATTGATATACAAATTAAACTTAAATGAAATAAAAATCACGTTGATCAAGAACAATATTTACTCGTGGTCTCAGCAGACCACTTATAATTTTATCCAATATTTGTATTAAATTTTTATACTTAATTATACAATAATTTTGTTGAACTTTTGGACTGAGAGTGATTCTGTCATATATATGAAAAGAAGCATCTTTTTTCTTTGTTGTCTTGGTGACCAAAATTTCGTTGTAACTAACTTAGCATTTTTTCTCGCATGTAAAACCTGTGACATCAATTAATTTCTAACGTATCTGCTTCCTGTTTTTTTTTTCTTGTTTGCGTGGTCATGTAAACAAGCGTGAGGGCAAATCAAAGCAATGTATTTTCTATCGTCTTAAATCGTCGACTTTTCAAGGAATATTTCAAATTATGGAACAGAATAAAAAGTATGTCGCAGTTGAATTCGGAAAGTAGGATGTCAAGAGGGCTTGGGTCTCGAGATCCACCAATAACTTCTATTTATAAGATATATCGTATGGATTTAGAATATTCTCTGGTGAGTGGACTTCCTGACATTAAATGTTCAAAACATTCGTGACATTGTGGATAGTTTAAATAATCTTTCAAGTAGACCTATTATATGAGAATATCTCTGCAAAATTTTATTTCCAATTTTGAAAAATAATTTGATTAAAATATCTTTCATTGTTCAACTTAAAAAAAAGGGGACAGTGTACAACACTGTAACTGGTGTAGGTTCAGTATTATCGAACATTTCAGTTTAGAATACACACACCAAAACGTTTCATTGCATTGCTTTAAATTTGGTTTAATTCGAACATACATCGTATGTAATAATATATAAGTTATTCAATAAAGGTTTTAGTTTCTAAGTCTCAAGCTACTTAAAGAGAACCCTATCTGAGCCTAAGTCACAAGTCCCAAATACTCAGTGAGATTAAATATCAAGATGCACTTGGCATAGCTTTGAAAGAAAATCTCTTTTTTTCCTGTAGACAGAAAGACGGTCCTATCCATATGGAGCCAGCTTTATCTGCTAATGTTTCACATGAAATGCCAGCAAGTCCTGCACTGTTTGCCCTGCAGGAGGAATCAGTACATACACAACCCCAGCTACCGCATTACTTTTAACAAAATAAAAATAAATTAATCACAACATTATCGTCGTCGTTTGGATGATACACATTAGTAATCAGCATTTTCCTCATTATTCTCTCTTTATTTGACATTCTGAACTGATCTCATCTATTGTATCGACGCGAAAATCTAGAGTCGACATAAAAAACATTTTGTGTTTTGACAAACACATCCTGTTTACATAGTTTTCAGACCAGATTAAAATAAGCTTATACTGACACTTGGCGATCACTTAGTAGTCAAGTATGCCCCAATTCTAAATAACCCATAAGCCTACTTCAAATGAAGAAACAAATCTATTCAATGTATTATATATATCTATCACTTGCCGGACTCAAATTGGTAAATACTATTTCTCAGATTAAGGTGGAGTATAAAGAGGAATAAAATTATTACCTGGCTTGAATGTCAGAAAACCACGTCATCCCTTGCCGGGAGCACGATAATTATATCGTTCAGATTTAGGTAACTACTTAGCTGCACCTTCCCAAAGAGAAATATCGACGGCGCTGGATAATATTTGAAGAATCATATCATGTTTACGTATTCTATGCAATTAGGTTTGGTTTGGTTTCTTTGTTTAATGGCATATCAACTCTTTTTCGGTTATTTAATGCCAAAGCCATTCTCCTAGAAGAACAGTAGCTGGGAGGATAAGGGGGTTCATACCTTTCCCAAGGGTATTTGTCCGAAAGTGAACGTAATAGCGCGACTGGAGTACGAACTCGCTTACTACGATTCCGCAATCCATCGCTTTAACCATTACACCACGAGGACACCCCCTCTATGCAGTTAGTGTTGATAAAAAGACATTTTAGCTATAATGATAAGCTATCGCCGTATTAACAGGAAACTCACTAATACTTTTCACAAAGAGTGTCTGCAAAAACAAAAAAAAATTATAATTGATTCATGCATTAAAACCTTTGTGTCTTTATACTGAAATAATAAATCTTTAAACCGATTGCTCATAGCATTAACTCGTTATTTATATTTTTAATTATATAAAAAATATCGTTGCGACAATGTTCATGGACTGAACCGTCTTATATTCCAATTTCGTCTAAAATCATATGAATGTGTTATTTCATTAAGTTGATATTTTTTAATTTCAATAATTCTTTTCACTTAATATTCCGAAATGGATTTCCATTGATTTGTATCCTTTAATTTTCATTGCTTTTTTAATCGTTATTTTACTTTATTTTCAATGTTTCTATACTCTGTCGGGGTTATATTCTGTACCTGTCAAATAGTGCTTCTAATGGCCACTAGGTGGCGTGACCAAAGGAGCATATAAAGGAAGGCCGCATCAAAATCGAACGCTATTTCGATAGTGATTCCAACATAGCGCATCTTTCCACCTCTGTCTATTCGGACAAGGGAGGCTCGCGCTACCTGAAGACCTCGTGTCGCATGGCATACGATGATATGTCTTAAACCTGTAAGTCTTCATGCAACAAATTCCATTCTAGTAAAGATTCTCGACTCATACTAAAAGAGCTTTTATACATTCCTTCATATAGCTCTTTATAAACTCTTTCTATTATCTGATGTCACTCTTTTATTCGTTCCAGTAAATTTGCTGAGACACAAAAACATGTTGCTGATTAAAAGTGAATTGTTTCTTGTATCATTATAAACAAGGAAATATCAAACTATAATATGTTTCCTTAGCTACAAGTGTCCGAGTTTTCTTTTCCCCTCACACTCAAATTATTGTAGCGTTGAGTTATTGTACTCAGATTGGATGAAAATTCAAAGACGACATTTGATTTTTCAATACCTTAGTCCATTGCCCTACAACTCTCATTATTTCATAGTAAAGTTCAATGAATTTGTAGCCTTTTAATTTTGGGTAGTCCTCATGGCGTTGTGGATAAAGTTCAGAACCGGGAAAGCGTAGTCAGCGAGTTCGAACTTAAGTCACACTGATCCCATTTATCCCTCCAGCAATGAATTACCTCGTACCACAACTATTCTGATACTAAATTTTTGGCTTTGAATAACCCCAAAATGTTGATATGCCATTAAAGAAAGAAAGCGAAATAAACTTTCGTTAATTTCTATTTGTTGCTTGTCCAATAAATCAGGGCATTTTTACTTCCCATTTTTGTTTATCATAATTATCAATTTAGTCTTAAATGGTATCATATATAGTAGAGGAGTGTGGAATACCCTGTTTTCATTGGCTGTTTACTGAAAGACAGATGTCTATAAGAACGGCCGAAGTCCGGCCTTATTAATATTTTTTTGCTTTGGTAGAGGCACCAGCGTAGCACGTCGCGATTACGGAGGCGGCTTGGCTCTTCTAGAGTCATGCCGGGGTTACTGTCGGAGCCGACATGATGCAGAAATAACCTGAAATCGGCGATGAAGACAGTGCATCACTGAAGACCTCCCTGATGCATCTAGAATGTATGATTGAAACTTTCAACTTTTGTTTATTCTTAGTATTTTGTAATAAACTTCCATTAACTCGTATAATTTTAACTTCAATTATAAAAGATAAAATTTGAATATTCACATAATTATTAAGATCAAGATTTTTCTGACTGAAATTTTCTGACCTATATTCTTTAACCGAATTTCTCTCACACTAAATATATTATAAATGTATATGTGTATATGTGACAGTAAAGGATTTAATATATTGTATTCATTATTTTAAAGTTCTTTTTTCCTGAAATAACCCGATATTACAAGAACAAATAAATAAATAAATAAATCAAAGACAGAATCTAGAAAGAACTTTGACGCAAGAAGCAAAGCAAGACACGTGAAACATGTTAGGACTGTGTTTTAAAGACTGCAATCTGTTAGTCATCTTTTCAGGGTGGAAACTGACGGGCAGAGTTTTAGGCCAAGGGCTGGTGGAATGGAAGCATGGCAATCTTATAGAGGCAGATGAGGGCAGGCAGGTGTTGTGGGTCTTTTGAATGCCAGGGTCGGGGAATTGTCGGAATTGCGAATCTCAAAACGACGATTAATCATCACTGTTCCTTATCTGACATCTCGTTAGTACTGCAACATGGCAAAGAAGCAAGAAAACTTGGAGAATCCATGACCGCCCACTTTGTCGTAGTTGGTAGTCGGTTTACCCACGTATTAGGCCTGTATATGTCTAGATGTGTATGGGTAAGAGTTCATATATATATGTGTGTGTGTAAAGATGAAAAAGATTAATACAACTTATAGGAATATTTCTTTTATGTTTTTATTTTATTGTTCACAATTCGTTTCGACCTGAGGACATCATCTGGAAATTTAAAAAAAAATTTTTTTTTGAAATTTTTAAAGAGTTTTCAAAAGGGTTTGTAAGCCACAAGAAAAACAACAAAAAAGTTCTGGTGGTGTGGTATACCGATCTGTTCAATGGAAAGCATCTTCTGTGTCAAAATATCTTCAATTGATTATATATATATATATATATATATATATATATGGGGGGAGCAACATTTCTTCGTTAACACATATTTGATTAAAAAATATAGATATCCTTTGTCTACACATTTTTGTATTTATTCTTTCGAGTCTCGGCATCGATTTTATGTGTAGGAGGTGATATTGGTTTTGATATTTAATTTCCATTTTTGTAGCGGTATATTTAATTTGTTTTTATATGTGGTTGCCTGTTCCCACTGTCGGATGGTCACCATTGATAGCGATGGGGATAACATTATTGTTATTTTTATTGTTGGGTTTTAGGCTTTGGTTTAAGTTGGTTTTGCGTTGGTTATGTTGGTATTACGTTGGTTGCGTAGGTATTTCGTTGGTTGCTCTCCCCTCGCTAAATGTTTATGGAAAATAAAGGTGGTGGAGAAGAACTAAGACGTCGTTAGGTTTTTGTATCGAGGTTTTAATGGCAGTATGAAGTAAAGGGGTTTACACCGGCATGCTGCGAGGTCTCGAGTAAGGAAAGAAGGTAGGAAGTTGTTAGAGTGTATCATCCAATTTGTTTTTAACTAGAATCCCTTGGTCTAGAAGAATAGATCCAAGGGATCCTTAAACTAGATGGCTCTCCTCATAATGGTTGATGCGGCTACTCTATTCAGGAACAGACGTTAAGACGTCCGTTCCCGTTGACGATTTCTGAGCGAGAGAGAGATTCGCGGGTTTTCTTCAATTTTTGGTGCTGCTAGGAAATATGGTTCGGGCTGATTAGGACAAGTCATCCTGATTGGGTGAAAATGTTCGGCGGCTCTAACGGTCAAAATTAAATTACGCGCCAAACAAAAATTCAAGTTTCTATTTGCTACATATGATATCCGGCGGGAACTGATTTATAAACCTCTTATGATTAATTGGTTCCCTTGTACTTTCTGTCCTTATTTTTGGCCATCATCAGGGGTGTGTATATTGCAAAAGTGATGTTACTCTTGTATGTACATTACTACTTTGTAAGATGAAGCCTTTATTATTCATACTGGTGTGTTGGGGTAGAGTTTATTTTTGAATTTGGTTCTCTAAATAGCAGTAGTAGCTAAAGGCATTTAATACATTAGTACTGGATTAAAAATTGATTCTATTGAGTGTGGGGAGTTTCTTTATGATGTGGTGCACTTTAACAATCAGCAATTTTTACTTGTTATTTTGTTGTTCTAATATTGTTGTGCTTTCGGTGAGAATTTTCTGAAAATCAGTTTTTAGACAGGAAAGTTTTTTAGATGTTGGGCTCTTGAACTGGTGTCACAATGCATCACTCTGACACCAGTTATATATATATATATATATATGTATGTGTGTGTACACGTGCGTGTGTGTGAGTGAGAGAAAGAGAGAATTTCTGGGTCTATGTGTCTTTTAACAGAATTTCTTTGTTAATACATTTTTAATTAAACAATATAGGCATCCTTTATCCACACATTTTTGTATTTATTCTGTTGAGTCGCTCCTTCTATTTTATGATATCCGGCGGGAATTGAGTTATAAACCTTTTATGATTATTTGGTTCCCTTGTACTTTCTGCTCCATCTTGAACCATCATCAGGGCTGTGGGTATTGTAAAAGCGATGTGACCTTTGTAAGAACTTAGCGTTTATGTAATTTACAAAGCGCTTTGCTTTGATGTGGCACAAGGCCGAATGAATGGGGCGCCCAATGAGACTTGAACTCACTCGTGTAGGTCTGCTAGTCTAGCTTGCTAACCGTTACACCACCAGAGGTGCCCAAGAAGTGAGCGTTTATTATTTATATAGGTGTGTTTAAGTATATTTATAGAACCAAATTTAAAAATAAACGCAGCAATATCATAGAAGTATAAATATTAAATGCTCAAGTCTTAAAAAGTAGCAATGTACATGCAAAGGTTACATGGCTTTTGCACTATCTACACTCCGGATGATAGTCCAAGATCTGGCAGAAAATACTAGGGAACCAATTAATCTTAGGGAGATTTATAAACCAATTCCCACTGGATATCACAAAATCGATGCTTTGACTCGAAAGGATAAATACAAAAATGAGTAGACAAAGAATAGGACTAAAACGTTTTTTATTAGGTTTGAGAGGAGCACTTTTCAAATCAGCCTTGCCTGACCGGCTGTTTCTTTAATACATAGATGTTTGTGACTTTTAATTAACTTTCTTATCAAATCCAACTAACACATACATTTTTAAACTTTGTAATTGTTTTGTTTTTCCATTGTTGATTTTATGCTCATGGTGTTTTGAATTGTTTTCATAATCGTTTCAGCGAAAGTGTTCTACAAATATTAAATTGCAGCAATCGATAGATTTGTATCTGTCTCTATATTTATTTAGTTTAAAATAGAATGGCCATTCTAACTTTCCTGTATATTCTTTTTGGCTGCGTATACAGTCATTTAAATAGAATATATTTTTACTTTAGCAATTCAATTTGTGTTGAGTTTCAAAAAGCTTTTCAGTGTTGAAGCTAATGAATCAGTTTTGAGGTGTTTGACGAATAGGTTGTTCTTTATATTGTTGGCAAAATTTAGTGGATTCATTGTCTGTTTATTTTAGATTACTTTAATCTTTAGTATAGATTTGCATCCTATCATTTCTTTGAGGTTATTTGGTCGATGATAGGTCAGAATGATTTGTTTTTAAAAAATATCGTTTAATTTGGGGGATTACTTTGTAAATTTTCACATGGTTCTTGAATATTGGAAATTGAGTTGGGTTTTGGTTCGGTTCGTTTGTTTGTTTTGTTTTACGGCATATCACCCTCATCGGTCATTTAATGCCCAATCAAATTCAAGAAAATAAGTCTAAAAAGAAATTAAAAGGAGAAGTCTTAGGAATGAATGATAAACTTTAGATAATTAGTTGTTTTTTTTTAATTAGGAGTTTATTTGTAGGTAATCATGATCATATAAAAAAAAAACTGTGAAACAGGTTGGGGAAGTGATCAGTTTGTTAGAATATATCTAATAAAGAAAGGGTTTATAGAAGTAATTTGGTCTTATTGTAGATTTCTTTAGATTTCTGTGTATAACTTCACTGTTTTAAGAATTGATATCACATTATTTATTTCAGTGTTTTGGAACAGTCCCTTCATATTGTTTGCACTATAGAAGGTTTTTCCTATATGGACTAGGTCTGTACATTCGATAGGAATGTGCTTCACAAAGTATTTGGTCTAACATGCATGACACTTTTGTTGTTGTTTTCCTTTGAGTAAATAAGAGTGTGTTATCATTGTATGACCTATGCGGAGTCTGGACAATGTAGCCTCCTCTTTTCGTTTTATTTAAAGCTTTGCTTCCATTCCCCCAGTGTGGGTTTAATTTCTAATAATATATTATTTTCATTACTGTTCCAGCGTGGTTGTCTTTGCTGTAGTATGTATCTATTTATATTCATTTTAAAGTTTGTATGTGGTATTTTAAATTTATTTTCAGTGGTTAGGTTTGTGGTAGACCTAGCTGCTTTATTCGCTTGGTCATTGCCACTGATGCCAGTATGACTTGGGACCCAAAATATCTGTATATTATTGTCATTTAATAAATTCTTCAATTTACGAAGTATTCTTATTATTAATGGGCGATCAAATTTTCAGTTTTTTAGTGATTCCAACACTGATAGTGAATCCGAAAAGATGATGAATTTGTAATTTCTTGATTCTGAGAGGAGGTTAAGAGCCACATTAATTGCAGAAGGTTCTGCACTGAATATAGAGGTAACATTTTGGAGATGTCTTTAAAAAAATTCCTTTATGTATTGTTGCACATCCTGTTATTTTATCCACTTTAGATCCATCCGTATGGTTTGGTTCGGTTGGGTTTTATGGCACATCAAACATTGTAGGTTATTAATACCAAATCCATTTTTATATGTATAAGTTCTATTTCAAACGATTCGGTTTAGTACAAGTATAGTTTTCTGTTTACATGCAGTTAAATGTCTTAACAGTTCTATTTAAAACAACTCAGTTTAGTATAATTAGGCAGTTTAAATGTCAAAACAGTTCTATTTCAAACAACTCAGTTTATTATAAGTGCACAGTTTAGTTCTATTTGACCCATAGATAGGAACCTACGACTCCGGGCCAGAGTGGACCAGGGAGCGATGGTAATAAAGGGGAGCTCTGCATTCTTCAAAGCTCCAGCGTTGTTGAAGCCTCAACCTCAGATTATTTTGTTTCATATCTAGGACACTCGTTGAATGAGTCTTACCCCTCTGCAGAGAAGCAGTCAGTTTATTCTGCAGCCCCAGCCGACTCGGCCAATCTAAAGCTGGGAGAATGTCGCTAAATGTTTAATGAGGGAAATACGATTCATCTTCACTTTTGGTTTTAGCTTTTGAATATCCTGCCTAGGGGTGGAAATGGTTTGGTTTTTCAATTAACACATGGGAATATCCCCATGCTGAGAACTGTTGATTTAGTTTTTCACTTTGTCTTTTCATTTTGCTTTTGTCTGTGCAGATTCTTCTTAGTCTAATTGCTTTTGGAAGGCGGTGGAGTTCCCATGCTGTACTAGCTAAAATGCTAGACTGTAAACTGCCCAATTACTTTATTTCTCTTAACATACCCAGAAGGGGTTAAAAAGAAGATGTACCGTGTTTTTTCTTGGACGGATTTGGCATTAAATAACCCACAAACGTTGATTTGCCTTTTGTTGCGTTCTGGTTAGTGAACACTTGTAATATTAAATAAAGGACAAACCACGATATGAGAGGAAATAGAGATATATTCTCAGGAAAAAAGTATCTACAATAGAGAGACTATTAGTTGACAATAACATAGGATTAGCGAATACAGAATAAAGATATAGTCCAACGATAGAATTGGCTTCAGTTATTACGGTAGCAAGTTAGGTGATCTAGTGCAATCTCCAGTCTCCAACGCTCTAATACTATTCCTATAAGAAGCTGCTCTTCACCTTCTAGTTTGCCCTGGTATTAGTAGCTACTGCTATATATGGCAGATTGACTAGTTCCTTGTGTGGAAAAAGGTGGGTGATACTCAACACATTTAAAAAAAAAGATAAAATAAACCTAATTTCTTTGGGAAAAGGAAGGCTATCTTTGAAATATTTGGCATGAAAAGATCTGGGATGGAAATAGTTCTGTATGTTTATGGGTTTTGTGAATAAAATTGATTTTATTTGTCTGTTCTTGTCTATACATATATATATATATATATATATATATATATATATATAAAACTTCTTTATGATCGAGTGGCTATCGATAGCAATCCAAGCTTTTGCTAGGCACATTTAATATCACTTTTAGTAGATGAGACACTGCTGCTGGGGTATGTGAACTTGTCTATTAATTTCAGAGAACTACCATTTGCGCTCCTTGATTAAAACACGTGTACTCCGTTTTATTCACATTCACGTGGAGACCAATTTCTCCTGTTACCAGTTGCAACTATGCTGCTGAGATTCGGCTTGGGTAGGTGTATTTGCAAGAAAGTCTGGTCTATCCGATAAAATAGAACCTGGTTTCCTCCAAGCAGTAGTTCTGTCAATACTACTGTTTGGATACACCACGAGGACGCTGACAAAACGTATAGAGAAAAAGCTAGACAGGAACTGCACAAGAATGCTACGAGCTATACTGAATAAATTCCGGTAGCAACACCCCACAAAACAACAGCTGTTCAGCCATTTATCTCCCATCTCTAAGACCATCCAAATAAGACCAACCAGACATGCAGGGCACTGCTGGGAAGGCAAAGACAAACTCATTAGTGATATTCTCCCATGGACCCCTTCACATGAGAAAGAAGGTGTAGTCTGGAAGAGCAGCCGGGAACGACGGATGGTCGGGAGAGAGAGAGAGAGAGATTTTGGGAAAACCATACTAGCAATGTGACCTCATGATGATGATGATGATGATGATATATGTATGTGTATGTATTTTCATTGAAATTGGAAATCTTAAATCGTGATATATTTTATCATTGTTCATTTATATGTATATAATATAAAAGATAAGGTATGAAACTATATGAAAACTCATGTCACATAACTTCAGGCTTTCGATCCTCAAGTGAACTAGTATTTAACACCTCTGAATGTTTCCAACGGAACAAATACGTACTTTATTCAGTTACTCTCTTTTTGAGCCATTTGACTATTAAGTAATTGGCATATTAAATTGTATGGCCCAATCTGGCGCCAAATTGCAAAGTAAATATTTACTTTCATGGCAGCATTTTGTTACCATCCCAAATTTTTCATCGAGAAAATTATTCGAATCCCAAATTCTTAATTATATATATATATATATTAGGGTAGGTCGGTTTTTGGAACTGTAAAAAAAAAGACACTCGAAGAAAGTTGCAAAATAATGTTAAAAGTTACCAAGTTTTCTTCAAAAATTTGAATTTATTTGAGGAATCAAACTTAAAGACCAAATAAATTGGGATTTTTTTTTATCACGGTATAGGTGTCACCGGCAACAAGCGCCGCTTAAATAAAACCCGAGATTTAACAAAAATAGAATAATACAATACACTTAATAATAAATATTTTTAAGTTTAGTATTCCTTTTCCTTAGAAATTAAATGAAAATATGAAAATTTAAAAGGAATAAAATCACTATAATATTTAATTTAATATACGAATAACTCTTTACATATGCTGTTTATTTATTGTATAATTTTTATGGTATTCACCTGTTGAAATTACCTCCCCCTACACGATTGTTTACTGTTTACGATTTTAATCATCACGAATATATCTTGTATTTATCATTAAAATAGACTTAACTATTAAAAAATACAACTTATTGTTCTGATTTGTTTATATTTTTTAAGCTAGTGTTTATACATAAAAAAACTGTTTACGAGCTAGATACGGTAGATAAAAGTGCTATAAAAAAAGTAAAAAGGAAAGAGATGGGTTACGTTCAACACCAACAGCTTCAACATCAAATCTCCAGGGTAATGTTTCTTCCCCCTCCTACTCATCTTCTCCAAGTGAAGAACCAGAAGAAGAATATTTGCAGCCAAAGAGTCATCCAAGAGGGCCTTATAGTCTTATCAAATTTCCAACATATGTCCCCCAGTTAGTCAGGTATGACATACCTTCTAATCTTGGAGCCAGCCTTGACAATACCTTGCTTTTGGATTTGAAGGCTATGTGCCTTCTTATACCCAGGATTAATATAAATGATATTATTATTGATAAATGTAAAGTTGACAGGGCAAAGACTAAAGTGAAAACAACTGCCCAACAAAAACATGATCAAAATATGGGAAATGTTATATGTATTGCAGTTGATGGGAGAATGGATGAGAACACATTGCTGTATGGGGAAATTTGTGGAGGAAAATGGACAGAAAACTATGAAAAAAACTAAGGGAACAGAATGCCATTTAACTTTTACAAAGGAGACACCAGATGAAAGTAAATATCTGACACATAAGTTCTTCCTAATATTGGTGCAACAGGTGCTGTTCATGCAGAGCAAGTGGTGGAAATTATGCTCAAAGGATGGCCATGATTTACCCCAAATATCATTTTCCACTCTAAGCAGACCTCTGGATTCAATTTTGAAAACTGATGAAACACATGATCTCAGTTGTGACCAAAGACTTCTGTATGAAAACGCAGTAGGTATTTCAAGAGGTAAGGTTGACTCTAGATATGCCTCTTGGAAAATTGGTCCTTTAAACTTGGCAAGATGGTTAACTTTGGCCATCAGGCTCATGTGTTTATGGTCTCGTGGTGCATACCCACAAAGGCTCACAACAAAACTCCACAGTTTAATAAATTTTATCGTAAATGTGTATGCCACTTGTTGGTGTGAAATTAAAAGAAAAAATAAATTCCACATTCAGCAACTGCACATTTTTAATATGATCCAGAGGATTAAGGAGCAGCCTCATGAAATCCAACATATAGCATTAAGAAATATACAAGGTAATACATTTTATTCACTAACCTTCTATATTCCATGATCAAATCTGAGGAAGTTGAAATAAGATAAGCTTTAAAAAGAATTTTGGCCATTAGGTAAGTAGATATTCATTCATATATCACTGACTCACTTATTCCAATTTATAGAATCATTTTTAAAGATTTTATCTAATTTCACCATAATTATTAAAGCAGTAGAGATTGGAATTTTTTAATGATTCAATTAATTAATTTTTATATTCTTTCAGGAGTGGGGAGTCAGCCAGGAAAAGGTTAAAAAGAATACCAACTATTAATTTTAATACCATACATTGGACACGATTAATAGATTTAATGTTATGAGGCATTTTTGAACCGCCAATGATGAAAGATTTTTTTGAATTTGAGCTTCGAGAATCATTGTTAAATGGAACCAAGCTTGACTTGCGAGATTTGCCCTCACATTCTCAGGCTATTGAATGGGCAGTCAAGTTAACAACGGAAGCTTCACAAGCTGTATATGATTTTGAAGCAAGGCATCAACACATAACAGCCAAACTTTTGAGTCAGAAATTGAGAACGGCATTTATGTCTAAGGGCTCTAATAGGGAGCAATTTGACTCAATATATTAAGCTCTATTAAAATAGTTTTTGTTTTTCCTTATTTTTGTTTGTTATATTTTCACTTATAACCGAAAAAAAAATCAATTTTTAAGGTATACAAATATTATTGCTTAATTGATAACGTTAAAAAGCATATAGAAGCAGATATTGTAAATGGGGGAGGGGTAGATTTTCGAATTAAAGATAAGTCATCATTGCTTTAATTAATATAATTTTTATAGAATAAAAGGACATTCCCCGATTTGAATACTAACATTATTTGGTTTTCACACTAATATTCAAGCCAAATCTTGCAAAAACGAGGAATTTTCAGTATGTTTTTGTCTACGATCTTTGATACTAAACGCTCAAAAAAACCGTTGAACTATTTGATCTAATTTTTTATATGAGCGCTTTCGAGGTCCATACATAACTTTTGGTAAGTGAGATTTTTTAATATTTTAAGAAAAGTGAAAAATCAACCGACCCATATATATATATATATATATATATATATATATAAAATGCAAATAACCAAAATTTACATTAAAAAAACTACTTGATATTTTTGTAGCAAAGCAGATACTGAACGTAAGAATATTATAAAATGTAGAAATCAGTCAGATGTTTTATGGGGCGTGCAAAATCATAAGATGGAAATGTAAAAGTAATGTATTAATCAATCATATTTAGAGTCTTTTTCCACGCGTCTCTATATTAATTTTGCTTTATTTAGTCTGCTCAAATTCTCTATATATATTCGTAAATACAAATGTTTACTTCCTCGCGTAAGTGTCACGTGTAATTAACCTTATCACGTTTCAATACACCACACTATAAATACACTTGATTAGCCATTATTCGAGATTTTTTCTGCTAAAGGTGGACACCACATAAAACTTTCAATTACGGACGTCTAGTGCACATAATTACACACACACACACTATATATATATATATATATATATATATATATATATATATTTCATCCACAGACAGATCTGTTTTGTTCTATCAGAACTCATCAGTGAGGCTAGACGGGCAGGATTACCGAAGCTGGGATTGAAACCCGGTTGACTCAAACGCCAATCCAAGATTCTACCACTCAGCCACCAGGAAGCCAGCACCAGCGAAGTAAATTTAAACGGTTATGAATCACAATTGTCATTGTTTATATATTTCCGCTTAACGGCTACCGAGAGCTCGATTCATACGAAGAGCCTTGCATGTACGCTAATGGCAACACAATTACTTCATTCGCTAGAGAGCTATATATATATATTACATGGTGGTGTTTGTGAACCTGGGTTTCATGGCTTACGCATTCATCAGATATGTGTATATATTCCTACATGTAGAAAAGCAATATCATTGATATTGCGAACTATTTAATAATATGACTTAATTTGATATACTATTAACTCAACAAGTGAGCTAGTGATAACCATTAGCATCTATATATATATATGGCCTGTTGCAGTTTTTATGAAAATCAAATAAATCTCAATTACTTAAGTATTTTGACTAAATGTACATCAAATTTAAACTCATTTATTCCAGCACTTAGTAAATATTTTAAAGAAATAAACTGTGATTATTTCGTTTTGCCTCATAACTTCCGACTACATATTTTTCAATGCAATAAATAATTTCAATAAAACATTAAAACTACCAAAAATACTAATCCAGGCTTTGTTTTCATATCTAAATTGATTGTTTAAAAATTTTAAAATTTCTCTTTCAAACCAATTTTTTTTTACTAATTTGAGACAGGGAATGTATATATACGTGGCGAATTCAATAAGTTTCCTGAAGTTTTTTGTACAGACATTTAAATTTGTCGCAGAACCATAAAAATTCACTATATTATTGCTATACATCTTATGGGATGACTGACCAATATTTAGAATTTCAGGTTCAAATGAACAGCTACGGTAGCAATTGGAATACACCCTAATAAAGCCTGATTGTCACAGCTGGTGAATTTCAAAAATGCAATCTGGACGTGAGGACAATTTAGAAGAACGATATGCAATAAAATTCTGTTTAAAACTTGGAAAAAAGCCACAGAAACGTATGGAATGGTTCAGACTGCGTTTGGACCATCTTGCATGAATTGAGCATCAGTTTCAGAGTGGCATAAGAGATTCAAGGAAGGCAGGGAGTCTGTGAGGGATAATGAGAGGTGTGGGAGGAGTAAAGAAGTCAATACACCCGAGTTGATTGGCCAAAGGCTGAGTGTTAGGGTTACTATGTAAAGGTTTTAAGGGAGTTCAGGAAGAGATTCCGTTGGAAGAGGCCAGACTATTTGACAAAGATGGGCATCAAGACAGTTGCTCACCCTTGCTATAGTCCAGACCTTGCTCCCTGTGACTTTTGCTTATTCCCTAAGCTCTGAGGATGTCGTTATGAGACAATTGAGGAGATGAAAGAGGCTGTGACGAAGGTCATTGATACGCTCACGCAAGATGACTTCCATGGGGCCTTCCAGAAGTTGTTGGAACGGTGCAACAATTGCATTGCAGCTTTAGGACATTACTTGGAAGGGGGCTAGAGTTTCATGTGTGTACTATCAATAAAAGTGCCCATACGAAAAAAGTCTGGAAACTTTTTTAATGATCCTCGTATATATATATATATATATATATATATATATGCTCTTCTAAACGAAATGAATTTGATGTTGAACTTTAAAAAAAATTATCATTCAAGTCTAAATGAAGACTGAACTACTAATATAATAAAGTGATATTTCGACATTTTGTATTAATTTGAAGAAAATTATGAAGCTCGTAACGATACCTTTGGAAGCATATGTTTGGGCAAAAAATAGGGTGATTCAAGTGCACTACTTTCCATATTTACCAGATTTAGCTCTCTGTGACTTTTCTTGTTTCCTAAATTGAAAAGCACAGAGATTCTTCATGGTGTGGTGGCTCAATTGAAAATTAACCTCTAAGATAAAATTTCAGTATGTGGAGGACAACAGAATTGTAAAACGGAGCGTTTCAGTGGCGCTTTAGCTAATGAAAAACTCGGTGAAATAATCTGATCGAATTCCAAGGGGACTATTTGAAAGAAAAAGTTTCATTCAGTGAACAAACTGAACAATTCTACTACTCAAATGCTTATATATGAATAAGTGAGGACACTTCCTATGGTTTAATGATTAACAAGCTAGATTTGCAGTCCATTGTTCGGGAGATCAGTTCTACTTGGGTTTCCCTTTCTTCCGGGTTTGTTGGTTCGGTTTTATGGCATATCAACTCTTATAGATTATTTAGTTGTAAGTCCTATTAAGACATACATTAGATATATCATTAGTAAAGAAATACTTTATTGGTAACATTTTTAAACGAACCCAAGCTCATTTCTTGCCACACAGTTAAATGGTTTCCTGCATTGCTGTCTAACATTAATGATTCTAGTTAATATTAATCAATTGTTTGTACAAAGTTAATTGATTTCAACTGTTCGAATCTAACACTAAAAATTCTATTTAATAATAATGATAGATTTTCACACTGTGATATTTTCTAATGTTATATATTGACCCTCGACCGAGCCGTCAATCAAGAAATGCAACTGTGTGGAAGAACAGCGGAAGCAGGTGGACGTTAAAAAGTAATATAACCAGTTGCCCGAGCGGTTCGAGTCAGTTGGAGAGAGGATGCCGAACCAGCTGCAGACAGAGGGCTTTGGGCCCTTTGTAACCCCCGGTAGAGTAACCTAAGAAATACTGCTATGAGCGAGGAAGAACTTAGGTCAATATAGCAGTCCGTTCTTGTCTCTACTCATTTCTCACTGACAGCAAACATCACCCTTTCGAAAATAAAGTGTGAGAGATTTATACTTTTTATAAGAAGTGTATTCGTTTATTATTGAAGTCGTCATTATGAGTTGATTATGTACCCGTGTATATGTATACATGCAGTTGTATGTGGCTATATAACACTAAAGCATTGCAGGAAAGATAAGTGAGTTCATAACTTCCCCATGGGTATTCGTCCAAAAGTGAATGCAATAGTGTAACTCGACATCGAACTCGTTTACTTAGAGGTTTCAATTTAGCACATTAGCCATTACACCACGTTGACAACACACTGAGAAGACAGGTCATTGTATTTCAAGTACTGACATGTAATAATTTAACATCAGTCATTTGTTTGTAGACAGTTAAATATTTTTATGTATGATTTGTAATGTAATAGTTGACAGGTACGAGGTGCATACGATAAGTTTCCTGACATTTTGTGTATAGGCATTTAAAATTGTTGTTGACTCTTGAAAATTCACTATGTTATTGCTATACATCTTATGCGATGACTGACCAATTTTTATGATTTCAGGTTCAAATGAACAGCTACAGCAGCAATCGGAATACACCCTACTAAATCCTGATTGTCACAGCTGGTGAACTTCAAAAATCCAATCTGGACGTGAGGAAGAACGATATGCAATAAAATTCTGTTTAAATATTGGAAAAAGTCCCATGCGATGAAAGCTAGATGTACTGCTATCGCTCAGAGACCAAGAGACAGAGTTCCCAGCGGAAGCATGCTGGCTCTCCCAGATTCAAGAAGGCCAGACTGAGTAAATCCACCCACAAACTTTTGATGATCCATTTTTTTGACAGCACTGGCATGATCTACATGCACTGGGTTCCCACTGGACATACAGTCAACAAGGAATACTATGTTGAGGTTTTAAGAGAGTTCATGATGACATTCCGTCGGAAGAGGCCTGCATTCTTCAAATCGGGTCAGTGGCATTTCCATCCGGACAATGCAACAGTCCACAACTCCATCCTTGTCGTAGACTGTTTGTCCAAGATGGGCATCAAGACAATTCCTCAGACTCCCAATAGTCCAGAGCTTGCTCCTTGTGACTTTTGCTTATTCCCTAAGCTCAGAGGCTATCGTTATGAGACAATTGCGGAGGTGAAAGAGGCCGTGACGAAGATCATTGACACGCTCACACAAGAGGGATTCCCTGGGGCCTTCCAGAAGTTGTTGTTGACATGTAATAATTTAACATCAGTCATTTGTTTGTAGACAGTTAAATGTTTTTATGTATGATTTGTAATGGAATAGTTGACAGGTACGAGGTGCATATGATAAGTTTCCTGACATTTTGTGTATAGGCATTTAAAATTGTTGTTGACTCTTGAAAATTCACTATGTTATTGCTATACATCTTATGCGATGACTGACCAATTTTTATGATTTCAGGTTCAAATGAACAGCTACAGCAGCAATCGGAATACACCCTACTAAATCCTGATTGTCACAGCTGGTGAACTTCAAAAATCCAATCTGGACGTTGCAGCCAGGGGAGATTACTTGGAAGGGGACTAGAATTTTATGTGTACTATCAATAAAAGTGCCCAGAGGAAAAAATGTCTGGAAACTTATTTAATATTCCTCGTATAAATTCTCTTATTCGGGGTATGGGTTAAAAAGTATCACTGCTGTTTTTCTACAATGTTGGCTTTATTATTAAATAACCCACTAAGTTTTATATGCCATCAGACAAAAAAAATCAAGAAATCGTTGATTCTTCTTACGTAAAACGCTGACTTTATCCTTTTTTTTTCTATTTAGACATTGGTATTTCAGTCAGCATTTTAATCTACATATTGCTTTGCTTATCAGTTGAAAATCTTTGCATTGTCTCCAAGTATCATTTACATTAGTCTAGGAATTAGCGCGTTTAGCACTCACCTTCTGTCAACACGCTTATCCGCTTTCTTATCCTTCATTGGCCTGCTCATTATTCGACTTTTTATTATAATTATAATTCCTTTCATTCTGTATCTTAATGTCGCCTTCTCTTATTCACGTTTTCCCCTCGTTATCCACTCCTTATTTTTTTCGTTTTCCTATTATATATAAAAAAAAATAAGGAGGTAATATAGGACTATCCAGTAGATGGATTTTGATGCCTGGCCTCATGTCTGTCTTTCCTAATCAGTGAATATACAAGATAATGGCATTTTTGAAGGAAAAAGTGGTAGACAAAAACATGTGAAGTTTTGGGTTCATTCCGTGGGTTTTGCTGTAAACGTCATGTACGCTGGTAAAGGGAAAATTGCGTAAATCGGTTGATATGTTATATCCCCTGCTATGGCCTACGTGGGTTGAATTTGGAGTTTAACTCTAAATTAACAAAACCTAAGAAAACTTCCGAATTCAGAATTTGGCACGGTATGAATGAATTGATTGATTAGTGAATTGATTGATTTTAATGACATGCTATCTCATTTGGGGTAATTTAATGTCGTGAGGTTAGATAGATTTATTTTTTTGTTTTGTTTTGTTTTCTTTTTTAAATGGCATAGCAACCTTCATGCTTTTTTTTTTAGGGGTGGCCTAAGCCATCTTTGCAGAGTGACTGTAGTGGTTCTATTTAACCAATACTATCGGCGTATCAGGGGTTCATATCTTTTCGAAGATAATTAATCCGAAAGAGAACGGAGTTGCGCGACTGGATTTCGAACTCGCTTACACTGCTGTCGCGGTACAGCATGTCAACCTCTAAACCATGAGAACCCTCTCTTATAGAGGTTAGGGAATCGCATTTATTTTACTTTCATATTTACATCTTAGTATAGTTTCCTAAAATGTTTTCTTTTTGTACACAGTTATAACATGTCAATTAATTCTATTTTAAACTGATAAATTTAACCCATAGATTCGACTCTAACAAGTACTATCATTCTGTGTCAGAGTGAACCTGGGAGTAATGCCAATCATTGCATACTTCGTAATCTCCAGATATCAAGAACTGGAGTCTCAGTATCAAATGCATTTTATAGTCAGACCAAGACAAGTCTTTTTTTGGGCGGGGGAGTTTTTATTCTTCTGCGGCGGATGCAGTCAGCTCATTCTATGAGAGGGCGACAATTAATTGGGTTAAAACGTTGGTTATTCATCGGGAAAGAAGTTTGATTATTTTTTTCTTGGAAAATGAGGTTTTATTTGGCCTCATGTTATGATGATCCATAACTTTTTTGATCTGATCAAAAGCACATTCGAAAAGAAACATCTCATTAACGCATCGAAGGAAAAAACAGGGGTGGTATGATTTAGTGAAATGAGCGCCGAGTTTGTTTGTTTTTTTTTTTCAACTTTTAGAAAACATTCATTTACTGGTTCCGAAAAACGTGTATCGAAGTCGTGGGTTCCTAGTCGTGGGTTTCACGTGAACTATAAAATTGAATATAAATGCCGGAAAGTTCATTTGTTTCGGAGAATATCGTTAATTAATGTTTTTGTGATGGGATAAGTTAGGAAGCAATTTCTAATGTAAAGTCTCCGTGAACTAAAACTTTTGGATGGTCCATCGGATAAAAGAAGATTTACCCTAAGTTGGCTCGAGTAGTTTTCACTTTATTTTCATGGCTTATGTACTATTCTCCACTTGATGGTCACTGCGTTAGATTTGTGTATTTAATGTCCAGAATAAAAACTACCCATATCTGAAGTTTAGGCAAATACTATTTATACTCGTGTCTAAGCGTCTGTGGCGTAATGGTTATCATCGTAGTAAATGAACACGGTGACCTTAATTCAAACCTGAATTAGGCTGTTTGCATTTCGCTACGCGCTAATAACCCTGGGAAAGATATGCACGCAACTAATTAACCATCATTCGTGGGTAAATTGTAGGGAAGACTAACATCTTTAACCTCGGTATTGCAGCTGGTTTAGAAGGGCAATTGAATTCGAACCAGTAAAATTGCGGTTAAAATTGTCCTTGTGTCTCATCAAACTCGTGCGGAGGGGTTGATAAGAACCAGTCCAATTTAGTTTCTTTATTTAATGACATATCACCTTTCGTCAGTTATTTAATACCAAAATCATCCTTGTAGAAGACCAGTAGTGCTACTATCTTACCTACAGTTGAAGAGAGAAATGGCTACTTACATTTTGCGATGGATTCAGCCTGAAAGTGAACGAAATAGTGCAACTGGATTATGAATTCACTTACTTTACGACCGCAATCCAGTACTTTAGTGATTACGCCACGAAACAGGGGGCTCGTATTTTTTAACATGCCGGAGATTTCCGTTGTTCCTAAAATGCAATATATGATAAAAACACCTTTTTGTAGCAACGAATCAGGGGTCGTTCAGGGCATAAAATCGTTTATTACTCGAATATATATCGTATATTATTTTGTCTTGTGTCTAACCAGAACTTGTTCGGGGCGTCCAAGAAGGTAAATGCGGGTGGTCATGTTTTAATGATTCAATATTTCATTCTATTATATGCCCACGTTTTTGTTAATATTACCCACCGTTTACAACGATTGAAAGGTTGTCACTATAGAAACTAAAATGAAAACAATAGACCGAAAGAAATCACTACACAGACAGAAAGTATCGTTTTATTTTTGTTTAGTTTTTTACTTCCTCTTTGTTTTCTTTTATTCTGTCTTTCAACAAGTTTTTAATTTTTTTTTTTTTAGTGTTTTACTTTAAGATTCTTTTTCTTACATGTAAATTCCTTCTTTTTTTCGTTCTTTTTTGTTATCATTTCTCTATCTCAGTTTGGTTTGGTTTGGTTTGGTTTGATTTGATTTCTTTGTTTAATGGCATATCAAACTTTATCGGTTAATTTCTTTTCCTCGTTTTATCTTTCTATTTTCGTCAAGATATTTACTTAGCTTCCTCTGTTGCAAGAAAGAGATTGTAGAACATCTCTTTGACGAAAGAATTCACCGTTGTACCGTCTTGTTAAATCTAAGAATACGTTGACTATATCTCGAGCGGAAAGGTATGACCCCCAACAAAAAAGGAATTTCCTGTGTCTGGCACTGAGCTGTTTCAGATGGTGAAGCTTCAGTTCTGGAGATTTGTGGAATTTAGTGTATCAGTCATTGTCATTACTCCCAGGTCCATGCTGACACAGAGAAGTAGTACCTCTTAGAGTCAAATAGATTTGTTCATAAATTGTTCGTATTTGCCAAAAAATACTCTCTTAAGAAACAATTATAGAAAAACTGTAAATATGAAAGCAATTCCTTAACTTTTAGATATAAAATAATCAATTCATTAAAAAAAACTTGGCGAGGATAGCTAGTTAACTTCTACTCTGTCATTAAGAAAGTTTGCTTTTCTATATTCTGATGATACTTTGTGTCATTTACTTTTAAATTCGACTCTAACACCTTCTAACGCCTTTTATTATACAACTCTTTTTTATTATGATTATTCCTCCAATTTTGCCAACTTATATTTAATTAGATATTTTGGCTTTTTACAATGACGTACACTCTATACACGAACATCCATTTAACAAGTGCATCTTTTAGGAAACGTTTTGTGATTATTTCTTTTATGTAATTGTGCTATTATTTCCGTTATTTTTTCCGGAAACCGTTTGCGTTCATCTATTTATTTTTCTTTTAACTTATTTGATGTCGAATACTTCCTTTTTATTTTTTAATGCGAATGATCCGATTAAAATGAATTGTTACTTTTTTTAATGACCTTTTCGTTTTTATATTTTTTCTTTCTGTAACAAATATCTTCATTCATTTTAAAACATTTTTTCTTTTATTCAACTTTTTCTTCCTCTTACAGACGAATCTACTCCACACTATCCCTTACAATACTTTTTTAACCTCCATTACCAGAGAGTATTATTTCCGCTACATGTTCATGTCTCGCCTAACAGCTGTTTACACAGCGGCCATTTTTAATGAATATTTGTAACTCAAACCTTCCTTATATCTTATTTCTAAGGTCTTCTATATGCCCTACTCTTAACATTATTCTTTAAAAGATAATTGAGTTTTTCTTTATTTTTGTTTTGTTTAAATACTAAAGCGAATAGCAAATATTTCTTTTCAAACCACAAACTCACACTGATTATTGGGGTGGGGAACAGGTAAGCGTTGAAATCGTTCACAATATATTTTGTTCAGGAGGTGAGTGGGATGACATTTTGCTGCTATTCAACTTTCTTGTAGTGGATCATCTTCATGGCCATTAAAATGTTTTCAGATTTAGTTAGTATCACAATAAATATTGAAATGACGCTAAATATACAATGCTATAGACAGAATAACATTAAATGAATATTTAAAAGTATTAGGATGTGAATAGATATTTTATGTACTAGTGTTTCGGAATGAAATCATTGAAATAAATAGAATCAACGAAAAATATCTAAAATGAGCGACAGTAGAATATATTACACAAATAGGCAGACAGATAGATATATAGGTACAGTACTGGAAGAAAAATCTGACGGCTGACAAAATTTGGAAAATATCAATTGACGAAAAAAGATGATTAAATTTATTTGCAATGTGACGATGTGATTGTCCAAAATTCCTTTAATGTCATCATCGGACTTTTTCTTTAACTCAGAAAACTGCTTACACGCCAGTAGCAAAGGGCTAATCAAAAATTAGGATATTAAATCTAGGAAATAAAGCCTTTTAGAAATTTCCTTTTTTTTTTTTTGCTATTTCTGAAAATTTTCTTTCAGATAATTATGATTGTTTACAACAACTAAAGGGAACTTTTACAACAATAATCAAGGAAAATAATCTATTCCTATGTGTGTCTTAAGTTTCATTAAAATTTGAGTTAATAAAAAAAATGTTTCAGTTTTTTCACTGTCTGTATTTTGTCCTATGCTGTTGCGAAGAATGTCTCATTTTTTAGTATATTCTTCGTTGAATCTGGATAGTTGGAAACTTTCTTCAAAACGATAGCATAAAGAAAAGAAAGGTAATAAATCTATTCTTCTGACGTAGACCTAAGATTGAAACTCGTAAATAAATAAAATTTACTGAAATATAGCCGTACAGTTGGTGTCTTGTGGGGGTGTTGCCGCCAGGACTTGTTCAAGATTGCTCGCAGCATTCCTGCCTCCTATCACGAAAACTATTCAAGTTAGACGAACCAGGCATGCAGGGACGTACTCATAAGTGATGTACTCTTATGGACCTCCACACATGGCCGTGCAAAATCAGGACGACCAGCACGAACATACATTCAGCAACTATGTGAGGATACAGGATGTTGTTCAGAAGACCTGCCAGAGGCGATGAACGATAGGGAAAAGTGGCAAGAGAGGGTCAGGGATATCCGTGCTACCAGCACGACATGATGATGATGACTGAAATATAATTGTTATTCTAACTAGTATTTTCTTTTCATGTTTTAGATATTAGTTTCTTTTTTTTTTTTATTCACGAAACGCATTCGGGTCGTTATTTCTGAAGAAGCGGTGAAGAGTGTAGTATTTAAAAGAATAAGAATAAAGTTGTTGTGAGGCACGAATTAGTACCTCCAATTAACTCGTCAAAGCTTGGTCATCTATAGAATTTACTTTTCTAACGTCTCAAGAGAGATGCGAACACATATGCAACAAAAAATTCTTAAAAATTAAGAAAATACATGAGAAAATTAATAACTATGATTGATAACGCGTCATCTAAAAATTTAAAAAATGAGACATTTACACTCATTGTACGTGAAAACATAACAATATACACAGCGCCAACAGACTAAAGACTATGTAGAGGATGAGTTATAAGAACGTGTTTGCTAACAAATGCTCTCCGAAATAAGACGTCAAAGACAATTGTTCAGATAGCAAGTATTTCAGAGGTAAAATAGGGCGTAAGTTAAAATTTACGTTGTATTCTTCTTAAAAATAACGATTCAAATGAGTTCAGATTAAAAAAAAATAAAGATTATAATGATAGAGAGAAATTGTTAGTTCGAATTAATATTGACTGGAGTTTTAACTTTCTTCCTACGATGTTATAGTCGGCACAGAAGCCACTTTGCCAAAGGGAACCACCCCAGAGCAATGGTCAGTCAATTTTTGTCCCAGACCATTGCTATTTTCTTAAACGTATTGCCTTGTGGAGGACAAAGACAAATAAAATATGAATATTTACAATTTCTGAGACCATTATCAGGTTTCCATATTGAACTATAATGTGAATATCAAGAAAGATTTTAGTTAAAACAAACTAGACACGCGTTTAATCATGAAGGAAAAATGTGTAGATATAATCAAGATCAACCTAGAAAACGGATTTATTTCAACTGAAACATCTGTAAAATTCAAAAAGCGTGCTGTTTTCTTTGCTTTTCTTTTTCTTTTTGTAAATAAATTCTGTGTGAGTACGAGTGAAATCTACGCTGAAGTTCGGTCGCACATCAGAAAGTGAGAAGCGTCTGTCTTTTCTTTTCTTCGCCATCTTATATTTGTAAACACTGACACGATCAGAGGAAGACGGATTTCGTACAAAGACCTAGAAAGACGTTACATACACATGATCACGCGCATACTTACCAGGGTTGAATATATATGCACAGAGGAAAGTTGTGATCCACAGAGATAGACTAACTAAATTCACACTTACGCAGAGATATTGAGGTCACTTAGTTGAAAAATTTACGCATTTTCCTATAGTGATTATCATCAGTGTTCCGGCAAAGATAATTAAAGTAATTGTATTTTTAGTACAAATGTATTAGTCACATAAAACGAAATAATCTCATGAAAAGTAAGCAAATTAGATACTAACGAGGTGGTAACCCTTTCGCTATGGATAAATCTAAAACCATTATAGTAAACATTATGGTTTGTTTTGGTTTGGTTTGGTTTGGTTTTATGGCAGATCAACTCTTGTAGGTTATTTAATGCCATATCTCCTTTATACATATTTATCAAATATATATGATTCGTAAACACTTTTTGTTGATAACGTTTTGAAATGAGCCGAAGGTCATTGTTTGGCACACCGTTAAATGGATTCAAGTATTGCTATGTATCAATAACAATTCAATTAAATATCAGTCATTTGTTTACACACAGTTAAATGATCACACAATTCAATGTAGCGTAAGTAATTTGTTTTCACTCATGTTAAATGACAAAGAGTTCCATTTGACTCAGAGATGTGGCCAGAGTGGTCATGGGATCGATTGCAGTAAAGGGGTATTCTGCATTCGCCAAAACTCCAGCGTTATTGGAGCCTTACCATCTGATTGTTCATTGTCATATCCAGGATTCTCGTTGAGGGTGGGGGTTACCTTTCTCCTGAGATGCAGTCGGTGCATTCTACAGCCCCGTCCTACTAGGATGAAACCACTATGAGGTTTCAAGATTGGGTTATAATCTATAACAAGTCATTAATCAGAACAACCACGTGGTCTTAGATGTAAAGACACACAGCACTAAATTAAACTCTATTTTACCATGAAACGGCACTCACGAATTGCGAATAATTTTTGTCTCCTACTTCGACGACCTTAGTTACTGTCTTCGCTCTGGCGATGGAGCAGAGAATAATCTGGCTGTACCCTTGCAAAATAGAATGACCTCTTCCAAAGCAGGATGGCTCCAGTATGACACTGCATCTGATGATGGTGTTCTGGTTCGGGAGGAATGTGGAGTGTCTCTTCATTGCCATTACTCCCAAATAAACTTTGACCCGGAGCAGGAGGGTAATACGGTATTCAAATGGACGTTCATTCTACAACTACTTCTACACCACAAAGACATTTGCACCACCACGTATCTAACGGGTCTATGCGGGTAGCTATACGCTTTAAATGTCAATCGTATCTCGAGGTAACCTCCACAGTGATGAAAAATACAAAAAGTGACGAACACACTAAAACACAGTCTTCGTTCACTAATATAAAAATTCATTCGCTATTACACCTCTTAGTAGTCGTCGAGAAGAGAGAAGCCGCTTATGAAAAATGAGTCGACTGTTTTAGCTGGATGGAGATTATTAAAACGTCGTGTGTGTGTGTGTGTGTGTGTGTGTGTGTGTGTGAAAGAGAGAGCGAGCACACACAGACCTTTACTAATTCTTCTCGTTTTTTGCTGTAGTTCTTATTCGTGCTGGCTCGCTGGTTCCTTCTTCACAATTTTGCAGTGGTGGTGAAACATCTTTGCAGGATCTCACCAAAAACGAGCACAGTAATTTTAGACTTTCTTCTCATCATCGGGGTAAGTGTTCAACTGTCGTCTTTACATCGTTGTGTCTCGTATCCAACTAAACTTTTTCTTTTCTATCCAGGGTCCACTCCTCTAACGGCTTTTCCGACTGAGTTTCTCCCAGTCAATCAGAACTCGTTGCCGATTTGCTGCTTATTCATTTCTATTTTTATCCCATGTGTCCGTTGCTATCCCGGGCAAGACTTTCCCATACGTTTCTTCCTAAAAGCCTCTCTCTCTCCCTCTCTCTCTCTCTTTCTCTCTCTCTCTGGGTCCTATATAACAGTTTGGAAATTACATTATTAGATAGGAATACTTGATACCATTTAAGTGCATGCAAATTATTTGTATTAAGAATAGTAACTTTAAGTAATAATTGTTGACAAAGGATTATTACTTGTTATTAGAAATCATGAATACCTGTCGGCAAACAATAATTATTAAACAAAAATAATTTCCTGAAACCATATTGTTATTGATATTAGATAGGAATACTTGAAACCATACAGCTAGGTGCAAATTACGTATATTAGATATGAATAATTGGTATAACTATACACAAAAGAAACAACTACACAAAAAAAAAAGTACTATGAACGCTATTCCTTATCTTTTAGACATAAAATAACCCTACACAGATTGACATGCCGTTTGAACCAATGATTAGTTACGCGCACATATTTATTTTGTAATTGAAGCATGCATTAAAATTGAATATTTTTTACTCAAGGTAATTTTCTTATTATTATCTATGGTTGGTTGTTTGTGTGTTATGGCATACCAACCTGTGTAGGTTTATTTGATGCCAAATCCATTTTTATACAAATAATCAGTCCTTTTGCAAACAATTCAGTTTAGCATGAGTACACAGTTTAATCGTCAAAAACATTTCTATTTTAAGCTATTCAGTTCTGTCAAATTGTTTTAATTCAAACAAATCAGCTTAGCGTAAGTAGAGTTTCAATGTCAAAACAATTCAGTTTAGCATAAGTCATCATCATCATCATGTCGCGCCGCCTGCGCGGATATCCCTGACCGTCTCTCGCCATTTCTCCCTATCATTCATCGCCTCCGGCAGGTCTTCAGGGTTACATCCCGTGTCCTCACACAGCTGCTGTATGTAGGTTCGTGCTGGTCGTCCCACTCTTGCACATCCATGTGTGGGGGTCCACAGGAGTACATCGCTTATGAGCTCGTCCTTGCTTCTCCAGCAGTGTCCTGCGTGTCTGGTTCGTCGAACTTGTATAGTTTTTGTGATGGGGGGCAAGTGTCCGTATAGTTGGAGTCTCGTGGGGTGTTGTCGCCAGGACTTGTTTAATACTGCTCTCAACATTCTTGTATAATTTCCGTCCAGCCTCCTTTCCAGCCGCTTCGTAAGCGTCAATGTGGTGTATCCATATAGCAGTATCGACACAACCGCTGCCTGGAAGAAAGTACGGAGTTTAAATATCAAAACAGTCCTATTTTATGTAATTTACTTTCCCATGAGTACGTTAGATATGTTCCTTGACCCATAGATAGAGCCCTATCAAGTGCTACCACTCCGGGGCTGAATGGACCTGGGAGCAATTCTCCATGTTCCCCAGAGCTCCAGCATCACTGGAACCTCACCATCAGATTGCTTAGTGTCATACCAGGACACTCGTTGGTGTGTGTGTGTGTGTGGGGGGTCTTACCCCACTTCAGAGGTGCAGTCGGTGTATTCTACAGCCCCAGAAGACTGGGAAATCATTATCTATGTTTAATATTTAAAATGTTTTTTTATATGAAAAGAATTATATCAAAAATACTTCCGCACGTTTCCGCATTGAAATGAATACATTCCTGCGTACTTCCTAAATAAAATACAATTAAAGAATTTAATGGAATGAAAACTGTAGTACCCTTTACGCTTTTATTAAAGGAAAACATAACCTCCCTATTGGAGAACAAATGTCTTCTCTTAATTGACCTATTCTACAAGCTCCCTCTGATCTATATACAAAAAATGAGGGCATCTTTTACACCAAACACATTTTAAATGCCAAGAAGCACCGAGTATAATACAGTATTCCTTTTCTGTTTGTTTCCCTTATTGCTAGTTTTAATATATTCCGTGGAAGATTTCTCCAATTTTGTTTTCATTCAATTCTGCAACAAATACTTTAGCAATGCAGTCTTCTTGCCAATATTTCGTCCTACTCCGATTTGAACCATCTCAGACTAAGCTTAAAAAACTTAAACGAGGATATCTATTCATTTTTTGTCGGCGTCTGTTGCGGAATATTCAGACAATCTGACGTTATTAAAGACGGGGAGGATACGGCTAAGTTTACTGCTTAAAAAGTTTTTGAAGGAATGGTATAGGAAAAAAAAATTATACACAGAGGTACATTAATATTTTTCTAGCGACTGGATGAGGTACTAAAAACTAAGCGACTTCAGCCGTTCGTTAAAATGTGACAAAATAATTTATTTGTTATTTTTAGGCTGTCTGTCAATATGTATATATTAATTATACGTTTAATTTTTCCAGCAACAATGTAGGGAACCCATTATTGATGAACAAATTAAACGTATAATTACAAATGTTAGCCAACAATTAAACACTGCAACACTCCACCCAGTAAACACGCAGTTATCAAAATTTTCCGGCACCCAAATGCATTACAATTATAAATTATATGAAAATATATTAAAAGCATTAATTAAAAAAAAACATACTCGCCACTGATCCTAATAAAAAAAAAAAAAACTTATCATATACTACAATAAATTTAAAACTTCCAACTTAGTAATAATAATTCCTCTCCCTCGGTTGGAGTTTTGCAAAAAAAACAACGCTATATATCAATTCAAATGTCCTTTGGAAGATTGTATCTCTGAAAACAACTATATATACTTACTATGCGCCTTTCTGATACCAGTTCCATAGCACAACATCTAAAAAAAAACATTCATACCCGACAACTGAATTTATGAAAATTCTTACCGAAAATACAACAATATTAAAACAACAAAATAACAAGCAGAAACTACAGATTCTCGTGGCGCTATATATTAAAAATAGTAACGCTACTAAATACACGGGATAAACGTTCATTCTTACTAAGTAGTAATGCAGATACAAACGTTACATCACTTTTGTAATATATACCCCCACCTGATGATGGCCACAGGTTTGGCAGAAAATACTTAGAGAAAAACTAATGAAAGGTTTCTCAACCAATTCCCGCCGAATATCATAAGGTCGATACGGCACCGCGAAAGGATTAACCAAAAACAAATATGTAGACAAAAAATGTCTACAATGTTCAATCAAATATGTACCAATGAAAAAATGCTGCCAAAATATACCTGTACGTGTGTGTATGTGATTCTGCACATCGTAAGAAGCTTTTAGTATTCCTAAGTATAACACATTTAGGTTTGGTTTGGTTTGGTTTTATGGCATATCAATCACTGTTGGTTATTTAATACCAAATTATCTTTATACATTTGTATTAAATATATATGATTTGGTATGGTTGGGTTTTATTGCATATCAACCACTGAAAGTTATTTAATGCCAAATCATCTTTATACATATATATGATTTGTTAACTCATTTTGTTGACAATATTTCTAAACGAGCCTAAGCTCATTTTTGAACAAAGTTAAATGGTTCGAAATATTGCTATGCATCACTATAAATTCAATTAAACTTCAGTTAAATCATCAAAGAGTTTTAGCATAAGTCACTTCTTTGCACTGAGTTTAGATCTCAAACAGTTCAATTTAACTCATTGATTGGACCATTTCAGGTGCTACCATCTCTCGCAGGTCAATAAAAAAGTACACCGCACACCCCAAAGCATTACTGGAGCCTCATTAAAGTTCCAGTATTACTTGGGTCTCACTATCAGATTGTCTAACAGCCAACTGAACAGTATTATATTTTTAGGTGTTCTACTCTGCTATGAGAACACCGAATATTTTTATATGCAAATTTTTCTCGTTTACATATCTCTTTTCATTTAAATATACATGAGCTTTCGGGTAGCCCTCGACAACGGTCGCCAATTTTACTTATATATATATATATATATATAAGTTAATCGACTTTTCCAGGCAACGTTTTCGATAGCCACTCAGCAGATGTGTAGGGTAGGGTACTACTCCTTTTCCTTGAATTACTCCACTTACCCTTGATCCGTACCTACTAATGCTGAGAGATAAACCAGTACCATTTTTTGAGTCTTTGTTATGACTTGGCCTGGGATTAAAACCCGGTCTTCCAGCCCATTGTCGAACACTCTAACTATTATGTTAATGCACCTGTAATATATATATATATATTATTTACTCATCATCATCATCATCATATCACGTTGGTAGCACTGATATCCCTGACCCTCTCTCGCCACTCCTCCCTGTCGTTCTTCGCTCTAGGTAGGTCTTCAGGACAACATCCCGTATCCTCACATAGCTGCTGAATGTATGTTCGTGCTGGTCGTCCTGCTTTTGCACGGCCATGGGTGGGGGTCCATAAGAGTACATCTCTTATGAGTTCGTCCCTGCTTCTCCAGCAGTGTCCTGCATGTCTGGTTCGTCTAACTTGAATAGTTTTCGTGTATAGGGGGCAGGTGGCCGTACAGTCGGTGTCTTGTGGGATGTTGCCGCCAGGACTTGTTTAAGATTGCACGTAGCATTCTTGTGTAATTGCCGTCTACCTTCTTCTCCAGCGTTTTTGTTAGCGTTCATGTAGTGCAGCCATATAGCAGTATCGATATGACCGCTGCCTGGAAGAAATTGCGTTTCATTTTATCGGTTAGGTCTGATTTCCATATAATCGATAGCCTATTGATAGCTGTCCATGCTTTCGCTAACCTCGTTTCGATGTCCTTTTTGGTTGATTCGACGCTGCTTCCTAGGTAAGTGAATTTGTCTACTAGTTTAAGAGGGGTTCCTTCTAGAGTGGAGATGTCCCCCGTTTGATTATAGCACATATATTCCGTTTTGTGTGCATTAACGTAGAGGCCTATGCTTGCTGCTGCTCGTTCCAAACTATGCAGTAGTGTTTTGGCTTGGTCAGGTGTATTTGCCAGTATCGCTATGTCATCGACGTAGTCGGCGTCGGTAATTGTTTTTGCGGGGTACCTTCTGCTCTTTTCTTCGTCAGTTCGAAGCCATTCTCTTCGATTTTGTCAATCGATGTTCTAAGTACGTAGTCTAGTGGGTTGCCCAGTAAGCTGGGGCTGTAGGATACACCGACTGCACATCAACAGAATTGTAAGACTCCTACCAACGAGTGTCCTGCTTATGACAATAAACAATATGATGATGAGGCTCCAGTAATGCAGGAGTTTTGCAGAATGCAGAGTACCCCTTCATTGCCATCTCTCCAAGGTCCATTCTGGCTTGAAATGGTAGCACTTGAAAGGGTTCTACATGTGGATGAAATAGTACAGTTTAGCACTTAAACTGAGAGCAGACAAATAACTTATGCCAAACTGAATTGTTTGAAATAAAACTATTTGATCCTTTAACTGTGTTTACCAATGTCTGATGTTTAGTTGAATTGTTTGTGATTATTTAGAACCATTTCACTGTGTGCCAAAAAATGAACTTAGGCTGGTTTCAAAACTTTATCAACAAAATGTGTTTACAAATCATATATTTGATGACTGTACAAAGAGGATTTGGCATTAAATAACCTACAATGGTTGATATGCCAATAAACCCAACCAAACCAAACTAATCAGTTTGTCTGCAAACCTTCTGCGTCACAAATCAGTTGATGAATATAAGTCAGTAATTATAAATTTTATAAACAAACTAAGAAACCTCTTCTGTATTCCTTTTTTATTGTATAAGTAGCTTTATCGAGTGATATCAATCACTGTCAATATAAATGCTGGAACTTAGTTTTAGTTGAAATTTATACCTAACACACACACACACACATTATATATATATATATATATATATATATATATAGGCCTTTACGGAGTCCTCCAAAAAGGTGCGCATTCCTTTTTGGTGGAGCGAAGAAGAAGAGGGCTCATTTTATATTCACCGGGAGTGGAACGTGAGCAACTCCATTTGGGGTCAAAGAGTGTGTTTTCTGCGCTCTGTGTTAGTTGCTCCAAAATTAATCTTTTTTTTGTAAAACATTAAACAATGAAAAGAAAGGGAAGTTTGAGCTAAACACTTTGTTTTCTTTTAGAACTGTGCTAAATGTATGAGAGAGAGAGAGAGATGGGGGGGGAGTTACACATGAAAATTAGCCATGTAAGCCAAAAAAAAATTGAACTTCTCAGATTTTTGTTTAGAAGCAAGCATGATTTGTCTGCTACATTTCTGATGAGCCATTTTTATTAGAAGACAGGAAACAGTCTGGAGAAAGTCTCTTCAAAGGCGTCAGTTACTCTGCAGAAAGGTTTTGAAGTCATTTTCATAAAGATTTAAACTTTTCTCGTATTTATGACTCGTATTTTTATTGCTAAAAATAAATCTTTAAGAGTAATAACTGAAGAAATATGTTTGTTTTTTAAGAAATAATTTTTTAGATAAGTAATTTCATTTCTTATTACACTATTGTTTTTAAGCAAATAATATCGATATTTCTCTAAGTTCGTGTATCTTTTCAATTATTATTTTAATAAAAAATAGTAAATCCGTTTTCTTTGTTTTATTTTGCACCAACATTCAAAACATGATAAACATTTGGTAAATCATTGAAAGAAAAGTGTTATACTACGATTTGTTTGTAAAAACAGCCAAAAATATATTTATTTTTTAGTATATTCAACGAATGTTGCTGAAAATTACAAGTCTCAACATATTCAACTAAAAAGAGTAAGGTTATTGTTATTTTTTTGTACATTAACAGAGAATAAGCAAAAACATCCCATCTCGTTTTCATTTTTCACCCGGATAGAAAAATAACACACATGCACATGCACATTCAACTCACACATTTGCTCTCCAAGGAATGCAATACGAATATCTCAGTATTTAGCAAAAGACAATCTTCTGAAGAAAGAAGTTCCATTTTTCATATCCTCTATTACCGAACGTTATAGCTTCTGATTACATTTATATCTTTGCCCGGGCAATGTTATGATTGCTTGTCCGACGCAGAGCCACCACCAACAGTGTCACCACTCTCCTCCGCCCCAAATCCTCGTCCCAGACAAGCTGAAAGAATAACTTTAATTTTCCTTGCTTCATTATACAAGCATAAACAATAATAGCTGTGAAGGACACTTCTTGTCCTCTGGCGGATCTTGCTGGCCATTTTTAGTGACCACTTGACAATAGATAGTGGGGGCTATTAGATGAGTTGTCGGTGTGGGGTCGACAGATGCAGGGAGTGGATTCAAGGGAGTTGCCGGGCGGGAAAAAAGACATATAGGTATGATGGGCGAACGGACAAAACAAACAGAGGAAATGAAGATGAAGAGATTAAGTCGAGGCGAATTTGGATATTAGATAAGCAATGTAGTTTCATTTGTGATTGGATAAACGCTGCGTGTTAGTCTTCTCTTAGCGTTGTTTTTGGGCGGGTGGGAGTATATTTATTTCTGTATCATTTGAGAGGAATATGCACGTCCGGGAGTCAGTAGAAATGGTTATATTGGGCGAGAATATACCTTTCTGTATGTGTTGGTGTGCATGCAAAACTTGCTGGCTGATATTTGGAATAAAATCTACGGGTATATTTACGAGCGCTTAATGTCACAAACAAAAGAGAAATTTCAGAGAGGTTTGGATGAGAGAGAGAGAGAGAGAGAGACAGACAGACAGACAGACAGACAGAAATCCATTATATAATCTCGAACATTTATTGGAGAAAGGAAAAGCAAGACATGAGAGAGAGAGAGAGATAGAGAGAGAAGGGAGAAGGGTGAGAAAAGAAAGAAAGACAACGGAATCTCGGTAGAAAGAAAGCAAAATCAAAAGAAAGAAACAATGCCCAGTCAGCTGGGACAGTAGAATACATCGAATGTGTCTCTCCTAAGACCCCCTAACGAGTGTTCTGGTTATGAGACTAAACAGTCTGATGGTGAGGTTCCAGTAATGCTGGAGCTTTGGGGAATGCGGAGTACCCGTTCATTGCCATCGCTCCCAGTTCCACTCTGGCCCGGAGTGGTAGCACCTGATAGGGTCCAATCAATGGGTCAAATAGAACTAAACTATGTACTTCCGCTAAACTGAATTCCTTAAATAGAACTGTTTTGATATTTAACTATACTTATACTGAACTGAATTGTTCGAAACAGAACTTTTTGACTAAACTGAATTGCTTGAAATAAAAATGTTTTTGACAATTGAACTGTGTACTTATGCTGAACTGAATTGTTTGAAATAGAACTGTTTATTTGTATAAAAATGGATTTGGCATTCAATAATCTACAAAAGTTTATATGCCATAAAACCGAAACAAACAAAATATATGTGATAACGAATTACAGGAGATGAAAGAGAGATAAGAAAAACAAGTGTGGAGGAGAGAAGTTTAATAAATAGAGCATAGCATATCAGAGAGAAATGAAGAGAAAGAGATTTTTAAAAAATCCAGAAAGAACAAGAGAGAGTCAGGAAGGTTTTAGAATATAAAAAAAAATATTGATGTGAAAGAAGCATTGTGGACATTATACGAACACTACAACGAAAATAGACGTTCAAAATCTCTTCTTTTTTAAGTGAGCACTAACAAAAGATACTCATTGTAAAAAATGTATCTATTAAAGGCATGATAAAGGCTTATCGAATAATCGATAAATAAGATGACATTCACATGTGTACATAAGAGGGTGGTTCTAAAACGTCAGTTTCTAGTCTTATAAAAATGCTACTGTGTTAACAACAATACAAATTTGAAGCTATTGTTTTCTTTTTGATATAGGCTTGGAACATTTTGAACGACACGGATAGTTTTCAACTGTTCTGCATTTATCTTATATATATATATATATATACTACTATTTCTCTCCTACTCCCTTTATATCTGTTCATATACATATGTACATATAATATAGAAATATATAGTAAAAAGTAAGTAAAGTTGGCGACCTTAGTCGTGGGGGACCCGTAGGATTCCTATTTAATAGCTTCTACACCGAGGTGTAAGGGAGGGCGCTACTCCTTTATCTGGATTGCTCCACTTACCATTGATCTGTACCTTATAATGCTGATTGTTAAACAAGTACCATTTTTGAGTCTTTGGTATGATTCAACTTGGGACTGAACCTCAGTCTCCTGGACCATTGAAAAACGCTCTACTCATTAGGCCAATGGCCCGGTTATATATATATATATATATATATATATATATATAAGAAAGAGTGGATGACCTCTATATAAACCCATAACCAACTGAAAATCATTCAAACTGCAAACATGAGTGTGTTCAAGTCTCATTGAGTACCATATAAACAAAGCCGTGTGCCTTATAAGTTCTTTGACGAAAGCAACAAGCTGGAAACATACACGTATGTAAGAACAAAATAAATAGATTTAAAAAATACAAATCTATTTGTGGACCAACCTATATATATATATATATATATAGTCATCCACGGACAGACTGTTTCGTTCTATCAGAACTCTTCAGTGTGGCTAGACACGCAGGACACTCGGAGCCGGGATCGAAACCCGTCCAACTTTACGCTAGACTGTGTTTCAGACAACTCGTACACCAAGCGGACCACGTTGGCTAAGGGAATTTTAAGGTATTTTTATTTTTAGAAACAGCAGCAGCAGCCTTTGTTTACATTTTTTTATACCCTATCGGCTACCAGAGTGCTCAATTCTTTCGAAGAGCTTTGCATTACGCTAGCGGCGGCCGGCAGTTCCTTCGCCAGAGAGCTCAACCCCCAATGGGGAGCATATATATATATATATATATATATATATATATATTATGTCCATAGACACACATAATAATTCAGATTCTCTCTTTCTCTGTATATACATATATATGTGTGTGTATATGAACTGAATGTAATACCACCACTGGCGCTTCGCTTTGCTTACTACGACATCGCGTTCCTGCAGTACGTCATCCCCAAAAGCACAAGCACTAATTCCTATATATATATAAACAAATAGAAGAATGTATGGCAATATGAATAAATAAAATGTATGAATTGAACAAGAAAAATTTACTTTGGGTTAATTTGACAGTTGAAGTTTTTTGCCCGATAACATTCATATCATGGCGTTAAATCTAACAAAAATCACAAACACACACACAATATTGACAGAACCTCCAAAATGGAAGAGCTAAAAAATGCTTTCCAAAACACAACTCACTGCTTTCCGTACATAGAATAACATAATTTAACGTCTTGTCAGACTTTCATTTTTGGAGAAAAGCACGTTTTCACTTGAACACCTTGCTTAGCGAATGACTGTTATTTTTTTCCTTATATTTAGTAGATTCGTCACATTCGTTCTTGTATGTCTGTATAAGGAATTGAGGTCGTTGGCTGATTGTTTGAAAACCGGATTACTCCCGTGTTGAGACTGACAGCTAATTAATCCATCATGCAACACCGGAAGTAACAGGAAGTAAAACACAGCTCGCCATTGCGGAAGACATAATGTAATCGGTTGTCGTCTCAATTTCTGACCGATGATAGCTAATACCTATCTACGCAGCTTGTAAACTACCAACTTACTATACTGCTTGTCTTTCAGTATTATTTACTTTGTTACGTACTTATACTCATACCAACCTATGGTATATCTATGGATTCATTTAGCAAAGTATTAATAAGAAATTGTAGTTTTAAAATTTGCTAATTACGATAACGGCATATCAACCCGTCTAGTGTTAACTTATGCCTAGAGTTTAGAAGATCGCGTTTTTTATACGTTCATATTTGGATCTTTTGTGTAGCTTTTTTGTAAGAGCTTGTATTTTTGTACGATTACATGATATCAAGTACTCCTATTTTATACAAATAATTGTCGAATAAAGGTATGGTTTAAAGTATTCCTATCTAATGCCAATAATTATATAGTTTCAAGTAATTATTTCTATTAGATAATAGTAATTTATTTATACACAGTTATACGATTTCCGTAGAAGTTACCCCTTGATATTGTAAAAGCAATAAGGTACTTACTGTTGGAGTGGGATTCCAATGGGTATACAGTTGGCAGACAAGGAAGCAATTCATAACTGAGTACAGTTGTCGGGAGCCTAATACAAAATGGTGGATATTTATCTTGTAGCATATCCAAACTAAAACCAACAACCAATCAGGGATCGAGGAATGAGATCACCCAGATGCAAGAATGGAATATTCCGGTGTACCATAAATACTGATTGCTTGAAACACAAGGCCGTCATAATCAGCAAACCCTGTCTGGTGGGAGGCAGCGACAAATAAAGCGTCATAATCAGCAATCCAGCAGATACGACACGTTTCGGTCGGCCGTGATACGACGGCGCGGATATGAATGAATGTATCTTCTCTGTGACGGCGGTTATACGGTTGAGGCTGTCTAAAGTGGGTGCCAGGGAAGCCCAGCATTCATGCTACTCCTCAAGCTTCAGCTGGCCGTTTCCCTGGTTCTAATTCTCTTCGGGAGCAAGGTATATCGCCTGGTTCCCGAGGCACAATATTTAAGGGAATGTAGACGGGCCCTGAGGTATTTTTCGGAATGCCGGGCGTGTCCGAACTACGGCCCAACACCCGAAACTACCTTAAAAAGGTCTTGAGCTGTACTTGTCCGTTTGGTCTGTCGTGCGACAAATACCGTCGTAATTAGCTAGTCAGTTATTGTAGCTGCTTAACGCAATTGTACGCTAACTTGCTCAATTTAACAATTTCAAGTAACTTGTATAGTCCTTACTCAATAATTTTGACTTCATGTAACTATGCTTAATACAAATACTTAGTTATTTGGGATCAGGTTTTCCGATCGAATAGGAATATTTTTTAAATAGATATAGTCGACACCTAGATAGGACCCTAACTAGTACAAACACTTCAGGCCATAGTGGATCTGGGATTAATGTCAAACCGGGACTCAAGCATCAACATCATTTAGACTTTAGTGTCATACTGAAGTCATACTTTGTTTGGCGGGGGTGGTATCATCTTTCTGCAGAGTTTACAGTCGGAGTATTCTCAACCCTAACAGCAAGGCGGTCAATTTTGTATTGATAATCTTCAAGGAAATTTCCTAAACTCTTATTTCATTCTTGACTTTCGACACTCTTATTCCAAGCGCTATAAAGGTCAAAAGAGTAATATACACAAACAATCGATTAATAGAAACATGTGACAAATTATTACAGATATTAATTGAATTTAGGCAATTTAAAAAAAAAAAGAATTCAATTGCTTGTTCACAACATATGTCTTGATATTCATTCGGTCATGATCGATGGTATATCTCTAATCAGTTCACTGTACTTTCCTTAATGTTGCCAGTCACATAATTTTAAAAGTATTGACAGATTCATTTTCTCTACTCTTCTTCATGAGTATTTACGAAAGCTCAGTTAGTGTAACGGTTATCGCTTCAGGGAAGAAAATCTATTACCCAAGTTCAAAACCTGGACGAGGCTGCTTGTGTTTCATTTCGGGCTAATTCTATTAGGATAAATATGGACCTTATCTCATATCTTCTCTGCTATGGGAGAATAATAGGTTGGTTTGGTTTAATGACATTGTATCTTCTTCAATGCCAAATACCGTTTATATCAAATGTTTATGATCATAAGATAACTTGATAACATTTTAAACGAACTTGTGCCCATTTTTTACACACAATTAATTGGCTTCAAATATTCCTATCTAATGTGAATGATTCTATTTAGTGTTGATCATTTCTTGGCACACAGTTAAATGGCTTCAAGTATTGCTATATAACAGTAACAATTAAACATCAGTAATCTGTTTAGACGCAGTTATATGGTTACACAGTTCTATTTCTAAAAATTCAGTTTAGCATAAGTTATTTGCTTGCACACAGTTTAAATATCAATCAGTTATATTTGACTCATAGATACAAAAAAACTATCACTCTGTGCTTGAGTGGACCAGAGGGCAATGTCAATGAATGAGTACTCCGAGGCGTTACTGGAGCCTCACCGCCAGATAGTTTAGAGTCATATCCAGGACACTCGTTTGAGGGGGTTTTACGCATCTGCAGAGATGCAGTGGCTGTATTCTACAGCTCCAGTCGACTGACTTTGAGAATAATCGTGTCGAGGCGGTTCTTCAGTTTTGGTTAAACAATTTGTCTAGAAAGAAAATTCTGATTAAAAACTAGCTTTAAGTTGGCGACCGTAATCGAGGATGGCCAGAAGGTTCCCTTTTCAATAGCTATTACACCGAGGTGTCGGGGAGGGCGCTACTCCTTTCCCTGGATTGTTCCACTTTACTCTTGATACGTACCTTATATTGCTGATTATTAAGCAAGGAGGTATCAAGTACCATTTTTAAAGTTTTGGTATGACTCGACTTGGGACTGAAACCAGGTCTCCCAGACCATTAGCGAACACTCGACCCACTAGGCCAATGAACCGGTTAAAAAATAGCTTTACTTAGCTTAAAAACTGACCTTCTGTCAAATCCTGCCTGTGGCGGAGTCGTTGGGTAACCTCATATTTTGAAAACGCTGCTTAATATGAGCATGACTAAAATATTCGTTTCCCAATGTCTTTTGTTCACGAGTAAGGTCCTGGCATTTTCTTTATCATTTACTCGTATTCGGCTGAAGTGTTGTATATTGACCTACGACCCGACCGGGCTGTCAAAATAGGAAATGCACCTTTATAAATAACAGGTGCATACGGTCGATCAGGATGTTATAACCTTGACCGTGGATGGGTTGAATGAGTGCAATTGTGACGCCCACAAGAAGAAGGGGACGTTGAACTATTATAAAACTCGGTGGGGACAGGAAGTCAGTTAGTTTGGAGATCAGACGAGTTGGAGACAAGATGTGACAGAGAAAGCCAGCACTCAGCAGAAAGCTGGGCCCCCAGGCCTCCGGTTGAGCAACCCTGGAGAACGAGAAAGACACAACGCTGATGACCATAAGAGTGGCGGTCAATATGTTGCAGTTCTGTTCGGTCTCCAACTCCCTCTCACACACAACCTTTCAAATAAAGTGAGAGGTATATTTTTCTAAAAAGAATTGTGTCGCACGTCTTCATTGTGTCGTTGAGTTCTGCATGAATCTGCTTATGAGTATAGAACAGAAGTATACAACCTTACAGATATTATCTTGCTCTGTTCTCATCAATCTCACAGAAGGCTGGGTTTAGAATACGTCGACCGTATCTCCTGCCGAGGAATAAGTTTCTTCCCTATCACAAAAATGATCCCCCAATTTATGGTAACAAACTTTATCATGTTGGTGAGTTACAAATTCCAGTGCTCTGGGGAATGTTGAGTACCCCTTCAGCGTCATCACTCACTTGTTCACGATGACAGAGAATCCTAGTCCTTGTTTTCGTCACATCTGAATAGATGTGTCTAAAATCATTATTACTCAATGGATAAGAATACGTAAAACCGTATGACTGTATGAAAAAAAGTATCTTTAAATAGACTTACTTGATACCATGTTACCGTAAATCATTTATATTCAAAATAGTTATTTAAAACTAAAATTGTGTGCAAATTATTATTATTATTACAATATATTATAGCTTTTCAAGCGTTAGCCGATGGTTTTTCACTGGAAACTGAGTGACAGCAAGTCTCCTCAAGTCTCCAGGACTCTCCTCAGTATTCTGGCCGTTTTCAATAATGCTGTCATTTGGATGGTCACCACCCGTCCGACAACTTCCAGTTTTTATTATCATTAGTTACTCGAAACCACAAAACTGTGTGTAAAGAAATGGTTATAATTAAATAGAAATAATTACTTAAAATAAATAATTGTACAGGAGTTACAGTGAGATAGCAATATTTAAAACAATACAACCTTCTGTAAAATATTTTTGTTAGTTTTATTTTATTTTATTGTATTCATTTTGAAGTCTATTACAATGCAAAATAGTTTTTCAGGGCCTTATAAATTTTGAAGTAAAAAAAACTCATCATCAAAGATTTTTATAATATGAAATCGGTGTTGTATATTCAAATTTTGGACGTTGTAAACATGGTGTCACGTGGGGTATTACAACGCTATATTGGGTGTTTTAACCATGGTACCACGTGGATTGTTTAAACGCCATTCAGAAGAGACATGACTTCAGATGTCTTAATTTCATTTTTTTAAAACTAATAATTCATTCAATGTTAAATTCTAATCTACTGTCATGAATACTTGGTATTGTATAAATGTATGCAAAAGCCCTTAACAAAGAATGACATATCTTGCACACTTGCACCCACGGGTGTGTTTTTGTGTGTTTGTTTGCCTATGAGCACCTATATTATGTTTAAGTCTACATACACTTTTATATATCCATGTAAGTACTTCTGTGTGTGTTTATTGTTTGTGTTAGTCTCGTTTTAATTACCGTTTTAGAATTTGATTGCTATGCCTTCTATTTCTTTAAGCCTTGCTAAAATATATATTCCCCATGACCAACGTTATTTGGCACCAGTAACCAGATCCGCTCACTCTGAATTTCTTAATCTTTCGCATCAGTTGACCGTAGAGGTCCGTTCTAAAACAAACAGAATCTGACACTAAAGCAAATAAAAGGAATTTAGACCTTTTGTGGTATAGATGGGACATTTCCCCTCGTTGTGGCAATATAAAAAAAACGAACGCAGGTGTAAGTTTTCTTGATTTAAGTATCTGACTGATCAGATTCATTTTGACTTGACCTCCATGACAGTGTGGACAAGCACGTTGAGATGGGCATGTACGATAGAGATAGTTTGTAGATTTTAAGACCATGAACGAAAAACAAAATTAAAATAAAGTAAAAATAAAGAGAATGTAAAGGATGTTGGATATAAGCGGGCATACAATGGAGGATTGTGGGAAGAAGAAGAAGAATGGGAAGAAGGGTAAGACAGAAAATAAAATAAAGAGAAAGGAAAATGAAGGCTAAAGAGGAACAGTAAATCAGAAAAAAGCTGTAAAAAGAAAAGAAAAGATAGAAAACGAAATAATTTCAAAAAGACAAAATTGAAATCAAATGAAAGAAAAAAGAGAATAGAAGCTACGTTCGATATAAACGGAAATACAATGGAAGATAATGGTGGTGGTGAAGAGAAATATTTAAAACCGGGTAGAAGGGAGAGTGAAGGAGGTAAAAGGTTTTGTTTGTTTTGTTTTAGAGCATATCAACTAGTTTGGTTTATTAAATGTCAAATCATGTTTATTCATATATATTATTCATATGATTTATAAGTGAATAGTTTGTATGTCAGATTGTTTTAAGACGAGGTAGACCTCATTTACACACAGTTCAATGGTTTCAAGTATTGTTATTCAAAACAAAAATTATATTTAAAAGTTAATCATTTGTTGCACGATTAAATGGTTTCAAGTATCACTGTTAATTTTTTTGTGCACAATTATACACTTTCAAATATTGCTATGTAATACTAAATAGTTCTATTCAACCGATATACTGGACCGTACCACACCAGATATGAGTGGACCTAGGGGTAATGAAAGGAAACTATCCATTTTCCAAAACTCAAGAACCGGAGCCACGCCATCGGATGTTTTAGTGTCATATCTTCGACACTCGATGAGTGGGGCTTACTCTTCTACAGAGATGCAGTGGGCGTATTCTGTTGCCGCTGCCATTGGCCTGGGGAACGAAAAGAGACTGAAAGGACAGAGCTAATAATACGAAGAATAAAAAGAAATTCCATCAAAAAACAATGATTAAGATATGTAAGAGAAAGAACAAGAGTAAAGCTAAAAGAATAAGAAAACAATGAAACGCATGACGACTTAAAAAAAATGAAGAAAAAAATAAATGACAATGAAGAGAGGAAGAGTATACGAGAAAAATACACAAGAGAAGAAAGAATAGAGTGAAAACTAAATGACTTTTGACAAGAGAAAAAATTAAAAGTTACAAAAAGAATAGTATAATTTAAATGAATTCGAAAATGTAAAAATAAATAATAAATAAAGCTGTTGGCTGTAAAGGTTGATATGCCATAAAACCCAAACAACCAATCCGTTTGTTGTAGCTGTTGAATACATCGACTGCAACTCTGTACAGAGGTAAGATCCCACTAATGAGTGTCCTAGGTATGATTTTAAGGTTGCAGTTCTGGAGTCGGGATAATGTGAAGTATCCCTTCATTGCCATTACTTCCAGGTCACTTCTGACACGTAGTGTTATTAACCGTTAGAGTCCCGTCTATGAGTCAATTAGAATTATTCAGTCATTGACAATATTACTCTTGAAAGTATTTAATTACGAGCAAACAAATGATTAATTTTTAAAAAAATCATCAGTGTTAAATAGCAATACTTGAAAGCATTACTGTGGACAAACAAATGAACTCTAACTTGTTTAAAAAGGAAGTTTCCTAGAGAGTATTCACTTACAAGTAATATATATATATATATATATATATATATATATATATATATATATATATATAATCATCATCATGTCGTGCTGTTAGCACTGATATCCCTGACCCTCTCTCGTCACTTCTCCCTATCGTTCATCGCCTCTGGTAGGCCTTCAGGGCTACATCGCGTATCCTCACATAGCTGCTGTATGTATGTCCGAGCTGGTCGTCCTGCTTTTGCTCGGCCATATGTGGAGCTCCATAGGAGTACGTCACTTATGAGGTCGTCCCTGCTTCTCCAGCAGTGTCCTGCATGTCTGGTTCATCTAACTTGGTTATACACACACACACACACACATATATATATAGGCATCAAATTAAGATGAAGGGTTGACATGACATTAAGTCAAACAACCTAACCTAGAAAAATATCATAAGAAACCTTTTATAGATATTCCTTTTGATAATGTTCGCATTTTCTGAAAGAGTGGGGTTAGAAATATTGCTAATATGACAGTGAAACTATTCTTTCCTTCATTTGGCCAAGAGTACCCGAAAAACGTCCGTCGAAAATTGATTACGGTATCTTAAATAATCCCTTTCAGTTGTGGGAGTCTTCATGGCAAAATGGCTAACGCACTGGACAGTAATATTATTATAAGTGAGTTCGAACTTCGGCCATTTATGTTCATTTTCAGACAAATACTCTTCGGAAAGGCATGAACCTCCTTAACCCACAGCTTTCTAAAACAGAACATGTACGGTTCTTCTTTTAGATTGGCTTTGGTATTAGTTTGGTTTGGTTTGTTGGGTTTTATGGCATATCAACCTTTGTAGATTATTTAACGCCAAATCGATTTTTATGTAAATAATTAGTTCTATTTCAAACAATTCAGTTTAGCATGAGTACACTGTTTAATTGTGAAAAACATTTCTATTTCAACCTATTCAGTTTATTCGAACAGTTCTAATTCAGCTAATTCAGTTTAGTATAAGTACAGATTTTGTTTACACACAGTTAAATGTCAAAACAGTTCTATGTAAATCAATTCAGCTTAGTGTAAATACAGTGTCAATGTCAAAAAACAGTTCTATTTCAAAAAATTAAGTTTAGCATAAGCACGCAGTTTAAATGTAAGTACGGTTTAATTGTCAAAAAACATTTCTATTTCAAACCATTCACTTTAATCAAACAATTCAGTTTAGCATAAGTACGCCGTTTGTTCTATTTAACCCATAGATAGGGCCCTTATCAGGTGCTACCACTCCAGGCCTGAGTGGACCTGGGGGCGATGGCAATGAAGGGGTACTCCGCATTCCCCAAAGCTCCAGCATTGATTGAACCTCACCATCAGATAGTTTAGTGTTATATCAGGACACTCGTTGGGGGAGAGGTCTCAGCCCTATGCAAAGAAGCAGTCGGTGTATTCTACAGCCCCAGCCGACTGGGCAAGCTTTGGTATTAAATACCCTACGAAGTTTCATATGCCATTAAATACAGAAACCCAACTAAAATTCGACTCTGTAGACGCTCGAGCTACAAGTAATATATTTTGCTCGGTTGTGGTAATTTAAGTGAACATTTTTGTCAAACTAAACCTCAGCATATGTATTTTATAGTTTGAGATAATATTCTTTTAATAATAACAATTTCACTGAAAATCTGTTGAGACTTTAACAGCTGTACATTGCTCGAAGCAATGTCAGAATCTTTTCCCGTATCACCTGTCACAAAAAAGCAATAGAAGACAAAATCTCGCCCTCATGGGAATTTTTGGGACTGACTAATAACTAAATAAATTCTAATAAATAGTGAGTAAAATTAACAGATAAAAAAATGCTGCACTTCCAATTTTTCTATCAGAAAAGTTCTTCTAAACCAGAGGACCTCAACCAGGGATGAATTCTTCCCTTGAGGGGAATCTCAAAGTTCTAGGGGATAATTGGGACCACGGATTAGCAGCTTATCGGACTGTACTCAATAATCTTCTGAACCGTAAGATTCAAAAGAGATGACGAATTGACAACGTTGCCGCAGCAATTTGAGGTCCCGGGAAAATGAATTCAACCGATATGTTCCTGAACTCCATGATTTAGAGCGTAGTTTGTTTAACTTGTTAACTCAGAAAGTTTCTTGTGATTGCCACGATTAATTTTTTTTTGCGGAAGACTGTTTCGGGAACTAGATATATATTTGAAGAGAAATCAATCACGGAATTTTGGCCCCTGATGTGCGATTTCTACCTCCCTCCTCGCCTAAAATTCAACTCAATCCGGTAACAATAATTTATGAAACTGTAGCAGTAACCCCTCCGCCTGGACTTCGATTGATATAACTATCATATTTACTCATAATGAAGTTTAGCTTATACTTGAATTTAAATCTTTCAAAATTTCTTTTAAAATAGGTCTTCAAAATTCGGCCTATACACAAGAATACATGGTTCGGCTTAATTGATAAACTATAGAAAAAAGAAAATCTAGGCCATTAAGGCGAGAAAATGTATGATTTATTCTGATCGTAATTAAGGAAAATATACAGAGAAATGTTTGTAAAAATTGCTTGCAAAAACGACAAATTGTACCAGCTGAATTACAGTCTTTTCTGCTGTATTGAACGCATCAATATTCAATGATAAAAACAGCCATAATTTAGTAGAATACTGCCATTTTTTGGCTTTTTTTTAGATAAAAGACGATGGAAAATTTGGAATAAAACTGCTGAAATAATTTCAGTGCATACTTGAAAATTGTGTTAGGAAATACATTGGTATAGATATTGGTCTGTTTTTGCCAAAACTCCGATTTTTTAAAATTTACGATGACTGTTTGATATTTTCCAAAATTTTGATATTCTCCGAATATCTGATTAGATCATATTTTGTATTCTGAAATTGTCATATTCTCTGAATTCCTGATTAAATGAAAAGCTTTGATGTAATTGGAATCTATGATTATATCGGAATCTTTGATAACTTCCAATAATTTGTTATTCTCCAAATAATTGGTAATATCCGATTCTTTGATAACTTTGGAAACGTTGGTATTCTCTGAATATTTGATGAACTCCGGATATTTTATCTTTTTCAAATATTTGATATCTTCCGAATTTTTCTTGTCTCCCAAGCTTTGATGTCTCCCGAATATTTGATACTGTTCAAATCTTTAAAATTCTCTGGATGTTTCTGTTTGCTTTGGTTTAGTTCTGTGGCACAGTTGCCGTGATGGTTAATTATCTTATTGTCTGGTTTAGTTGTGCCACAAATTTTTTTGGCTTTTGGGTTGGGTGAGGTCTTTGAGCGGCGATCTAAGTCAAATTGAAAAGTTTAAGCGAGTACATAACGTCAAACACAGGAAGGCCAAAATGTAAACAAAATGGATTCATATCTTTTCTGTGACAGGTTTGATTGGAAAAGTAAAAACAGTTAATTTGGGTCACGTGAGAGATGATGCAATAATTCAGCAATATGACATCACCCCCACCTATATCCTGAATTTAAATATGTAAAAATTAGTGAGTTTTGAAAAAGTGGTCAGAAGTTTGCATTCAGAGAGTTCTGTCGGGCTGCTGGGGGGGGTGTCGTGTCTCTTTGTGTCTGTTCATAGACCCTTACAGATTCTCTCTCTCTCTCTCTCTCTCTCTCTCTCTCTCTCTCACACACACTTTTTCCTTTATGCAGTCTGAACATCGAGCCATAAATGATTGTTAATTGTTGACAGAGAGTTCTTCTTGATTTTGAGTTGCCAACACCCAGGCAACTTTGCTCCAAAGAATCACGTGTTCCGAATGGATAGTGTCATTTCTTGTCTGTGAATCATTCAAACACAGCGTGGGCAAAGAAAGGATTGATAAACGAACTATCTGAAATTTTGCTTTTATGACATATCAACCATTGTAGGTTTTTAATGGCAAATTCTCTTCATACCTGTAAATTGAATATATAAGATATTTGAGTTTATGGTATATCAACCTTTGTAGGTTATTTAATGCCAAATCAATTTTAATACAAATAATCCGTTCTATTTTAAACAGTTCAGTTTAACATGAGTACACCGTTTGTCAAAAACATTTCTATTTAAAGCTATTCAGTTTAGTCTGACAGTTTTAATTCAAACAATTCAATTTAATATAAGAATAGTTTTTATCCACACACAGTTTTATTTCTAACAATTCAGTTTAGCATAAGTACGCAGTTTAGTTCTATTTGACCCATAGGTGGGGCCCTCTCCGGGTCTACCACTCCTGCCAGAGTGTACTTGGGAACGATGGCAATGAAAAGATGCTCCGCATTCCCCAAAGCTCCAGCATTCCTGGAATGGCACCATCAGATTGTTTCGAGTTATAAACAGGACAATCTTTGGGGGACTCTTACCCCTCTGCAGATTTGCAGTTGATGTACTCTACTGCCACAGCTGACTGGGCAAGATTTTGTTTGGTTTAGTTTTATGCCATATGCCATTGTGGATTATTTAATGCCAAATCCTGTTTATACATATATATTAAACCTATATGATTTATAAATACATTTTGTTGATAACATTTTAAACGAGCCTGGACTCATTTTTTTGCACGCTGTAAAATGGTTTCAAGTATTTCTATCAAATATAAATACTTCTATTTTCTATTAATCATTTGTTTACACGCAGTTAAATGGTTACAAGTATTGTTGTGTATCACTCACAGTTCAATTAAACATCAGTCATTCTTTACACACAGTTAAATGATCAAACAGTTTTACTTCAAACAACGCAATTTAGCATAAGTCATTTGTTTGCATACAATTTAAATGTGAAACTTTTATTTGACCCATAGATAGGACCCTCTCAGGATCTACTACTCCAGGTTAGATTGGACCTGAGTGCGATGACAATGAAGGAGTACACGCCCATTCCCCAAACTCCAGCATTACTGGAACCTCACCATCAGATTGTTGAGTGTCTTATCAAAGAGACTCGTTAGTTGGGGGTCCTTAAACTCTATAGATATGCAGTCGGTATATTCTACTGCTCCTACGGATTAAGCTGGATGTTTATGGTCATTCTAAAATATACAACATGTTTAAAACTAAAAACAAATAAGATTTTCTATTTAGAATTTTTGTTTTAAACCGAATGCTCATTTGTAGCTAGGAAGAAAGTGGAACACTTTTCTCTTATGACTTCCAATCTTGAAGACACAGAAAAAATTCGAGACTAAAGCTATAACGTCAAAAATAATAATAAAACAAATACTATAAAAATAAAGTGTGAGTTGAGACTTTTGCGTTTGTTACTTTTTTCCTACCCAAAATGAAGATTATCAGATCGTAAAATTCGTCAAGTCTCAGTTGTGGTTGTAACGTAATGACAGTTGCCATCAGCCATAAACTTTTGAGGGGTTGCATATTTTATGTTTTTTCTTTCTCCGTATTGAATTTTGGGTTTCTACCGTTTTGAGAATTGTTATTTGTTGTTCTAACGATGATCGACTTTTAGTATTAAAAAATACCAATGTTACAAGGCATAAGTCAGCAGTTTAATTTATGAAGAGTTGTTTTATTTGAATGGGGAATAAAACTTGGCATTTAATTTGGTACATGCATTTTCCAAGTCTGAAAAACAAATGAATAGTGAGGTTTCTATCAAATCAATACACCAAATTCTCCAAATTAGAAAATAAATGATTTTCCAGTTCAACTTGCAACCTAATGATAGTCTTGTGGGATTTTCCTTTCTGGTAAATGACATTTTTAAGACATCGAAGTTCTCAATTTGACGGAGATACTTTTTATTAAAGCGATACGCTTACAATGCTCTAATTTAGAGAAAAAAAAAGTTTACAACCCATTTTCCAAATGAATGATAAAGTTGTCTGTTACAGAATAGTATGTTGATATATACGAATAACTTTTTTTTAATTGATTTTTATTTGATAAAACCTACAGAAATCAAAAAAGTTAACACTGATTTATATATGACAAATAACAATTTCACATTAAAAGTTTTTCTGACAAGAAAAGGCAAATTCTGTAAATCTTTCAAAAATCAATTTTTTACCAAATTATTTGAATATCAACAACTTTTGAAAAAATGCTTCTTGGTATTTGAGTAATTGGTTTATTTGGGCTTTATGGCATATCAACCATTGTAGGTAATGAAATGCCAAATCCCGTTTATACATATATATCAAATATGATTTGTAAAATTTTGTTGATAACGCTATTTTTTTAACACGGTTAAATGATTTCGAGTATAGCTATGTAACAATAATACTTTAAAATCAATAATTTGTCTGCACACATTTAGATGTATGTTTGTATATGATTTTTAAGTTAATAGATTGTTGGTCTTTTTATTTTCAAATGATTCATGACTAATTTGTTCGCACTCTCGTATTACTTTGGTTTTTGTACAGCTACATGATTTCAGCCATTAAAGTCTAACATTATTAATTCTATTCAATAATAATCATTTGTTTGCAGACAGTGAAGTGATTACAAGTATTGATATTTATCACTTATTATTCTCTTCAACACTATTAATTAATTTGCACACAGTCAAATAGTTCCAAGTATTGCTATATAATACCAATAATTCAATTCAAATACATAGCAAAATAGCTTCAAGCATTGCTATTCTATTCTACACAAATAATTCTATTCAACATTACTCATTCGTTTGCACACAGTTTAATTGGTCCAAGTATTGGTATGTAACACCAACAGTTTAATTAAACTTATTTGTTTACACACAGTTGAATGGTCATAGAGTTCTATTATTAACATGTTGTATAGCTATGATCATGATTAACTATACAAACTCATAATACATAATCATAACAACACAATGATAATGACGACAAGGCAATGAAGACGCGCGACACAGTTCTTTTAAAAATATATACCTCTCACTTTATTGAAAGAGTTGTGTGTGAGTGGGAGTAGGAGACTGAACAAAGACTGCAACATATTGACCTCCCCAGCCTCTCCGGACATAGCCGTGTGTCGTTCTCGTTCTCCTGGACTGCTCACCCGGAGGCCTGGGGGCCCACTCCGCTGGGCGCTGGCTTTCTCTACCACATCTTGTCACCAACGGGTCTGGTCTCCAAAACTGGTCTCCAAACTAACTGACTTCCTGTCTTCACCAAATTACATAATAGTTCAATCGCCCACTCAATATCTTTGGAATGGCATGTTTGATCGTCATCAAGCGGGAATAACTGTCATGCAGTTCACAGGTCACTCTCTTCCGGTGCATCAGTCTATGAATGTACCATGGGATTTTACCTAGTCCCATATCGTCAGCCAAGCCCGCCTACGCGATTTCTTCCCATAGCTGCCATCGGAATGTATCACTTCCGCCGTCTTTGGAATGGCATGTTTGGCCGGGTCGAAGGTCAATATATAACACTATTTCTAACAATTTGATTAAACATAAGTCGTATGTTTGTACGCACTACAAGTGCAAAACAGTCCTATTTTACCCATAAAGAGGACCCTTTCAGGTGCTACCTCTCTTAGTTTGAGTAGACCTGGGAGCAATGGCAATAAAGGGGTACTCCATATTAACCAAAGCTCCTGCAATACTGAAGCTGCATCATCATCAGATGGTGTAATGTCATATATACTCAATGTGGCAGGGGTGTCCTACCCCTCTACAGAGATGCAGTCGGTGCATTCAACAGCCGTAACCGACTGGGCTGTTGGTGAATTGGGGAAACGCTGTCAAGGTTAACTTTAATGAAAATCAGCGAAATGACTTCACGTTCTAGATGGAATAATTAATATGCAAAATAAGAAATCGTACTTCCTTGGGAATTGAATGAATTCATCTGTCTTAAATGTCAATTGAGTCGTTACTACCCTATTGGTACAATCGAATTGAATACTACTCGGAAAGATGGACACTGCCAAGTAATTCTTCATACTCAACCTATCAACCACATGTGGGATGTGAAATAAAGAGCGTTTTTAAGTGGAATAAAACAGTTTTGAAGAAAAAGTTTTCCTTCTCCTAGACAGGTTGCCAGATCAAGGCTACAGATTCCATTCTGTTTTAATATTTACCCATTGCTGGGAGAAAAGTAGATAAGTTTATGCAAGTGGATTAGTATTTTGTAAAACGCAATCAGACTCGTCCTGTATTTGAACTAGGATTGCCTACAAATATAATCGTTACAACAAGTGCATTTACAACCCAGATAAATGCCATTAAGGTTCCAACATTGCACCCTGAAGATGAAGTGGATTAATACATAATTTTATTTGATCTTAGTCAGGAGAAATTTACGTGTACATGAGTGAATTTACTAAATGCCTCCACCACGAACAGGATGCAACTTTAGGTAACTTATTAAATGCAATATAACTGGTTTCAATTTAGAGATTTCCTTCACTTTGACTGGTTTAAAGAGTCCATTATGCCCTACTATTTACCCATACGTATGCATGTGTGCTGATAGAGTTTTAAAAAGTTCTTTAATCAACAAAGTAATATAGATGATTTATTTTATGACATTTCAACGTTTACTGAGTTCTACAATGCTGATGTATGTTTACTAAACATGGTATCCTATTACATACGGTAAAAATGTATTTTCAAATCATTATTAGTTCTAATATAAGTGTTTAAAGAGCCTATGTATTAACAGAGTACAAAATCATGTTATAAATTTTCTCAAACCGATGTGTTTGACCCATAAAGATGATTGTAACTGACACTACAACTTCGATTCATAGTGGACATGGGAGTAATGATAATCAAGGCGTGGCTTTACAGTCTTCAGAGATCCAGAACTTAAGCCTAATCCTTGGATGCAGTTTAGTGTTATAGATTTCGTTTGGTTTGTTTATGGCATGTTAACCTTGTAGGGTTAGTTAAAGCCAAATCCATTGTTCTACAAGAACAGTAGTGGTATTATTTAACCCATACCCGAGGGGATGAGGGTTCATACCTTTTCTAAAGGTATTAATTCAAAAGTGAATGCAGTTGCGTTACTGAAGCTTGAATTCACTCTGATATAACAGTCCAGCATGTTCGCCACTACGCCAAAGAAAAATCCCCTTTAGAATGATACTCTGGGTGTTATATATATATATATATATATCAAGGGTCTACTGCTTTTCAAATTTTACTGTCGGCGTATTCGAGTATTCCCTAAAATAGCGATAGAAAAAGAGGTATTAATTCAGGATTTCCTCTATTGTCTGTTATATAAAAAATATCCGGTTTGTCAGAGAAATAAACTGCTCCTCGAGTAAATCTTGATTTGCCAATAGATTTTTGAAGATGTTTTACGTGTGTTTTTGTTGATAAGTTTTAATATATCAATGTTGTTGCATGAATGTATACACAGAGATTGCCCGGTCTGATTTGTTGGGAGGCTACTGTAGAGCGATTCTTGGCAATATTTTGTCTTAACCTTTAATCTCACGAGTATCTCATGGCGCTGGACTGGATCCAATATATACTGGGGTTTAGGAAATAGTTGGCGTGGGTCGTGATTTGGGAAACAGCTTATTTTTTACAGGTATCAATTTTTTGCGTTCGAATCTCGTTATAATCTAAAATTTTATAATCTGATTTTCAAGGGCATTCAAGACTGTCAAGTTGTCGCAACCAAATCTTCTTCAATTAACGCCGCTCATCCTGGTTTGTGCAGAAATAAAATAAAATTAGTCGTAAGGATCGAATTTCTAAGATTTTTTCTGAATCCGAACAGAAATGTGTTTTGAGTATAACACTATACTGTATGAAAAGGTGAAGCCTCAGTTCTGGAGGTTTGGGAAATGTAGAATACTCCTTAATATTCATTACTCCCAGATCCACTCTTAACTGTGGTGATAGTACCTGTAAGGGACTAGTCTATGGGTCAAACAGAGCGGCTTAAATTTGTTCCTATTTGATAGACTCCTGTGCCAAAAAATAAATTTTAAAAAAATCTTACACAACTTCACCGACAAAAAGTGAATATGAGCGTAGAAAGAACGTGATTTACTTAAAATAACCCAAGATATTTTGACATGCCGTAAAATCAATCAAAATTATCTATACCAAAATAAAATCCTATAACTTTTTCTGACTTTGTGTAAACAGTTTATTCTATAAGTGTCAAGATTGCTTCCGTTAGATTTTTTCCCGATTGGCTTTGATTCATTTTGATTTCTTCTACAAATCATTTTATTGAATAAGATCTTCAGGTTTGCACATGTCTTTATTTGAATTTTAAGATTTTGAAAGAAGAATGATTATAGTTTCAGTCTTGATACTTTTTGATCAAACCTTATATCTTTTTCTACTTCTCTCCGTGGTTAGTATTACATTTTTGTTTTATTTTATCATTTTTACATTTCTCTTCTTTTCCAGGTTGATTTTTTTGTTCCATTTTTAATTTTTGCATTTCTTCTTTTTGTTGTTTAAAAGAATTTTGCTTTCTACATTTCTTTTTTTGTTTTTCTTTCATTTTTATCTTAATTTACGATCCATTCATATTTTTTAGCATTAAAGTTCTACACTTTATGTTTCTTTTCATTCATCTCTTCCTTTTTATGGTTTTCATTCTTTTTATTTTCCAGCTTTCTCCATATTTCCTTTTTATTTATCATAAATTCAACTATCCGTAATTTTTTTCATTCATTCTTTCTGTCTTTCCATTTTGCATTTTCAGTATTATTCCGTATTTTCTATCAGTTCTTACTTCAATCATATACTTCGTTCTTCTCAGTTAATTCAATTTTTTCATTTTCTTCATTTTTCTATTCCCTGTTTCTGTTTCTCTTATATTTTTCTATGTTTTTCTTTTTTTGTTGTTGCTATATCTTTTCCCATTTTTCCTTTCTTTTTATGTTCTTTTTATTATTCTTCTATCTACTTCCTTTTCTTCCTTTATAAACCTCTTTATTTCGTCTACTTACCGTTTATTTCTTCATCATTTTCTCTACTTTTCTTCTCCTTTTTTTTCCCTTTTTTAGCTCTCAAAAAAAAAAAAAAAAAAAAAAAGTAAAAGATAAAAGAAAATACAAAACAACACTTTCGCTTCCTCTCCTGTTTCCCATCATCTCATGTGATTGTCTTAACTCTTTTCTCTTCATCCCATTCCGCACTGCATATTTTCTTTTCTAACCCAATGATATAGCTCGACAGGAAGATAATATCTCACAAACTCTATGGATGAATAAATAAATAAACCGATAAAAAACTTCTCATAGCAACGAATGAAACGAAACAGAAAAATAAAAACCTGCTCCGTTAAACTCACACATTATCATGATTTAAATACCTACAAATGTTGTCACACATTTTGCTCGCAAATTTTTTTTTCTTCCAAACGAGAAGGGAAAAATGTAATCAGAAATACACCCTATTGCTCTTAAAGTTTGGATAAGAAAGAGTGGACCAGTAATCAGAAAACCTTATTAGCTATGGCTGATGACGAGAAGGGAGCAATGCGTGGGTAAAAGCAAAACGTTGACATATGATAGCGAATGATGGAAGAAGAAAAAGAAAAGTGTGTTTTCGTATATACACACATACAAATATACATATACAAATACATATATAAATACACACACATATACACTCATATATATATATATATATATATATATATATATATATATATACACACACACAAACAGGCATATACACACACACACACAGACATATATGTATATTTACAAACATATATATGCATATATACACACATGCTTATGTATAGAGAGATACATACATATGTATGTATGTATGTATGTGTGAGTATACACACAAACACACACACATATATATATATATATATATATATATATAGAGAGAGAGAGAGAGATACATACACACACACGCATATATATATATGTATATATATACATATATATAAAGAGAGAGAGAAAGAGACAGAGACACATACATATATACAAATAGACACATGCAAATTTACACACACACACACATACATATATATATATACATATATACACACACACACACACACACACACATATATATACATGTGATAAATATATGAATACGCTCAAAGACATATAAATATATACACATACATATATACTTACACCAATACTATATATATATATACATATATATATCTTTATCTCTAAAAGTTTTGGGTAAGGTATGAATTCGTCTCCTCTCCTTCCACCTGTCAGCAAATAGTTGGGAATACAGGGTTCTTTAACCTTGCTACAGAAATCGGTCTAGGAGATAGAACACTCGATTTAGACGGGTGAAACTCCGCTTATATATATATATATATATAGCCTGTCTAGCCACACTGAAGATTTTTGATAGAACGAAACAGATCGGTCTGTGGATGAGTATATATATATATATATATATATATATATATATATATATATACTCCCCTACCCCTGTAGGGTTGAGCTCTCTTGCAAGGGAAGTAAATGTGTTGTCATTAGCGTAATGCAAGGCTCTTTATATGAATGGAGCTCTCGGTAGCCGTTAAACGGATATATGTAAACAGAAACAATTTTGATTCACAACCGTTTAAATTTCCTTCGTTGCGCTAGTTTTCTCGTGGCTGAGTGGTAGAATCTTAGATTGGCGTTTGAGTCAACCGGGTTTCAATCCCAGCTTCGGGAATCTAGCCTGTCTAGCCACACTGAAGAATTCTGATAGAACGAAATAGATCTCTCTGTGGATGACAATATATATATATATATATATATATATATATACACTTGTTTTGCCATATGCCTTAACTATGAAATATATATTGAAGCATGTTTAATTAAATAATAAATACATATTTTGTTTAAATAAGCGCTAGGGACAATTTTGGAAAATTCATCCACCAATTCCAACCTGAAACCAAGACATTTATCAGGAAACTTTGAAAGGATCTGAATGAAATTGTATAGACAAATGTGTCTTTACTATCTAATCAAACATCCTCAAATGAAAGACTACTGCTCAACTATACATATTATATATATATATATATATATATATATATATATATATATATATAATGAAGAAATAGAATCATATCCGCAAGCAAAGAGATAGTTGGTTAAGTACATGTGGAAAAAGAAGAAAACCGAAATAGAACATAGGAAAAATGTTGTAAAAGAGAAAGAACAAAATGTAAAAGAAAATTAAACAAAAAGAACGAGGTTAAAAAAACATAGTGAAGGAAGAAAAAGGAGAGTAATGAGAGGGCTATTTTTCGAAGGGACGAATGAATGAAAGATAAAAATAAAACACGCGGAAAGTGGAAATACAAGCGAATTATATCAACCAGAAGAATATCAACACAAATAATCAAAAGAACAAGAAAAAATATATGAAAAGAAAATACGAGGTAGTAACGAGGGCAATGAGCAAACGAAGAAAGAATAAACCAAGAAGAAGATGAAGAAGGATGATGAGGATAATGATTGAAGAAGAATTATGCAGAAAAGCTAGAAGAAAAAAGGTTGGTTGTTTGGTTGTTTTGTTTTATGGGGTATCAGCCCTTTTCGGTTCATTTATCGGTTAAATTATTTTCAAACAAATCAGTTTAGTATAAGTATAGTTTTTGTTTACAAACGCTTATGTGTCAAAACAGTTCTATTTCATACAATTCAGTTTAGCGTAAGTATACTGTTTCAATGTCAAAACAGTCCTATTTCAAGCAATTCAGTTTAGCAAAATTTCAGAGATTTCTATTTCAATTAGTTCAGCTTAGTACGAATACACAGTTTATTTCTATTTGACCAATAGATAGGACCCTATCAGGTGCTGCCAATCCGAACCAGAGTTGACCTGGGAGTGATGGCAATGAAGGGGTACTCCGCATTATCCAAACATCCAGCATTACTGGAAACTTAGCATCAGATTGTTTACTGTCATATCTAGGACACTCGTTCGGGGGTCTTACCCTTCTGCAGAGATGCAGTTGGTGTATTCTACAACCCCAACTAGCTAGGACACAGGACACTCATTGGGGGAGTCTAAACCTTCTTCAGCGATGCAGACAGTATATTCTGCTGCCCCAGCAGGCGGGGCAAAAGAAAAATGAGGTCTTAGGAGGAAAAAAAGAAAATCAAGGAATTATAAATTTTCAAGAATAAGTAGGGAGTGGACGAAAAAGAGAAGAATATGAAGGGACCAATAAAAAAAAGAGTAAGAATGAACGGGAGAGGAAGAGAAAAAATATAATCCGAGAAACGTAAAAAAGAAAAAAAGAAGGAAAAACATCAAAAGAAAGAAAAGTGGGAAAAAAAGAGATAAATGAGCAAGGGGAAGTAATGTCTGAACAAGAATGGGTAGATAGAAACCATAAAAATTAAGAAGAAAAAATTATCGGAAAAGAAAGAAAAATAAAACGCACTGAAAAAAAACTGTTGATACACAAAAAATAGAACCGGAAAATCAAAATAACAACGGAAAATCAGTAATGAAATAAATAAAAATAAAAAAATTGGCGAGAAAAGAAGAAAGAAAGAAAGAAATAGGATTATGAAAAAAGTCTTAAACAGATATAATTCAAGAGAAAATATATAAAATGATAGATATAAAAAAGGATCTAAATAGGGAAGAATATGCAAGCAAAAGGAATTTAAGGAAATAATAGGTTGTTATTTCGAAAACAATAAAAATGGATCCAGGTAAAGAAAAGATATATTAAAATAACGGTTAAATTCATTTAAAAAAAAACAAGAACAGAACAATGTGGTAATATAACAGAATCAACAGATTATAAGTTTGGAATCTTTGTTTTAATGGCATATCATACTTCGGAGGTTATTTAATGCCAATGCTTTCCTTATCAAACACCAGTGGTGCCATTCGAACTTTACCTTGGGATGTAAGAGGGTTCACACCTTTCCCAAGGTATCATTCCGAAAATAAATGTAAGAGTCAAACTGGAATACGAACACATTTGCTGCGATCTCACTGTCCAGCTCCTTAACCACTACACTTCTTAATATTTATGGTTACTCTATAACCATTTTTGTTCAGTTTTTGTTACAGCCAGACATTGTCTTCACAAATAATACCACATTTCTATGCGATTCTTGATTATATAATCCTATTTACCCAACTCCTCCGCTCGGGCAGGATATGACACAAGGTCAATTTTTAAGCGGAGTTTAATAGGTTTGAATTCAGAATTTTCCTTCTCCTAGACTAGTTGCCTCGCCAAGGCTGAAGAACCCAGTCTGTCCTAAAATTTACCCATAGCTGGAAGGAGAATATTTGGATTCATACCTTTTCCAAGGGTATTAGTGCTATGTGAAATGCAATCAGTCTCGTCCAGGGTTTGAACTCGTGTCGCCGTGTCCATTTCCTACGACAATAACCATTACACCACGAGCACCTCCTCCATTCTTGATTATATAATGGAAACCCAGTGGAGAGAGAGAGAATAAAGAGAAAGTAAGGAAAATAGAAATATCTGAAAAGGAAATCAACGTAGAACAAGAAAGCTGGGGGGAAGTAGTGTAGAAATTAAAAGAAAAGTAAAATTAACAGAAGTTCAGGAGTGAGTGAAAGAAAGAAATAAAGATGAAAATAAATCACTTAAAGAAAAAAGAAAGTCCTTGTCTGTAAAAGCAGTCATTAAATGATGAAACGAAATAAAAAGTCAGTCAAAAGATAGAAAAACTGAAAGATCTTTTATGATTCACATAAGCAATGTCAAGAAGATAATGTAAGGAAGGAAGGAAGAAAATAATAATCTAAGGATGAAAGTAAGAGGAGAAAACCGTAAGATAAAAACTGATAAAAGTAAATTAAAAAAAACAATGGTTTGATATAAAGAAAGAATAAAGAACTTTTAAAAGATAATGAGTTTTAGTCAAGAAAAAAAGAAACCTGAATGAAATGACTTGAAAGAAAAAAAATGGAAATTGAGAGAGCCAAATCGTAAAAGAAAGAGGAAATGGCAAAAAAGTCCATAGACTGAAAAAATTAAGAACGAAAGAATGAATGAACAGATAAAGGATTAAATTTTAAAATAATGATGAGATAAAGTAATACTTAAAGAATGCTGAAAAAGACTGAAGAGATTATAAATATAATCGTAATAGTTTATCATGTTTGTGTTCGAAAGGAAATGCAACAAAGAAGTTTAAGATAAGAAAATACACACTGAAATACATTCTTGCAAAAAGAAGGGATGAATACCTGGGCTGTCCTCCTCGTAAGATACTCGGTACCATTCTTGAAGGAGACCAGAGAACATAAACAAATAAACAAGAAAACCAATGATCATGCATAAGGACTTGCATCCCAGAGATGACTCTGACAGACTATATTTATCAAGAAAAGAGGGAGAAGAATACTAGCTAGCATTGAAGACAGCGTTGATACATCGATACAACGACTCAAAGACTACAAAGAAAAGCGTGGATGGAGTCATCAGAAACAATACTTTCAACACGAGGATCTGCAGAACGACAATAACCAGAAAACAAAAGTGAGAAGAAAAACGACACTATGGTCGTTTTAAGCGACTAACAAGCGACACCTGACACAAGAAAACGTGGACCTAGCTAAGAAAAGGAAACCCTAAGAGAGAAACTGAATCTCTTCTAATAGCAGCTCAAAATAACGCCATAAGGACCAACCATATCAATGCAAGAATAGATAAGACAAAACAAAACAGCAGATGAAAGTTATGTGGTGATAGAGACGAAACGATCAATCACATAATTAACGAATGCAACAAATTAGCACAGAAAGAGTATAAGACTAGGCACGACTGTGCGGGCAAAGTGATCCACTGGGAATTGTGCAAGAAATTGAAGTTTGACCATACGAACGAATGGTATATGTATAACCCAGTATCTATCCTAGAGAATGAGACACAAACTCCTCTGGGATTCTGAGATACAAACGGATCACCTAATCTCGGCCAGATGACCAGACCTAATAAAAATCAGCAAAAAAGGGGGAGTTGGCAAAACTGTGGACTTTGCTGTCCCAGTGGACCACAGAGTAAAATTGAAATAATGTAAAAAAAGAAATAAGTACCTCCACCTTGCTAGGGAATCGAAAAAACTGTGCGACTTGAAAGTGACGATTATACCAATTGTAGTTAGTGCTCTTGATACAGTCACCAAAAGATTGGTACAAGGATGGGAGGACTTGAAAATAACGGTACGGGTGGAGACTGTCTAAACTACAGCATTGTTGAGATCGACCAGAATACTGAGAAGAGATCTGGAGACTTGGGGAACTTGCTGTTACTTAAACTCCAGTGAAAAACCATCAGCAAACGCTGATGAGAAAAACTCTCAAGGAGTAAAATAATAATAATCATGTCATGCTGCCAGCACAAATCTCCCAGACCCTCCATCGCCAGCCGTTTCTATCGTCCATCGCTCCCGGCAGGTCTTCAAGTCTGTATTCTGTATCACCACAGAGCTGTTCTAGATGGGCGTCCTGCCTTTGATCGTCCATGTGAAGGTGTCCACGGGAGTGTATCGCTAATGAGTTCGTGCTTATTTTTCCAGCAGAGTCCTGCATGCCTGGTTCGTCTTACTATAAAAGTTTTCATGATGGGTGGTAGGTAGCCGTATAGTTGCTGTTTGGTGGGATTGTACCATATTCACAATTAACGGTATGTGCGAAATGGACATATAATGTTCATTCCTATAGAATATATAAAGAACATAGGAATCTCGGAATTGGAAAACACGTAACGACTTCTTGTTCAGGTACGAACCCTTTTTATTAACTTTGAGTTAAAGGTTTCGACGTAAGGAGGAGAGACACAATCTTCTATGCTGTCTTATTCATTTGGCCCCCAACTCGAGGGGCCCCGCCATAGGGCGCACGTTCGCCTCGCGCCTGCGAGCTCCAAAAGTCGAACCTCTTCGTTTGGCGTCTAGTACTCGACTCTTATTTTCTTTAAATTCTCACACCACCTCCGCGCGCTTCCGGTGCATGACGTCACCCGCACTTTGTCACCCAGTATCGTCTCAGACTGTTATGACATCTAAGTGACACCTCCATCCGCCCGCGCGCACCCGCGTTAACACCTGCTTCAATGTTACACCCAACCAACCCATGTGCTGAGCCGAAAGGTTCTCAGCCTAACTAAACTCAAAGGCATGAACCGAAATCCCTCGGCTATTTTATAACAGGATGTTGCCTCCAGGACTTCTTCAAGTATTCTTGCGTAATTGCCTTCAAGCTTTTACTCCATATGCTTCGTTAGTGTCCATGTAGTGCAGTATTGAAACGGCCACTGCTTGGAAAAAAAACAGCGATTTATTTTATCGGTCAGGTCTGTCCTCCATATGACCGATAGCCTATCGATAGCTGTCCATACCTTTGATAGTCTTGTGTTAATGCGTTTTCTTTGATGAGATACTGCTTACGAGGTAGGTGAACTTATCCACTAGTTTCAAAGGCACACCCTTTAGTATGGAGATGTCACCTTTCTGATTAGTATACCCTCTTGCCAGCGTTGACATTGAGGCCTACGCCAGCAGCTGCTCATTCCAGACTAGGTAGCTGGGATTCTGCTTGGCTGGGTGTATTTGTCAGAAGTTCTATGTCTTTGGCGTAGTCTGTGTTAGTAATAGTTTGTGCGGTGTATCTTCTGCTTCTTTCCTTTGCCAGCTTGAAACCGTTTTCTTTCATTAAACCAAAAGACGTATAAATTACGTGGTTAGAACGTCTATAATAATGATAATAATGATAAAAATAATCAATCAGATAGTCAAAGAGTATAACAATGCAAAAACCTCAGAATAGAAATTGAACAAAAAAGTTTTTTTTTTAAACTACTATTATGATAGAAATAGTGGGAGCTTGTTAATAGCCTTGATACCGACAAACATATTAACAAGATACCTGTTAGTACGAGCCTTTAAGAAATAAAAAAAAAGTTCACTTTGCAGAACAGCTCATCTCCTTAGGAAAGTTCAATCAATATAAATCGAAAAGTAATTAGCAGTAATATTAGTTGTAGTAGTAATGATAATAATAAAAAAAGTATTGTCAATATGACTAAAGAATATTACGCAAAAGTGGTAGCAGAATACATAAATGCATATAATACATATAATTACTTTTACATATTTGAGATCATCGGCAAATACAAAGGAAAGGGTTATAAGAAACTGAAAGTAAAGCTGAAAAAATGAGGATGATTAGATGCTTACAAGAAACATACACAGGCCAATGGATGACAGAAGGAAGGACCAATCGTCCCTAACAAATACAGACCCATAACATGCCTACCGATTATGTGAAAAATACTAACGGCACAAATTAGGGAGGAGATTTAAAGTTTGCTAATAAGCAGCGGATTGTTGCCTAAGGAACAGAAAGAACACCACAAGAGGAACAGAGGTACAAGAGAGTCGCTATACATTGATCAACACATGCTCAATGAGAGCAAAACGAGACGGAAAAATCTACCTAAAGCGTGGATTGACAACAAAAAGACCTATGATATGGTCCCACAAAGCTGGATAATACACTGTCTTAAAAGTACAAGATATCTGGCGAATTCATAAAGTTTATCGAAAGTACCATGGAAAACTGAAGAGTCAAACTGACAGCAGGGGAAAAAGCTTAGCTCAGGTGAAAATCCAGAGAGGGATCATTCAGGGAGATAGCTATTATGCCACACAATCAGGTACTTAGGAAATGCACATGCAGATAAAAACTTTATAAATCACAAAAAAAATCAACACCCTAATGCACATGGACGACATCAAACTGTTTGCCAAAGATGAGAAAAATTTGAAAAACTAATACAGGTAGTGAGGATATATAATAAAGCTAGAGGAATGGAATTTGGCATAGAAAAATGTGGAAACGATATATGACAGAAGGAAGGAAACTTACAAACACTAAGGGATATTGGAAGCGGACACTATCAAACAAGCAGAGATGAAAGAAAGAATTAAAGAAGAGTACCCCAGAAGAACGAGAAAACTACTCGAAACCTAACTATATAGAAGAAACCTCATCAAAGGGATAAATACCTGAGTTGTCCCTCTCTCGAAGATACTCGGGACCATTCTTAAAGTAGACGAGAGAAAAACTTCAACAAATGGACGAAAGAACAAGAAAACTCATGATGATGCATATGATCTTACATCCTAGAGGTGAAGTAGACAGGTTGTATGAGTCTAGAAAAGAAGACGGAATAGGACAAACCAGCATTCAAGGGAACGTCAGTGTATCGAGACAACGCCAAGAAGATTACATAAAACATGCCGAATAGTGTACTTTGCCGTCCCAGCTGACCGCTGGGTAAAACTGAAAGAAAGCGAAAAGAGAGCTAAAAACTTGACCTTGATAGAGAACAGAAAAGAACTACGGGACATTAAAATGACGGTGATACCAATTGTAATTGGTGCGTTTGTTACCCTATTTACCAACTGATTACAGCCACCAGAAACAATACAGTCAACACAAACATAAACAGAACAAAAATTGGAAGAAAAAAATCTGTACAGACATTTCAAGTGATGAAGAAGCGAACTCTCACACGAGAAAACTCGGACATGGCGCATAAAAGGAAACCTACAGAGAGAAACAGAATCTCTTCTCATAGAAGCACAAACAACGCCATAAAGATTAACTATGCTGAAGCAAGAATAGACGAGATGAAACAAAAGAGCAGATGTAGATTATGTAGTGACAGAGACGATACGATCAATCGCAACATAACCCAATGCAGTAAACTAGCTCAAAGAGAGTATAAGTGACCCACTGGAAATTAGACAAGAAGTTTAAATTCAACCATACGAACAAATTGTATGCGCACAACCCAGAATCTCTCCGAGAAAGTAAGACGCAGAAAGTTCTTTTGAATTTTGAGATACAAACAAATCATTTAATCTTGGTTATACTACCTGTCCTCGTGGTGTAATGGTTGAGGGGTGTCCTCGTGGTGTAATGGTTAAAGCGATGAACTGCGGAATCGTAGTACGCGAGTTCGTACTCCAGTCGCGCTATTATGTTCACTTTCGGGCAAATACCCTTGGGAAAGGTATGAACCCCCTTATTCTCCCTCCAGCTATGGGTAAATAGTAGGACGGACTAGGGTCTTCAGTCTTGTTGAGGCAACTAGTCTAGGAGAAGGAAAACTCTGAATTCAAACCTGTTAAACTCTGCTTAAAAATTGACCTTGTGTCATATCCTGCCCGAGTTGAGGGGTTGGTAAATAGTACCTGACCTTGAGATAATCAACGAAAATAAATAAATAAATAAATGAATAAATAAATAAAAACGGCCGAATAGTATACTTTGCCGTCACAGCTGACCGCTGGGTAAAACTGAAAGAAAGCGAAAACAGAGCTAAAACCTTGACCTTGATAGAGAACTGAAAAGAACTATGGGACATTAAAATGACGGTGATACCACTTTTAATTGGTGCGTTTGTTACCCTATTTACCAAACCCTCTGCTCAGGCAGGATATGACACAAGGTCAATTTTTAAGAGAAGTTTAACAGGTTTGAATTCAGAATTTCCCTTCTCCTAATTTGTTTGTTACATTCACCAAATATTGGTAGAAAATGTTGGTTATGTGGTGATAGAGACGAAACGATCAATCATATTATTAGTGAATGCTGTAAATTCGCGTAGAAAGAGTATAAGACTGGACGCGACTGGATAGGGATGGTGATCTACATGGAATTGTGCAAGAAGTTGAAATTTGACCATACAAACAAGAGGTATGTGCACAACATGGAATCAGTCTTGGAGAATGAGACGCACGAACTTCTCTGTGATTCTGAGATACAAACGGATCTCCTAATCTCAGCCAGGCGACCAGACCTAATGATAGTCAACAAAGAGAACCTGCTGAATAGTGTACTTTGCCGTCCCGGCGGACCACAAAGTAAAATAAATCGAAAAGAGAGATAAATATTTAGATCTTGCGAGAAAATTATGGAACGTGAAAGTGACGGTTATACCAATTGTAATCGGAGCACTTGGAACAATCTCCAACCGACTCCTAAGAGGACTAGAAGATTTGGAAATAAGAGGATAAGTGGAGACCATCAAGATTCAAGCACTCATACAAGAATACTGAGAAGTGTCCTGGAGATTTGAGGAGACTTGCAGTTATTCAGACTCCAGTGAAAAACCATGGGGTAACGTAGGTGTGAAAAACAGTCAAAGGAGTTAGATGATAATGTAGTTCAAACGGAATATAAAAAGCAAGCATGACGGTGCAGAAACTTGGATAGCTTTGTCATTAAAAACACATGAAGTTCGGTGGGCCTCTAAAAACAAAGAATCCAAATGTGTAGGAACTCACATAAACTAGAAAATCTGCAAATGACGTGTTCGACTGCGTAAACTAATGGTAGGGGCTCGAACAAGAGGCTTATCTAAAAAATAAAAACAAAATTAAAATGGTGGTCCTTCTCAATAGTCTGAGTGAGAGCAACTCTCTTCAAGTCTCCCAACCTTTGAAGACCTTTATAAAAAATTTCCCAGCATTTTTCTTTTTTATTTCTCAGGCTAAGTCCTAGAAAATGTCTATATTTCCAATGATTTTTACTCTTTGGACCGCCAAAATGACAAAAGCCACTTGATGACGAATTTATTTATTCTTGTTAATCAACAATATGTCTGGTTTTCTGATCCGTTCATATCTCGAAATTCCAGAAAGTTTTCTATATCTCATTCTCTTGGTAGGGATTCTGTTTTCCTAATTTGCTGTGTTTGCTTATTATGAGATTAACCCTTTCATCTCTGTTTCCAAATAATCAACCGTTTTCTATACTTTTGCACATTTTTTAATTGTCGCTTTGATGTAATTGTTCCTTCAGTTGTTATTTTGTGCTGCTATTAAAAGGGCATCAGTTTCTCTCTAACGGTATCACTTTCTTTTTCATGCCCAGCCATTCTCTAATGCAATATCACCAATATGTCACTTGTAATATCCATACAATTTTTTTTTTCTTCCAATTTCGGTTTTACTTTTTATGTTTGTTCTGATGTTACTCACGCTATTCCTGTCTGCTTGTAATTAGGCCTCCCTTGTTCTTTTTTGTGTTTGCCTCGATTCTTTGAATTGTTGCATCAACACGGAATCTTCAGTGCTGGTTAAACCTCTTTACATATACATAGTCTATGACATTGCTTGGATGTAGAAACTTGTACATAGTCATTAATTCCTTTGTTTTTCTACATGAGTTCTTCCTTGGACCATTTTAAGAATGGTTCAAAATATCTTACAATGAGAACTTCCGAGTTGTTTATTCCGTTGATGAGATTTCTACTGCTGAACTTGGTTCCCAGAAGTACACTTCTATTGACGTACTTTTTTCTTCTTATTTTTTTTCATTTTGATTGATAAGATTTGCTTTCAGTATCAGTATACCCAAGTACTGGTAATTTTCCCTTTCTCCGAGCGTTGTTGTATTCATTTTGCTATAATGAGAGCTTTTCACACCAGCGTTAGCAGATGGTCTTTCTCTGGATTTTGAGTGACATAAAGTCTCCTCAAATCTCCAGGTCTCTTCTAAATATTCTGTTCGATTTATAAAGGCAATAGTCTACATGGTATCCGCTTATTCCCTTTATCCACAGTCCCTTTATCAAGCTTTTGGTGATTGTTCTGAGCGTACTAATTATATTTGCTATCACCGTCACCCATATGTTCCATTTTTTAAAAATTCGCTGGCAAGTTCTAAGTACTTATCTGTCTTTTCGATTTCTTTTTGCGATAACTTGCATTATTATTATTATTATTATTATTATTATTAGCGTAAGGGGGAAGGAAATGTGTTATAAGGAAGTGGAAAGTAACTAAAAGGTGTGAAAAAAACGAATGAAAATAAATCTATCGAAGAAAAATAATAAGAAATTAGCAAAGAGACTAACAGAATCACTATGAACAGTCGTTATTGCTTCTTTGGTGAAAAAAGTGCTAGAAATGTAAAAATGCAGAGAAAGATGAGACTTAAATAGGATATAATTTTCCAAATGGTCTACTACAACCACGCAAAAAAAAAAAAAAATAAATAAATAAAAATTAAAAATCCATTACCTATTCTTTTTGTTCTTCAAGATTTTTCCAGTCTTTTTTCAACCTACATCTCATGTTTCTTAGCCATATAAAAGACAGCATAATACTTTAAAATACGTCGAAATAAATAAGAAGATACGGAAAATCAAAATACTTAAGCATTCATTCAAGTAGGATTTCCTCTTCGTTGACGCATTTTTTTAGCCGACTACGAATCAGACATTTTTTTCAAAGCAAAATAAGTTGAAGACTTGAAAGATTATTTTAAAAAAAAGAACAACCTGAGACATATCGTTAACTCTATCATACCAAAAATGGCCAATTTTAATGAAAATATTTCAGGTTGAAGAAAACCTTACTCATTTTTAGATAGTTTGGTGGAATGTGTAAGGATAATTCCCAATAGCCTTAAAAAGATTAATTTATTCAGTTTTTCTCCTAAATGGGGAAAGACACTATCGACTCAAAATTATGAAGCCGAGCAGCTAAATTACGTATTTTCAGTATTTGTTGGGATGCATTGTATCTTGCTCAAAATATTTGATGCATTTAATTGTTTGGCCAGATATTCTTGTTTACTTTATATTTTAACTTTGGATTATTATAATCTCTCAGTTTCTTGTGATCTTTTATAAGTTTACTGCTAAATAAAGTAAAGAAAACGCAAGTGAACATACTCTGAGTATACTAATTCCATAATATTAGCAAGATGTTGTATTAGGGCTGGTTATGCTAATTCCAGAGGCTGTATAAGGGCTGAGTATGCTAATCCTAGAGGGTGTATAAGGTTTGATTATCCTAATTCCAGAGATTGTATAAGGGCTGATTATGCTAATTCCAAATGTTGTATAAGGGCTAAGTATACTAATTCCAGAGGTTGTATGAAGGCTGATTATGCTAATCCCAGAGGTTGTATAAGGACTGATTATGCTAATCCCAGAGGTTGTATAAGGGCTGATTATGCTAATTCCAATTATTGTATAAGGGCTGATTATACTAACTCCAGAGGTTGTATTATGGCTGGTTATGCTAATTCCAGAGGCTTTATAAGGGCTGATTATAAGTGCTGTATTTCTTTTTTAACTGACTACATATTTGTTGCGTTCTGGTTAGTGAACGCTTGTAATATTAAACAAAGGACAACCCATGATATGAGAGGAAATAGAGATATATTCTCAGGAAAAATGTATATACAATAGATAGACTATTAGTAGACAAGAACATAGGATTAGTGAATACAGAATAAAGATATAGTCCAACGATAGTATTGGCTTCCGTTATTACGGTAGCATGTAAGGTGATCTAGTGCGATCTCCAGTCTCCAACACTAATACTATTCTTGCTGCTCTTCACCTTCTAGTCTGCCCTGGTATTAGTAGCTACTGCTATATATGACAGATGGACTAGTTCATTGTGTGGAAAAAGGTGGGTGATACCCAACAATATTATAGTTGTGATTAATACTGCTGTGGTTGATTCCACGTAGCGTAATGACAAAGGTGCTCAACTGCGTTATCCTTGAGAGTAAATTCGAACTCTAGTCGTGTTATTACGTTCTCTTCCGTAGAAGTACTCATGAGAAAGATATGAAAACCCGAAATAGGTGCCATCTCTACTCTAAGTGAAAAGTCTTTAAAATTATTTGACCAGTTAACATAACTCGTCAGCAAATGTCAACATAAAGCTAGTGAAGGCATAAAATGCTATTGAAAAGTTATCAATCATATGGAAGCCTGATCCATCCGATAAAATAAATGGGGTTTCTTCCAAGTTGTATCTATGTTCATTATACTATATGGATGTATCACAGTGACAATAAAAACGCGCAGAGAAAAGGCATAAGAACTACATAAGATCGCTGCATGTTGTCTAGAACAGATCCTGCAAAGCAGCTGTTCAGCCACTTGCCTCCCGTCGCACAAAAAAAAAAAAAAAAATAAGACAAACAAGTCAGGCGGGACATTGGTGGAGAAGCAAGAAATTGACGTTCTCTAATTAACTCCTGCATGCGGACGTGCCTGTGTTGGCCGACCTGCAAAAACTTACATCAGTTCTGTGTTGACACAGGATGCAGCTTAGAGTGATGGTTGATATGGATGGATGGATGGCAGCTAGTCTAAGAGAAGGAAAACTCTGAATTCAAACCTGTTAAACTCCGCTTAAAAATTGACCTTGTGTAATATCCTGCCCGAGTGGAGGCGTTGGTAAATATGGATATGGATGGATAGTAAGATAGAATCAGGAAACTGCGTACTGCCAATGCGATTTGATGATGGATTAAATAGTACCAGTGTAATCCAGAAAACTTCAGGGACCGTTAGAAAAAGTAAATACCCAGAGAAAAAAAAAGTTAATTTTTGAAGACTAGAGAAATCACATTGCAAATATATAATGGCTTTCGGACAGGCCGGATAGAAAGAATCGCATTGTTTATTTTATCGAGAAAATGCTGTTATAATACTTGAGTTATGAAATGTCGATCAAAGGGAAGTGACAAGCAAGTGAATTTTGACATCTCAAGGTCATTGTTATGAAAAGTAATTTAAGATTCGTTTGATGAAATGGGGAAATAATGAAATAAAGTGTTCACACTAGGAAGTTAACCATCCTGATCAAAGCGACTTTTATTAGCCCCAGGATTATATTGTAAGCTGATAGCCTTTTGAAGTCAGACCCCACACCGACCCTGACCGATTTATGAATATACATAAATTAAACCCAAAGAAAAACGTGATTAGATTGGAATATAGATTGAATGTGAGTCGGATTTAGGTCCGACGAAGCGACATGTAGTGAGAATAGGCTTAGTGAGACCCGGAAAACGAGATTGGAATTTAGATTGGACTGGACGGAATCGAAGTCAAGCGCAAATAGCTCGTCCAGCTCTGAGCTTTATTGACCTTGTACCAGATAGCCTTGAATAGAGAAAGTGAGGAAATCGTCCAAATACGATGCTGTGAAGAAAAATAGACATCGCTGCAGCAAAGGTTGCCTTGTACCAAACTGCCTGACTTGAAGATAAAATCTAAGCTTATACGTGACAGTTTCTGAGAGATTTGTTCTTATGTAAAAATTGTTGAATGACATTTTCTTTAATATACACTAAATACAATTATTGTTGCAAAGCTGAGTTGTTCTTTGTTTCTGAGCGCAGATTTTTTCTTTACTTAATTGCGCAGTGGCATTCGTCTATTTGATAAAGCGGCGAGTTCGATTAGCTTTCGATTCGTTGTCTGGATCTTAAAAACCCAACATGGGCTGATAGTAAATTATTCTGCGTTATACCAGCAAATTTCCATAGAGAAACATTAAGCAGATTGAAGGCGGCGTCTCCCCCAGTTTGGCAAGGTGACGCTCCATCCAGTTATAATAGCACTGTCCTTCTACAAGGATATATTTGGCATTTAATACCTCATGAAGTTTGGTATGTCATTAAAAAGGAACTAAACCAAAATAATACCGCTAAGTGAGATATAATAATATTAACAGAGTTTGGTAATAATATATGTTTTGATTCTACAGGAATATCCCTTATATTTTAAATAGTCACCTTTTTGGTGCAACTGAAGTTTGGCAAGTAGCAAGGTAGCTCCTTTTAGCTACTGTCATACCACTTTATTTTTCCGATATGATTAGTTTCGATCATTGTTAACACCGGTTTATTCAATGCATTTGCAGTTGAAATTATTTCTAAGATTGCTACTTCCGTAATTGCTATACAGAGATCTTTTCGCGTTCATTTCATATTACGGCTAAATTTTGCTGTTCCGGATAGAAAAATGATACTGTGCAGTAACGGTTTTCTATTCAAACTTCTTTTATAATTCCATCGTAACAGGAAAAGTAAAGTTTAAAATTATGTTATTGTTTTCAGCTATCAACCAATAAAAACATTGTCCAGTCGGCTGGAGCTGTTGAATACACCCACTGTACCTCTGAAGAGAGGTAAGACGCTCTCCCCAACGATTGTCCTGAATATTAAACTAAAATATCTGATGGTGAGATTCCAGTGATGCTGGAACTTTGGGGAATGCGGAGCACCCCTTTATTGCCATCATTCCCAGGTCCGCTCTGGCCCGGAGTGGTAGCACCTGATAGGGTCCTATCTATGGGTCAAATAAAACTAAACTTCGTTCTTATGCTAAACTGAATCACTTGAAATAAAACTGTTTTGATATTTAAACTGCGTACTTATGCTAAAGTAGAACTGTTTGACTAAACTGAATAACTTAAAATAGAAATGTGTTTGATAATTAAACTGTGTACTTACATCTAAATTGCATGCTAATGCTAAACTGTATTGTTTAAAATGTAAAGGTTTTGTTGGCTAAAATGAATTCTTTGAAACAGAATTGATTATTTGTATAAAAATGGATTTGGCATTAAATAACCGACAAAGATTGACATGCCATGAAAACCAAACAACCAACCACTAAAAATAGACTGTTCAAATGATGATTGTAACAATCGTATCTTATAGAGTTACCATTGTTTCAGCTGACTTGAACCACACAGATAATAGTTTAAAATGTGAGAAGTAATTCTGTGTCAGTATGTTTAATGATTTTCAAGCCAGAATTATAAAATTCTTGTAGACTGACTAACAGTAATTGACTGAGAAGTTTCTCTCTCAGATTACGAAATTTAGATGCAACCGAATATCTACAAAGCTTTGCCATAAACCAATTGTAAATGATAAGATCAACTCTAATAAGATGGAATAAAAATGGTATTGTATGAAAGATAAAAAAGCGGTTGATGCCAGGTTTTTATTTAAAAAAAAAATACTGAATTAAAAATAAAAAAAGAAATATTTACGGACAGTAATTATCACAAGTTCGGCCAGATGAAATAAAGTAAAGTTGGCGATAGTAGTCGAGGGTAAACCGAAGGCTTCCCTTTCAATAGCTACATCACCGTAGAGGAAGCCAGGGGGCTTCTTTCCCAGTATTGTTCCATTTTATTCTTGATACATACCTTATAATGCTGAGAGTTCAGCAAGGAGATATCAAGTACCACTTTTTGAGTCTTTGGTAATACTCGACCTGGGATTGAACTCCAGTCTCCTGGACCATCTTAAATACCAATATTTTACATTTTATGAGTTCATTGAATGGTGTTTTATGACGTCTCAACCCTTGCAGGTCATTTAATGCAAAATCCTGCATTTTAAAAAGTATATCTGTTTTGTAAGCGAATAATTGGTTGATAGCTATATTTCTAAACGGAGTTTTAGGGCTCATTTGTTTGCACTTATATAGATAGTTTCAAGTATTGCTATCTAACACTAATAATATTAATGATCTGTTTTCACCCAGTAAAAAAGTTTCATGTATTGAAACTATGTATTAGTAATTCTATTTATCAAGTATTCCTATATAAAGAAATAATTTGCAAATAACAAATAAAACTATACTTAGTAAATGACTGAACAATTCTTTTTGTCCCATTCAGAAGAACATAACAGGTACTACTACGGGTCAGAGGTTGTTTGGCTTGGTTGGGTTTCATGATATATCAACCATTGTTAGTAATCTTATGCCAAATCTTGTTTTTACATATATAACTATATATATTATTATGTTCTTGGTACACGAAAATCTGTATAAGCAAATGAATAGCGAAATCATTGGTAAGAGGAAAACTATTTTAAAACAATAAAATAGCGAGGGCCCTTTCGTCCGGCACTTGTCAGGTTTAGTCACCAGAAAAAAATAGTTAAAATCGGAGTGTAAACTAAATAGTTAGATTGAAGGGGGAAAAATTAAGTCACACCAGTCTCCAACACTTCCCCAAATATATTTGAAATATGACTTCTTAACTGTCTGCTTAGAGAGGGGTGATTTATAGCAATATAAATCGCCCCTAAGACATTAAGATGAATTTGTCACTCTCTCTCTCTCTCTCTCTATATATATATATATATATATATATATATATGATGTGTCAACTCATTTTGTTGACGGAATTTTTAAACGAACCTGAGCTCATGCTTTTGTACACTCTAACATACTTAAGTATTTCAATCTAACCCGAATATTTCTGTTAGCTATTAATCATTTGTTTTCCCATTGTGAATTGGTTAAAAGTATTGCTTATTAACACTAATTATTCAATTCAACACTATTCATCATTTGCGCACTGTTAAATGTGCAATTAAGCATCAGTCATTTGTTTACACACTGTTAAATGATGAAACGGTTCCATTTCTAAGCATTCAATTTAACATGGGTTATTTGTTAACACATAGTTAAACCGTTCTTTTTTACCCAAAGATAAGACTCATTCAGGTGCTACCACTCTGGGTCTGAGTGGGCCTAAGGGCAACAACAATGATCGGATACTTCGCATTTTCCAAACTCCTACATTACTAGAGCGTCACCATCAGATTGTGTTGTGCCATATATAAGACAATCATTGTGGGAGGGTGAGGTCTGAGTCATCTGCAGAGACGCAGTCGGTGCATTCTACAGCCTCCGCCGACTGGGTTGTCCGAGACAGAGAGTACTGGTAATGAAGGAATAGTCAATATTCAACTGTGACAGTTTAGTGTCATAGTTGAAGCGGGCTGATCTCTTTGCAGAGGTGCAGTCGGTATATTCTAAAACCCCAGCCGACAGGGCGGTTTACACTTGAAGTTTCTTTATATATTACTAGTATTCTCCACAATTTCCAGAGCTTTAAAACTGGAACCTCACAATCAGATGTCGTTTAGTGTCATCGGACACCCTTTCTTGTGGTGAGGAGGCTCTTACCCATCTATAGAGAATACAATCGGCTCGTTCTAAGCCCCGCTGACAAGGTCACATAGCAATACTTTTAAAATACACTAATCTTGGGAATAGAGCGAATTTTTTTTTAATTTGCGACAGAAAGACAATTCACGCTCTGCTCCGAATTCTCGATATAACAAAGATGAAATACTAGTTAACATCTCTTCCTTCTTAGATACTACAACCATTAAAATCATGAACCATAGAAATAACAGGAACTCAACAAATTCATGTGTCATTAACAAAGTCACATAAATAGGGGTACAGTTTATAACGACGAAGGTGCGTTTAGTTTATCTTCATTGGAAATGGATTCGGTAATCCGAATTCAAAGTCTAAACGAGGCTGTTTGCATTTATCTTCGTGGTAATGCAGTTGGGAAAGACATGCATACATCCGTTTCCCCTCTAGTAATGGGTAAATAAAAGAACAGAGTTCTTTAGATTAAATACGTTACATGTCTAAAAGAATGAAATCATTGAATCCAAACCAGCTTTACTCCGCTTAAAAATCGATCTTATGTTCCATCCAGTCCTTGGCGGATGGGTTTGGTAAATACCTATATCAGAAGACTCTAATCATCCAATTTCTTTTTAACATGGTTAAACGATTTTGTTTCGCCAGAGTTTTCAGTTCCCAGGCAAGATCCTAGTAACATTTTTATTTCTTATCTTATTATTTACACATTTTTTGTCCGTGACGCGAGGTTTGGGTAAATACATGCTCATAATAATTAAATCCTGAGACTTTTTTTTCAGTAAACAAATTACTAGACTGAATTTACTCATCCCTATATATATTTATATATAGGGATGAGAAAATTCAGTCAAGACATTCCTCCATATATGTGTGTGTGTGTGTGTGAGATCGCGAAAAAATTAGAGGAAATGATATGTGAGTTAGAGGAGAAGCAGAAAGGAAACGTCAATTATAGACTAGCCACTGACAGGAATTACCTGTAAAATTCAGTCTATATATTCCTTGCATTCTGCAAGATAACTAACAATGCAATACGTGCTTATTAATAACCGAGTATCTCTCTGATTTAATCCCATATGTAATCCTTTGAATTCCTTGTATGATACTACTCAAACTTTTCTCGTGTGCCTAATTGATTCTATTAGCACCATGTCACTTCAGCCTTTTGGCAGACGCAGACCACTCGACCGACTCACCGCCACTTTTCACCGCTAGCTTTCCAACCGTTTCCTGATTGCGAGAGACTTCTTATGGCACCGGGCCACGGAAACCGTCTTGAGTCCATGTCCGATTCCTCAGCGTCCTTATTTTGTATCTTTCAGTAATAGAATTAATTTAGTGGCATTGGTTCTAAGAGAACAGTGACCAAACTTTATCGAACAACCTGCTTTTGGAATAAGATCATGATGCAGATTCTTTTATTAATTTGTAAACCTATGAGCGCATGCGTGTTTTCAGGAGCACCAGGATGTCAGGTGAATTAACTTTAGGTGACAATACGCCAAGGTTTCCAAGGAAATATCACTTGAATTATGGAACTTATATTAGCTGTCGTTGATATGATAGATTCATTTAACAGAACAAAGATCATGGGGTTGCTATGAGCCTCTGGCGGGTAATAACATATGAATAGAGGTTTTTATATATTTATTAAAGAATTAATTATCAAAAACATTTTGATGGAACTGGAAGTTTGCACTTCTTAAAGTTCAAATCAGTGAGTATTTATAACATTATTATTCTTATTTCTTCGTACATACGCATGTACCAATGTTATTCTTTGAGATATTATTATTTTCTTTCTTGGATTCTTGTGTTCTTTTCATATTTTCTTAGTTTCTCTACTTTTTTTTCGTTCTTTCTCTTCGTTTTCTTTTTTACTTTCTTTTCTCCTTTCACAGTTGCTCTTTTCTTTCGTTCTCTCTCCACATTTGTTTCTTACTTTCTTTTCTCTTTTTCTTAGTCTCTCTTTTCTTTCGTTCTTTCCCCTGTTTTCTTAGCTTCTCTTTTGGTTTCTTACTTTCTTTTCACCTTTTCTTAGTTTTCTTTCTTTTCGTTCATTCCCTCCGTTTTCTTTCTTTCTTGGTTTACTTCATTATTTTCTCATTTTCTTAGTATCTCTTTTCTTTCGGTCTTTCTCTCCGTTTTTCCTTTCTTTTTTTCTTTCTTTTTTCCTTACTTCTTTTCTTGTCCTTTTCTTATCTTCTCGTCTCTTTCTTTCTTTTTCCCTTTTCCTTCGTTCTTTCTTCTCATTTTAAAAAGAAGAATTAAACAGCCTTCTCAGACACTTCATGTAGTGTATTTTAAATGAGTTACATTCGCAAATCATTGTTAGTGAGTGATATTCTCTTTGAGGCCCCGTACTTCTGGCCTTGTTTCATGACTAAGCTAAGCTTAGTAAGTAAGTACAACAGTTTCCTAAGGTATCTGCCTTGTCGCCGGGGATAAGTATAAGCCCACGCTAATAAGAGGCGGGGTGTCCTGCCTATAACAATAAACTACATCTGTTGGTGAGCATATGATGAGGGAGATCTGAGGAATGGAGAGAACTCCTTAAGAGAACTCCTTAATTGCCAGTTCTTACAGGTTCTCTGTAACTGTTAAGGTCCGATGTATGGGTCCAATAGACTTGATCTAAAATTGCACACATTCGATAGCATTGAGTGAAAAAAAAAAAAACTCTTAAGAAACAATTATTGAAAAATGTATATATTAATGGATTGACAAAACTCTCGGCATAAAATAATCCAAGACGGATTTGATATACCATTGAAATTAATCAATTAATCCTATGTTTGTGATATTTTGAAGTTATCTTATTTTATTACATTTATTGTCTTGGTGTTCAAGAACGTATTCTGTTCTTTTGCCGGTGTCTTATATAGTGTTCTCAAATATTTAGGGAGTAGGTTTGACTAAAAAATGATAATAAAACATTGATTCAAGTTATATTTTAACAACGGTCGCATTTGGATCCGACATGTATAGAAAAAAGTTTCCATATTTACTTATCTTTAGCTACTGACCTGCTACGTCACTATCACCCACTCATTTTCTACACGACTAATTTTTATTGATAAAAAGAATTTTATTCTTAAACAAGGTACTGTATTTGACAGCTTATAAGGCGCACTTTTTTTTAAACGGAAATATCTGCGTCTTATATTGTAATATAATTACGGAGAGATTTCGTTTTGTATACCTTGCCTTTCGGTTTAGTTAGGATGAGAACCTTACGGCTCACTACATGGGTTAATTAGGTGCAAACATGAGCGCAGGTCTTCACGCGCGTGCGGAGAGGATGCGTCATTCACAGATGTCAAAATAAAACCCCCAGATAGGAAATAAGAGTAGGGCGTGTGAGTGACGTCATGCACCGGAAGCGTGGGCTGAGGATTTTTGGGATTTGAGAAAAAGCAGTGAGTTGAGTTCCTGCCTCCGAACGAGAGAGTTGAGATTTAGACCTGGGCGAGGTCTGACGTCTTTGTGCGCTACGGGCGCCGCGCGTTGGTTGGGTTGAGAGCTGACGATGTAAAAGCAGTCAGCATAGAAATATTGTGTGTGTGTCTCTCCTCATGTCGAAAAACCTTTAAACTCAAAAAGGTGAATAAAAGTTTCGTACTTGAACCAATTTCGTGTTTTCGTATTCCTATATATGTTAAAGAACATTTTATAAACATTATGTCTATTTCACGTATCCGTATTATGGGCATGTTACAATATGCCATATGTATGTTTAAAGACTGCCGAAATTAGCTATCTGGCAAGTCCTGTTAGTTTAGACTTTAGAGTAACTTACATATACCAATTGTCATTATTTAAAAGGCTATAATACAGATTCAAAGTGTTATCATTGATAATATTCCTTATATCAATTTCATCACATTTAATATTAGTACTTTATTTTTTTCTTGATTTGCTCTGCTGAAATTGGGGTGCATCATATACACCCGTGAGCCTTATGTGCTGTCAAATACGGTATTTTTAATATAAAACTTGTCCAGGCTCCGTTATCAAATCTGTTTTCATTGAAAATTAGAACAATTTTCACTTGTCAGAAATCTCGTCAAACATTGCTAACAAAAACAGAACTAATCTATTAATATTAAAAATGCAGTACTTAAATTTTATTGCAAATACTTTAACTAAAATGCATCGAAACAAGTACGAAAAGTTGTTCACAGACTAGGAGTTATGATTTATATTTTCAAACTTCTTGAACTATTGTCTTCATCCTGGTTGTTATACTTTCAAAATTTCAGCTGCTGGACCCTCTGGCCTTCTTTTGATGACTTGTCATTTGTCACATTCGGTAACCTTCTGGGAAATTTGAACCTAACTCATAATTCAGCCTTTGGGAGAATACTATTCTCATTCTCTTGGAGGAAGAATATAGTAATAATCAAAAATTAAGGCAAGGCTGAGGAACAGAATAGAATCTATCATCATATCTGTAAGATTGTCTGAAGTCAAATTTAGTATTCAGAATCAAAATCAATATATTCCAAGCGTGATTCTGAAAAAAATATTGTCAAATTCATGAACACAAGTTTTATGAAGTTACCTTCTTTACGAATAGATCTTAAATATTTCTGTTCTCTACATTTCATAGAGTCTACGTTTTGCTTATTTAGCAAACTAATTACAAGTTGAACCTACGTTCCCAAATATCTACGCTCATATACGTCAAGATTATCCACACCGTTCGTTTGGGTTATTTCGTTGTTCTTTGTAAATCTTATCAAAAATCCTTCTTTAAATAGCATTGATGGAAAAACTCCCACTCGGTACTGATTTAAAATTGTTGTTGAAAATGATTTTATTAAATGAGAGCAAGTTAAATAATAAAAGAAAAATAATGTCTTGGAAAAATGTCCGATTAAATCCCGAACGAAGTTCAGGCATGTAGAGGAAATGATTAAGAAATGATCAACAACAACAACAACAAAAGAATATGTGTAAAAGGTTATATAAACTCGATCGTATAACATTTGACTTTCTCTTATTCCACTTCAGGAGGTGGGCGTTCCCAAGGACAGTGAGACATTGGGCGCAAAGGCCTCATACAAGCTATGCCTTATTGATTGAAAGTTTGAATTCAAAGTTTCGATGGTAGCAATAATCCAGACCCCCAAACGGTCCAAGTAATTACTTATTGCTGGTGGAAGAAGCCACTCATTCACACCTTTCCGTAGGGAATTTGTGAAAAGCATCCTCATCCGGGATTAGAACTCGGCTCACCAATTCTATTTCCACCGACAATAAACGTGACGCAAACTCTGTATGAGTATATATGTAAATTAGGCCAAATTTTGCAATTTATATTTGTTCATGTCATGCTTATATAAGTGTTTACTCATCCCGTCTACTTTGCGACAAAAAGACAGTTTTTAAGTAGAGTTTAAAAGGTCTGAGTTCCGAATTTTTCTCCCTTTTGGCCGGTAGCCATACCAAGGTTGAAGAGCCTATTCTGCACTACTTATCATTTATAGCTGAAGGACAAATAATTGGATTATATATATATACACACGAGGAACATTAAATAAGTTTCCAGACTTTTTCGTATGGGCACTTTTATTGATAGTACACACATGAAACTCTAGTACCCCTCAACGTAATCTTCTCTGGCTGTAATGCACATATTGTACTGTTCCAACAACTTTTGGAAGGCCCCATCGAAGTCCTCTTGTGTGAGCGTGTCAATGACCTTCGTCACAGCCTCTTTCATCACCTCAATAGTCTCATAACGACAGCCTCTGAGCTCAGGGAATAAGCAAAAGTCACAGGGAGCAAGGTCTGGACTATAGGGGGGCTGAGGAACTGTCTTGATGCCCATCTTGGTCAAATAGTCTGTGACAAGGATGGGGTTATGGACTGGTGCATTGTCCTGGTGGAAATGCCACTGGCCCTATTTGAAGAGTGCTGGCCTCTTCCGACGAAATCTCTTCCTGAACTCCCTTAAAACCTCATCATAGTAACCCTAACCCTAAGCCTTTGGCCAATCAACTTCTTTACTCCTCTCACACCTCTCATCATCCCCCACAGACTCCCTGTATTCCTTGAATCTCTTATGCCTCTGAAAAACTGATGCTCGATTCATGCAAGATGGTCGAAAAGCAGTCTGAAGCATTCCATACTTTTCTCTGGCATTTTTACAAGTTTAAAACAGAATTTTATTGCATATCGTTATTCTAAAGTGTCCTCACGTCCAGATTGCATTTTTGACATTCACCAGCTGTGACAATCAGGCTTTAGTAGGGTGTATTCCAATTGCTTCTGTAGCTGTTCATTTAAATCTGAAATCGTAAAAATTGGTCAGTCATCTCATAAGATGTATAGAAATAACATACTGAATTTTCAAGAGTCTACGTCAATTTTAAATTCCTGTACAAAAAAAGTCTGGAAACTTGTTATAAGCCCCTTGTACAAGGTATAATCAAATTATTGGAACTGAATCGGTTATCATTCTAAAATTTGCAATTGAAAATTTAAATGAAGACTTTTGAAAACGTTAGTAATTTACTGTTAGGGAGCTGACGTAACGAACAATATCAAAGTTATTTACCCTGGGGGATAGAAACGTGTGTATTGTGTGGACCGGAAGAACGATGACGAGAGAGAGAGAGACAGACAGACTTTTGTCCACTATGACATGTTTAGTGTCAGTGTTGATATCTTTGATAAGCAGAGTCGATACATTTCAATGAACAGCTTTTGGAAAAAACAGAATCTTTAAAGTGCAACAACCTCTATACTCCATTTTTTCCTACATATTAAACTTAGAATTAGGCTTCAGTGTCTGATTTGATTAATTTGGTTTATTTTTTGGCATATTAATCACTGTTGATTATTTAATGCACAAATCCTGTTTTTACATTTATATTTAATATATGATATGTAAAAACATTTTTAAATACTCTTAGTTAAATGTCAAACAATTCTATTTCAAGCACTTCAATTTATTGTAAATGAACAAAGTTAAATGGTTCTAAGTATTGATATATATCACTAACTTTTCAATTAAATATCAGTCATAGTTAAATGATGAAACAGTTCCGTTTCATGCAATTTAATTTTGCATTAGTCATTTGTTTGCTCACAGGTTAAATGTCAAATAGTTCAATTTGACCCATAGATAGGACCTTGTCATGTGCTATCACTTCGGTACAGAGTGGACCTGGGAGTGATGTCAGTGAAGGAATAATCTGCCTTCCCAAAAGCTCCTGCATTACTTGAGCCATACTATCAGATTGTTTAATATCATATCCACGACACATTTTGTGGGGGTCTTACTCCTCTGCAGATATGCGGTCAGTGTATTTTACAGCCCCAGCCGATTGGACTTTATAAGATTCGTGGACGTGGAAGACATTCAATGAAATCCAATAGTTCAGCTTCAAACAGAAGAAGTCTTACATAGCTGCTTTGACCAATGAAAATATTGGTGGAATAAATATGTTGAATCCAACATTTACGATTTTGAAGAAAATTAGCGTTTCATTCATTGCTGATGTCCTCACTTTGGAAACAGGGTTTCACTTTTGATACTCTTTCGAATAAACCTCGCTCATTGCCAAAAATGTATATAAGACAGCCATTTAGAAAGAGGACTAACACCCATAAGACTCTATTCGACTATATATATGTTTTGCCATATTTAGTTGGTTGGTTGTTTGGGTTTTATGGCTTATCAACCTTTGTAGGTTATTCAACATCAAATCCATTTTCAAATAAATTGTCAGTTCTATTTCGAATAATTCAGTTTAGCATGAGTACACAATTTCTATTTCAAGCTATTCAGTTCAGTCAAATAGTTCTAATTCAAAGAATCCAGTTTAGTATAAGTACGCAGTTTAGTTATATTTAACCCATAGATAGGACCCTATCAGGTTCTACCACTACGGGCGAGAGTGGACGTGGGAGCGATGGCAATAAATGGGTGCTCCGCATTCCCCAAAGTTCCAGCATTACAGGAATCTCACCATCAGATTGTTAACTGTCATATCCTGAACACTTGTTGGCGGGGTCTTATCCCTTGTCAGAGATGCTGTTGGTATACATCCCTAACCGATAAGGCACAAGACATACTTATTACACTATCTACATTCTTGGCGTAATGGCTAAAATGCTACACTGTGACATGGTAGTAAGTAAGAACTCCAGTCATGCTATTATATTTACTTTCAGACAAATGCTCTTCAGAAAAGTACGAACCCTCTCATCCCCCAGCTACAGGTAAAATAGTACCACTATTGTTCTTCGACAAAAATACGTTTGGCTTTAAATAACCCGAGAAGTATGATATGCCATTAAACAAAAAAGCCATCCTAACCTAACATATAGACAGATAAAAATATGCGTTTGTCTATATCTAGAAACGCACCCTGATTCGCCTTCCAGAATGTGCATGTTCGAGAGGAGGAAGGTTTCCATTTGGTCTTCAAACATTTGAGTGAATCATAACCTTTTGAAATAATCTGAAAAGCGAGCAGAACTGTGTGCATGCTCACGCATAATTGCGTGCAAGCCTGAAAGCATCTGTAGAGGACAGTAGTTAACATGTTTTATTTAGGCATGGATGGTATTTTCTTCTTTCAAGAATTCGGGAAACTGAAGCCTTAAAACGATACAATCATAATTTTTTCCAAGTGAATACTCGTGTTCCGCTAGCTGCAAACTCCTCAAATATACGTCTGTATCTCAAACCACAAACGCTCACGTGCACCCACAAAATAATACACACACACACACATATAGATATATATATATATATATATATGAGAGAGAGAGAGAGAGAGCAAATAGTAATAGAAGACCGTTAGACAATGTTATAAACTAATATTTGCACTCATTCCTTTTTTGATCATCCTTGATATAATTTTTAAAATCTTGACGTACTTGAAGTAAAAATTATCTTCAAATTAAATTGGTTTCTGTGTCTCTAATGAATTCAGTTTTTCAAGAATCACCGACATTTTCATTTGGATTCTTTGTTTAATGGCATATCAACCTTTATAGGATATCAAATGCCAAAGCCATCCTTTTGGACGAACAGTACTGATAATCGTTGCTCGATGGATCAAGAAAGTCCACACCTTTCTTTCGATTATTAGTTGGAAAGTAAACGTACCAACACGACTGAAGTTCGGACTCGCTGACATAAAGGCCGAAGTCCAGTAGTTTAGCTATTACAAGTACTTCAAGGGGATTCCTAAATTTTTATTTGGTTGTAGATCAGAAGATTGACACGCCTCCTTTATAAATATAATTTACGAAGCTAAATCAAACTTCTTCCTTATTAGATTATTGGCAACCTGGAAAAAATGAGAACACCAGTTCAAAAATGTCACCCAGTCAGCAAGGCTTAGAATTTAATGACTGTATCCTCTATTAAGGAGAAAGACCACTTCTATCAGGAAAGAGGTGTATTGGTTTTGTAAGTTTTATGGCATATCAACACTTGTGCTTTATTTAATGCCAAATCGTCTGCATACTTATCATATATGATATGTGAACGGGCCTGGGTAATTTTTTGCTTACAGTTAAATGGTTTCTTTGTTTAATGGCATACCAACATTTGCAGGCTATTTAATGCCAAAGCCATTCTTCTAGAAAAACAGTAGTGGTACTATTCAACCCATAGCTTGGAGGTTAAGTGTGTTCATGCCTTTACCAAGGGTATTAGTCCGAAAGTGAACGTAATAGCGCGACTGGAAATCGAACTCGCTTAATACGATTCCGCAGTCCATCACTTTAACCATTATACCACGAGGACACCCCATTGTCCTCATCACTTAGCTCTTCGTATTCAAGATGCTCCCCATCCCCCGTTCTTTTTCATCTCCCAAACCATCTGCCAGCCCCCAGCTTTCCGATGATCTTGAACCTACATTACTGTAATTCATGTTGTCCTGTTCCCCACCGCGCTCTTCCCCGTTTGTTTTTTTTATCCTGATTTGCTTAGGTTTCCTCCCCCATATGGATAGCTCGGCTTGTTTTCGGTCCCATCTGGAGACCGGAAAACAGTCGACTCTCCACATCATAGACAAGGAGATGGGAGGGAAACAAAACGGGGTTTTATTTTTTGTTTTCTACTATTCTCAGGTTTTTTTCCCCTTCCCTATCATACTTTACCAATTGTATATATATCATTTCATTAGGGTTTTAATTAGGTTTTTCATAGAGTGAATGATATATTTTAGTGATTGTTTCGCACCTGGCGATGCATGGGTGAATTTTTTGTATAGAGTGGTTTGACGGTGAATGTGGCTAGCTAGGGCTCCCTAGAATAATATAGTTTTCTTCTTTTCCCCTTCCCCCCAAACCTTTTGGGACTTGTACCCACCTGAAATGTGTATTTTCTTATATATATTGTTAGGAAATAAAACGAATTGTTCTGTTTAGTATTTGTTTGCCATCAAATATTACAACCGAACATAGTTTTATTTGTAGAAAGTTAAATGGTTTCAAGCAGCGCTATGCAACACTAACAATTCAATTTAGGCAAACAGTTAAAGATTTTCACGTATTGCTAATCAACTTTTCTATTTCTAAAGCGCCTAGTTAAATCGTTCCAAGTATTGCTATGTATCACTCACATAAATCATTGTTACACGCGGATAAATGATCATAGAGATCAATTTCTAATAATTCGATTCAACGTAAGTCATTTGTTTGTATACAAACATACATAGGATAGTATCAGTTGCTACCACTCCGGGTCAGAGTAGAGATGGAATTAACGGCAATGAAGGGTTAGTCTGCACTCTCTAAACCCCCTGGGTTGGAGCCTCGCTATCAGATTGTTTAATGTCATAAACAGGATACTCGTTGGGAGGGGTCTTACCTCTTGCTGAGATGCAGGTGGTGTATTCTACAACCCTAGCCGACTGGGACAGTAATGTATTGAGCATGGTACTAAGCTGCATCAGATGCTGAGGTCCCAGTTCATTGCTATGTCTTTCAGATCCACAGTTGGTTCCCATCTAAGAGTCAAGCAGATATTTGGAAAAAAAATGATTCGTATTCTATAGGGCTGTGTGCAAAAATTCCCTTTAGAAACAGGGGGTGTCCTCGTGATGTAATGGTTAAAGCGCTGGACTGCGGAATCTTAGTAAGCAAGTTCGAACTCCAGTCACGCTATTTTATTCACTTTCGGACAAATACTCTCGGTATGAGCCGCCTTATCCTCTCAACTATGGGTTAAATAGCATCTGTCCTAAAAGGATGGCTTTGTCATAAAATAACCCACGAAGGTTGATATGCTATTAAACAAAAAAAACCTAAACTTTAGAAAAAACCACCGAAAAAATGTAAATATGAATCAACCATGATTATTATCTTACAACCTCAAGGAATAAAATAACTCGAGGTTTCATATGCCTTAATTAATCCATCAATCAAACAGGTCAAAAGAATTATGACTTTACAAATCAGATTCGCTGCAATCGTTCTTAAACACAAATATCTACCATGATTTTCAATCTATAATGCACTTTGAAATATCAAAAAAAATGTTCATCTTACCAAATATGGTGGTACAATAGATTTAAAAGCCGAAACTATATGCTCTGTGTGATTAAGAAGGTATACCGAGCAAAAAATGAAAAAAAAGAAGAGAAAGAGGAATAGGGGTCTTATAGAAATTCTAAATATGAAAGACGATTTATTTAGAGAGAGTTTTCCCCAGTTTCCCTTTTAAATTCCTTTGATGCAAAAGGTACAAACGGTGCCGGTAGTCGAATGCCCAGCATTTTGATTATTTAAATATAAGAAACTAATATAAGAATCTAAATGATCTCGAAGTCGAAGAATTTCTTTCTGAATGTGCATTGTTAATCACTGCTAATATTAAATCTATAAGCGATGTCGAGACTCTTTACTTTACAATTCTATCACTAAGCAATTTGGTTCCATAGAATTAATTCGCGAGTCATTTTGCTCACAGCAAGTGTCTGTCTCGTTTTTAACGAAACTAAATTGACAGTTACTCAAGGTAGATGGAGCTAAGTAGTACATACGCTGCAAGGAAAAAGCACCAAGACCATTAAATATACACATAGAAGAAAAAAAAGTTAAAAAAGATCAGGTGAGTCTACTTATATATATATATATATATATAAAAGAGAGAGAGTGAGAGTCAGTCAGTCAGTCAGAGAGAGAGAGAGAGAGAGAGTCAGAGACACGCAGATGCAGTAAGATATATAACTATGCCTGCAGCCTCATAATAAATAGCATTTACTTTAGTAACAAATATTTTTCTTCCAACATAAGTGAACTGAATCCAACATATCACTCTAAATTATGGAGATCGAATTTTAGTTCATGCACATGATTAAAATTCAGTAAATAATTACATTTGAAGTTGCACAGCAAGTCAGCCCTCGTATATATATATATATATATATATATATATATATATATAGGAGGGGCGGAATATGCAGAGTGCGGTAAGTAAATTGTCGCCATTTTTAATTAAATCGGTGATGCACTTTATTTGTTTCAAGTTTCCTCTATTGTACAACAAACCAGATTCAGTTGGTAAAAAAACAGCCCCATGACACAATTCACTCCTCCCAAAATTGGAAACTACATGCAATGCAGTTAAGCATTCACCCACAGAAACGCCTTTACGAAGATTATGTCCAGATTCAGTTTCATTCTATGGTCAGATACATATTCATATGGAGAAAAAGCAAATACCCATACTATATGGTGTTTGGGGTGGTCACTAGTGATGGTGATATTATGTATCTATTCATCATTCAACATAAGCTTAGATCAAGTGGATTTAGTTCTACTTGGATCAGGTGGGTGGCTACTGAAAGACCCTACATCTGCCAACAAGACTCTGCACTTGGCTTCACAAGTAAGAAAACCTTGGGTTAGTTAGAAAATTTCTGCAGCCACATCACTCCTAAAATGTGGCCGCCTAATTCCCCAGATTGCAAAACCCTTGACAATTATGTGAAGGACAATTGAACGAGAGACAAGGAAAGATCCGGGCAATACCAAAGATGAACTGAAGGCAAGGATAACAGCAGAATTTGCCAATTTAAACAATAAGACTGTCAGAATGTCTGGAGGTCGTGGTCGAAGCCTACAACGATTACTTTGAATAAATTCAATCAATGATATTTCAAGAAATTTTCATACAATTTGGGTAAATATATCGGATATAGTGAGATGCCAGCGTTTTTTTTTTGGGGGGGGTCCGTAATTTAGACGACAGCTGACCCATTGCGCTATATATATATATATATATATATATATAACGCCGGGTATAAATTATACAATTATCACACTTAGTGGATGTTTACTTACATCTTTTTTTTACTTATCTCTAAATGAACTAATTATAGATAAGTCACAAAATATCTTTTCTTTAAAAGGTGAATATTCATGCTTCATACAATATTCATTAAAAATAGCTCGACTTAATTATATAAATTGATGTTATAAATTTCTAAAAAAAAAAAACAAGCATAGAAAAATATTGTGGAATAATTACAACCAGAAATGGTTTATCTGAGCTCTTTCAATCCTGCCTACCGCGATTCATAAACAATCAGAATATTGCAGATATTTAATGAAACATGGAACATAAAAGATTCCGATTCAATTATTTTCTCACACATTAGTACTATTTCAAATCAAAAGGCATTAGTTTTTTTACTTAGCTGACACAATAAAAAGAATGGACGCACGAATTATACTTGCGCATGACATAACAATTTTCCCTGTAAAATACACTTATCACTCTGTACCCTTATGTTGCATAGGATTTACAAGCACAGAAAGTTTACCCTATTTTCCTTGGGATTAAATATTTTTTAGAGCAATGGAATATATATATATATATATATATATATATATGTGTGTGTGTGTGTGTGTGTGTGTGTGCAAACGATTTAATAGCTATCTTCTAAGGAAATGGGGCTTGAGAACCGAGTTCAAAACCTGAACGAAGTTGCTTGTATGTCACTTAGCAAAGGAATTAGCGCTGTGTATCCAACTAGTCTCCCTCCAGTGATTATTAAATTGTTGGGTACTTTAACTTAGGTATGTCATTCGATCAAGAAGGAAAAATCCAAATTAAAACTTAAGTTTAATCTTACTCGTAGCTGAAGGGTTGGATATATATATATATATATATATATAATGGTGTTGGGTTGTACTTATTTATAGGTGATGCTTTGCATGTATATATATATATATATATATAGAAAGAGAGGGAGAGCGAGCTCTCTGAAACTAGTATACGAGTTCACCTACCTCGGAAGCAGTGTCTCATCAACTGAGACAGACATCAATACGTGACTAGCAAAGGCACGAACAGCTATCGATAGACTATCGGTTCTATGGAGGTCAGACCTGACCGATAAAATGAAACGCAGTTTTTTCCAAGCAGCGGTCATGTCAATACTGCTGCATGGATGCACTATATTGACGCAAACTAAACGTATGGAGAAGGTCCTGGAGGTAGCACCCCACAAAGCAGCAGCTGTACGTCCACTTACCACCCATCACGAAAACTATCAAAGTTAGACGAACCCGGGAAGTAGGGACGAACTCATAAGTCACGTACTCCTGTGGACCCCTTCACATGGACGAACAAAGGCAGGACGACCAGTTAGAACCTACATATAACAGCTATATGCAGATACGAGATGTGGCCTTGAGGACCTGTCGGAAGATATGGACGATAGAGAAGGGTGGTTGGAGAGGTTCAGGGGTATCCATGCTGATTGTGCGACATGATGATGATGATGATGATATATATATAGCAAGAGAGAGGGAGAGAGAGAGAGATGTAAACAGTGAAGGGGAATTTGTTAAAGAATAGTAATTTGACGATGCTAGATATGCACCCATTGTTAACATTCGTCATTTCGTATTTCAAAGTTTATTTGCATGTTATTTACCATTTTTGGCATCAGAATTTATATTTTGGGGTATTCATCTAAGTATGATAATCTACAAGCGCCGCTTAGAAATTCTTATTCACTTGGGGAAAATGTCTAATACATATTTAGCCGAACTTTGTCATGTACTTTCATCTTTTCTTGGCTAGAATAATTTATAATTACGTGAAAAACCTTTGTCGTTTTGTGAGTAATTGTCAGTCCTAAGAGTTAACAAACGATCATTCTAGAAAAGACTGCGAAAAAATGGTTGTCGAAATAGCATAGATTTATAGGAAAACTTTAAGCACGAGTGAAAAATGCAATTGCAGTTCATTCATTTTCATTAGAGGAAACTTGAAAATAAGAAAATATCCGGATAATGATGATGTAGGTTTGTTTGTTTGAGTTTTATGGCATATCAACCTTTGTAATGCTATCTAATGCCAAATCTATTTTCATAAAAGTAGACAGTTCAATTCCAAAGAAATCAGTTTATCATAAGAACCGTCCAAACATTTCTATTTCAAGCTATTTAGTTTAGTCAAAAAGATCTTATTTAAACACTTTTGTTTAAGTATAGTTTCGAACCATTCAGCTTAGCGTAAGTACAGTTTCAATGTCAAATAGTTCTATTTCAAGCAATTCAGTTTAGCATAAGCACGTAGTTTACTTCTATTAGATTGGGCCCTTATCAGGTGCTACCACTTCATGCTAGAATGGACCTGGGAGCGATGGTAATAAAGGAATACCCTGCATTCCTGAAAGCTCCAGAATTACATGAACCTCACCATCAGATTGTTTGGCGTCATATCAGGACACTCGTTGGCGAGGTCTTACCCCTCTGCAGTCCCAGCCGATTGGGCAAAATGTTAATGAAGTATCATCAAATGATAAAAAAACAAAACATGTCGCCCCCTTCTGTCGGTGGGGGTTAGAAAAAACTTTTATCTATTGCAGAGGGATACACATAAAGACAAAAAATGGAGTGTCCTGGGTATTACACTTACTCTATCCGGCAGTAAGGCTCCACTATTGGATATCTGGTGTATTCCTTCTCTGAAACAAATCGAACATCCTATTTGACCCCGAATCGTAATATATGATCCCATTGAATTGTCAAATAGATTTTCAAATGATTCATGTTTGATATGAATACTTAAGGGTATATAACTAAATTATTTGTATTAAGGTTTGGTTTCTTTGTTTAATGGAATATCAACCTTCCTGGGTTACTGAATACCAAAGCCATCCTTTTAAAAGAACAGCACTGATACTATTTAACCCATAGCTTAGGAATAAGGGATTTTATACCTTTCTGACGCGTATTAGTCCAGAAGTGAACATAATTGCACGACTGGAGTTCGAACTCACAAACTTGCGGGCCACAGTCAAAGATTTTAGTCATTACGCCACAGGGATTCCCTGCCTATTTCATAAATAATAGTTTACAGAATGTATAATTCTTTATTAAAGATTATTATTAGTTACATGAAACTATATAACTGTGTGCAAACAAATGACTATGATTAAAAATAAAGATAATTACTTGAAATCACATTAGTATTGGCGAGGAATTATTGATATATAACTTTGCAAAAATACTCTTACTAAACAATTAAACAAAAAAGTAATTTTAAATGTACAATGAAAGCAATTCCCTAACCACAAAATCTAAAATGATATTAGACGCTTCGATATGTCATCAATCAATCGATCACAAACCATTTTACTTCTTTATTTCTTCCCGATTCTTAATATGAGGTACTGTTTGGTTTATCCTTAGTATATACCATAAACAATTTCCAGCGACAAATATTTAGCAAATTAACGTAGAATTCTGGGAAAGTTAAAATCCTTCTATCAAAGTAAAATACCAGATGAGCGATTTTTTTTTTTTTAGATTTGACCGAATTAAGAAATTGACTTGAGACATTGATGAACCATTTGTGAGTTTGCAAAGTTTATTCGCTTTATCATCATTTGAATATGTCAAACCTAACAGTGTTTTCTACCGTTTAATATTCTCTTGTGTTACGTAAGTAGTTTTATTTTTCCGGTTATTTTAAAAAGTTTACGTTTTAGGTTATATCATCAGATAATGGGAAACTGTTTGGCAAAGCATTCACTCTTTATGTCGATGAGAGATTTTACCAATAAATCTGGCAATGCATTCAAAGGGGAAAATACCTGAACTAAAACCATTATTAAAAACGAAATGGCAGCAGGTTTAACTGAAGATCGAAACGCTTTCGCCGATTCCGTTTATATCGCTACTCAATACTTCTCAATCACTGTTAATTTTCATATACTAATCCGTCTATATCTACGCTAATCTTTCTATATATCTTTTAATCTTTGCTTGTCTCATCTATGTATGTATGTATGTATGTAGCTATTTATCTATGCTAATCTTATGTAGATATCTATCTATTCTAGTTTTCGTATATATGCCAATTGTGTATCTATACAAGTCTATATATATATATATATATATATATATATATATATATATATATATATATATATATTGGTATATATGCTAGTATTCAAATCTATCTATCTACCTCTACTTGTCTCCTATCAATCTATGATCTGCTATTTTATTCTTCATATCTTTCTACCAATCTATCTATCTTTTACTATTCTATTCTTCCTATCGATCTATTTTGGTACGCGGATGCGTTCATTTATTTTTGCATATACTGATAATATTTTTCTGATCTTGCTTCTCATAAAAGAATCTATCCTCGGGTAAGTTGATGTTTTTTTACAGCATTTATATCTTTTTTCTTATTTATTACATAGAGTTTTCTTTTTTTCTTGACGTACTTTGACGATTACTAATCCAATTTATTCTAGAGACAAATGACCGCTGGTAAACTTTCAATAATATTTCGTAATCACAAAGATTAATTTTTAATCTTGCAGACAATCAGCCTTTCTTCGGGTTGCGACGAAAACATTTTTGTCTTTTTTTATTGTCTTCATGTGTTTTTGGTCGTTTTTCTAGTAAGACTTTTTTTTGTTTTGACTCTTGTTAATTACCGTCGTAATTAACGAAGAAAAACAACAACAAAAAACGGACAAATCAATACGTCCTTAATTTCTGCGCATGCGCCATGTTTCTTCTTTATGATATGTTAGCGACATAGTTTCTTGAAGTGCAGTCACGTATATCTCGAAAACCAGTGGCCTCGTTTTGAAAGAAGGTTTTAACAATTACGAAATATTTTCATCGATTTTACAAAGTTCCTGATTGGGGTCAGAGTTTATTGGTTTTATTTTATTATGGTTGCTGAATATTTTTGATATATAACGTTCTAACTAGAGAATATTTTGAAACTTAATATCGACATTTTGTTTGTAATGAGATGCTAAAAATATTAAAATGCACCATAACATACACTACACGTCTGAAGTTTATGGTCTACTCATGCCACAGCTATCTGAAAATATGCAAATTATCTTACCTTAGCTAAATAAATATTTAACATGGATGCATATCACTAAAATCGGTAATTCTCATATTTAAAACAGTTTCCTTAATTTGTAGTTTAATTTGTACAAATTAATTTCTCTGGAATTGGGATCAGATATTTTCAACTATTGAACGAATAATATGAAGTTATGTTTTCCCTTTTATTATTTGATCTCTCAGCAAAAGTATGTACTGAATTTCTTCATTCTACAGTTCGAACAGCCTGTTAGTGGGGCTTAGAAATAAACTGAACATCGCAGGTGTCAGAGGCCTCAAAAGGAGTGTCTAGCGTATAAAACCAAACTGCATCTCATGGTAAGGCTACAGTTCTAGCGATCAAGATCTGTGGAATACTCCTTCATTGCTATTTCTCTCAGGTACACTTAAAAAAACAGGAGAGGGAGGTTTGCTTTGGTTTTATGGCAGAGTAACCATTGTTCCTTATTTAATGCCAAATCCGATCTATATTTATCAGATATATATGATTAATAAACATAAGTCAACAAAGTTAAACGGTTCTAAGTATCCCTATGCATCACTAAACATCTTTAATTTATTTTAACACATTTAAATGATCAAACAATTCCATTTCAAACAATTCAATTTAGCGTAAGTCGTTTGTTTTCACTCGGCTTAAATGTCAAACAGTTCTATTCGAACCATAGATAGGACCCTTTCAAGTGCTACCACTCTGGGACAGAACAGACCTGGGAGCAATGGCAAGGAAGGGGTGATTCGCATTCAGCAAAGCTTCAGTATTACTGGAGTCTCACCATCTGATTGTTAAGTGTCATATTCAGGACACACGTTGTGTGGTCTTACCGCTCTACAGAGATTCAGTCAGTGTATTCAGCAGGCCCTGCCGACTGGGATACAAGAGTGGTAGAATCTGTTAAGGTTTAAAAATTATTCATATTTGATAGGACTGTGGAGAAAAAAACCCTAAGAAAGATGTACCTAAAAAATACCAAAAATGAGGCACTAGTTGTATTAGTAGTACAATGAATACAATTCCCTAAACTCTGAGCATAAAATACACCTTGATGGTTTCATATGTCGATAAAATCAATCAATAGTTTGCTTTCATAGTAAGACGATTAAAGCTTAAATCCTATTAAAAAATGGACAATTCTTTTCCAAGAAAACGCTGAGACAGTTGTAATAGTCGCGAAATCAAGGTATTTCATCACATCTAAAAATAGAAATACTATGTCCTAGAAAAAAAGACTACTCAATTTTCAAAAAATAACTTACCTATTCTGCTGGTAAAATTTATTGGGTTTGGAACAGTTATAATCCGTCCTATCGGTAGAAGTCCATGAGTCTAAGAGAATAAACCAACGATATTTTTCTGACACTCAAACAATTTAAACCAATATATCAGTCTCGAATTTCAAAAAGTTATCTAAGTTTTACCCTAAAATAAATTCAGGACTGTCACATGAATAAGCAATCAAAAAAATACAAAAAACACTTACGTAAACTGCGCACATAAAAAAAATATTACTCATACCAAATCCTATTTGCAAATTACTGCTTATTATTAAAATTAAAACATGAGAAAGAACAACGTCTGTACAAGTCAATCTTTGCTTATTTGTTTTCTGTTTGATTGTTTTGTTTATATCAAAGTTACCGGAAGAACTACAATATTAAGCTATTTTTATTACGCTAACTCGTTATGCTAATTTCTAAAATACATAATACTTTTGATACACAGGAAATTTTGCTTACAATTTATGGCTTTATTGTTAAAAGTGTTAATATAACTCTTTATTATAGTTTGTTAATCTATTGTTTTATGATGTCATAATCCCCATCAAGCCGTGTCTAAAGCACCGGTTTATTTAACTTTCTCTCTCTCTCTCTCTCACTGTCATCCCTATTGACAAGTCCTTATGAAGGCATCTTGCGTCCTCAGAGTGGATAAGTATAAATTTTTGCTTATTGGCCACCACATGTGTGTCTATGAAAATCAATTTGACTTGAAACTTATTAAAAAAAAAAGACCCAGTATCGTCAAAGATAAAAGTAATGTCCCAAACAGAATAACGGCCTTTGATTTTTCTGTTCATAGATAAGAAAGGAAAATTTAGAGATGAAAAGAATATCTAGAATAACGTAATATAAGGATAAAGGAATATAAATTTTTCAATTCTAAAATAATATTCATGAATAAAACAAATAAAATGTTACGAAATCTTGCACAGAAAAGTTTGAATAGAAATGATACAATGTTGTGCTGTTTTGAACAAATCCTGGAAGTACCCCTCTCTAAAACACTAGCTGTATGGCCACTTACCATCCAAGTAAGACGAGCAAGACATACCGGACACTGCTGGAGAAGTAAAGAAAAAGTGATAAGCGGTGTTACCTTACGGACTACTACACTTAGAAACCCCAATTTTAAACGATTTTTATCATTAAATGTTTTCTATTGTCTTCATCTTTATTGTTATTTCCACAATTTACAGCCTTCTTCTGGTGTTTATCGAAATCGGGAACCTTCACGGAACTTCGAACTACGTCCTTTATTGAATCCGTTGGTCATAACCGCGTACAAGTGTTAAGTATTCCTGTACTGTTACTCGACAGCAATCAGGATTGAACCTGCAACCTCCAAATGATTGTCTACTTAGAAGCTTAAGGAACCAATGCCTATAACCGTTACGCCATGTATCCTGCAGGACAATTCAGAGTGAATTTTGGGGACTTATATAGTTAATGTTCTTACTTGACTAGGACTGCTACTATTATGTATGATTTTTTTACCCGTGTTCATATTCAGATTTTTTTTCATAAGTCCCAATATATATATATATATTTCATAAGTCCCTATATATATATATATATATACAGACAGACTGTTTCGTTCTATCAGAACTCTTCAGTGGGGCTAGACACGTAGGACGCTCGAAGCCGGATCGAAACCCATCCAACTTTACGTTAGACTAAGTCTCAGATCGCTCGGCCAACAAGCGTACCACGTTTGGCTAAGGGAATTTTCAAGGTATTATGTAGTAACAGCAGCAGCCGTTTGTTTACATTACCAGAGTGCTCAATTCTTTCGAAGAGCTTTGCATTATGCGAGCGGCAGCCGAAAATTCCTTCACCAGAGTGCTCAACCCCCATAGGGGAGCGTATATATTGTCCAGTAGTATACAGTCAGTATGTGTGGATTATTCGCGTATAGAATATATGAGGAATATCCTATACATCTATGTGAGTGCTGTTTTGCAACCTCAAGTCAAGTATGTATAGTAATCTGAGGAGACGGAGAGTATAATAATATTCTCTGGCGAAATAAATTTATAATGGTAATTTAACCAGGTTTCAGTTTCCTTCTTATTACACTATATATATATATATATATATATATGCGTGAGTGTGTGTGTGGGAGGAATGTGTGTGTAAAAAAGTAGATCATTTAGTTATTCTGGTATTTACAAAAAAAGTCTATGGTTTCGGATTTTTCTCAAGGACCAGGATGTGACACTAAATCATTCTTAAGCGGCTTATGGATGTTTGATATTTAGAGTTTTCCTTCTCTTAGACAGGTTGCCCTTCCAAGTTCATCTAATTTACTATTTTATCCCTCAGTAGGGGGGGGCGTAAAGTAAATCCCATAGAGTTTCATTCAACTTTTAAACGTTATCCGTTTAGGTCATTTCCTTCGACGAAAAAAATACAAAAACTTATGTCCACCTTATCTCTGTGTCCGTTTCCATTTCTCTCTTCTCTCTTTCCCTTGCAAAAAGTTTTCCGCCACCCAAAAAATAAAGACTAAAGTAACTGGTCTACCCATGTCTTGGTAGGGGAGAGATGGATTAATGTCTTTTGCAAGGGCTTTAGTACATCAAACACAAATAGTTTCATACAGGACTTGATCTCGGGTCACAGAGTCCATTTCATATGATAAAAGCACCAAAGAGTATCTCCATCATATCTCTTCTCTGTCACTTCGGCTCTCTCTCTCTGTCTATACTTATCTTCCTCCTTCAGCCAAAAAATTGTCTGCAAACCAAAATATCAATAAAATGACCATATCTGTTTCGCTGATGAAAAGTGTGTTCGTTAGTCGTTCGAAATCGAATCCAAGCTTACTAAACATCACGGTAATGGCCTTTTGCAAACCCTTAACTGTTGCTATTGTAAATTCGCTCAAGGACATTTAACTGGTAATGTCTGGTCTACTGACTTCTACGTGATTTCAGATGAGGACGAGCAACAATCGCGCAGAGTAAGAATGCAGGAGTCGAGAAAGCAAAAGTCAAACAAAATGTGAATTTCAACCTCGGGCTAATGTCACAGTCACGGATGGTGGTGTCTGACCTTCCTATTTTCTGGTCAGTGGCTAATGGGATTGGGACGGAGAGATTTCTAATGTCGGAAGTGGACAGACAACCAATTGTTACTTGATGTAGCAGCCTCAGAAGTACTTTGCCTTTATTGTTTGGTTTTTAATGTTTATCAACGGTAATGTGTAAATATACTTTAAGAGACAATCTATTTCATTCTGGGTAAATCAGTCTATCAGTTCATAACAATATCATCTCTCAGTGTAGAAATACCAATCTCTCTTCCAATATATATATATATATATATATATATATATATATATATATCTCAGTGCGTGTATTTATATAAGAATATTGTTATCTAATTTTCTACATGATTATATATATATATATATATATATATATATATATATATATATATAGAGAGAGAGAGAGAGACAGACAGACAGACAGACAGATAGTCACAGTCATTTGTTTCTCTCCTCTTTTTAAACATATATACATATACACCCCCGAAGCAATTTGTATTGTCTTCCCCTGAGTTTAGTAGAGAAATAAATATAAATTAAAAAAACAATCTTTTAATGTCTCTCTCCTAATATATATATATATATATATATATATATATATATATATATATAATGTAAACAAAAAAATGTGTAAGTGTGTGTGTGAGTGAGAGAGAGACAGAGAGAGACAAAGAGAGAGAGAGAGAGAATTGGCACGCTTGTCTCCTCGTTGTCACACATAGATCTCATGTTTGAGGGATAAAATATTTTGATGAAGCTATATATATATATATATATATATATATATAGCAAGACCTTTAAATTTTCTTTTCTGTCTGTCTGTCTCTCTCTGTCTCTCTCTCTTTCTTTCTCTCATGTGTGTGTGTGTGTGTGTGTATGTGAAGAATGTTAGCCACTTCCTCTCTTTTTTTATAACTGACTTTAATTTTCGAGCTTCTTTTAGTTTTAGTTTAAAGCGTAAGGCATTCGACTTACTGTATTAGATCAGGGAAGACACGATTTGATCTCGCATTCATGTACCTTTAAGAAATAAATGTGTTAGTAATATAATGATGTTTACCAAATTTGTGTTCGTCAGTGATATTATTCAAAAACATCAGACTAGAAGGCAAAAAATAAATTTTTTAAAAATCCCCAAAAAACTATACCAAGGAAATTGCAAAAAAAATTTACTCTAAAATATATCAAATTATGTATTATTGTCTGGTGAAACTAAATCTTTACTTGATGTCATTACAGATATAAAATTAATTTAAAGCCCATTTTGTGTGTGTGTGTGTGTGTGTGTGTGTGTGAGTGAGAGAGAGAGAGAGAGAGAGAGAGAGATACTCCCAAAGAATTTTTTAAGGAGAGAGAAACACAAAAACACATTTTCGATATTTTCTGTCTAATTCATTAACACTATTGCCGGGACTGTTTATTGTAGTTGATCCTACAAACTTTAAAAAATGATTGAAGGGACACAGAAAAGGCAGAAATAACGAAATGAGCTATCAGGTTATGACAAATTTAGCAGATTTATTATTTTGAGATAAATTTGATAACACTAATAAATTTATCGTGTTTCAAAGATCTCTGCCAGTGTAGCTGTACATTCTGTCTGAGGTGGGTCCACGACTCGCAGACTAGTGTCGTTATAATGTAGGGTTATCAGTTCGAAGCCCAGTGAATACAGCCTGAGTTACTCGGTGTCGCAGTACTTGGCTGGTCATTGTTTCTCTTTGCACTGCTGCATTGGGTGGATTTTTCTGGAACTGGCTGGTCCTTTAAGTTGGATTGACGAGAAAAAACTACTCATTCCAGGCCAAGAAAGTCTAAGTAACTGTGCACTGAAAAGGGCAGAAAAGAATTGCTGGACTCCTGATATGGGTTTGATTTGGTTTTATAGCATATTAACCATTGAAGGTTATCTAATACCAAATCTGGTTTATTCCTATATATTTGATATATATGATTTGTAAGCATAAGTCAACAAAGTAAAATAGTTACAAGTATTGCTATGTATCACTAACATCAGTCACTTGTTTACACAAATTTAATGATCAAATAATTCTATTTCAAACAATTCAGTTTAACACACGTCAAAGTTAAAAAGTTCCAACTATTACTACGTATCAGTAACAATTCAAATAAACATCAGCCGTTTGTTTCCACACGAATGATCAGTGTTTTTTTTCAAACAATTAAATTTCGTATAAGTTATTTTCACTCAGTTTAAATGTCAAACAGTTCTATTTGCTCCATAGATAGTACCCTATCAAGGGCTACCACTCCAGGTTAGAGTTGACCTGGAAGCGATGAAAATGAAGGTGTATTCCCCATTCCTCAAAACTTTAAAACTAGGGCCTCACCATCAGATTGTTTAATGTCATATCCAGGATACTTGGTGGTAGGTCTTACTCCTCTGCAGTGATACAGTCGGTGTACGTATTCTACTGCCGCGGCTGACTGGGCTGTGAAATGATGAGTTTACGGAACTAGTTAGTCTGTAACGCTGAGAGTCGCTGTATCGAGCTGGTTGCCGGGAAGTGACTGGCCATCTAGGTGAAAGTCATATCTTTTAGCTTTGGACCAGCACCCTATCCTTTTGGAGATGTCGTCTCTGACAGCTGGTTTGTTATTTAATGGCATATCAGCCTTCTCAGGTTATTTAATGCCAAATCTATCCTTTTAGAATGACAGTATGGGTACTATTTCACCCATAGATGGTTTAATAGCGAAGTTGATCGCTTCTCAGTCGATTTTGAATTCCTCAGATTTTGACTGAAATACTTCTCTTTAATTTCAGTTATATAATGAAAATAGACATTATACGACCGAGAGAAGGTAGTAAGTATTACTTGCTATAGGAATCTGTAAGAAAATATCATCGAAACGACCACAGAATTAATGGTTTCGGAAATATGTGACTTTGAATATAACCTGCAGAGAGGTAAGCACAAAATAGTAGTATACTTGCTATGACACAATCACGGGAAATCTGAAGGGTGTAGATTATCCAACCATTGTCATTAATCTCTGGTTCACTTTAATCCAGAGTGGTGGTCTTTGTTAGGTTCCCATATAGTTATCCAACAGACCCGTTTAAGAATTATTCTTATTCGATAAGATCGTGTAAAAAAAAACTCACCAGAAACAAATACACACAATAATTAAAAATAAATGTAGAATGAATGCAAATCCCAAACCTCCGAACATGAAATAACGCAAAATGCATTGACATACCCTTACGATCAATTATTTCTCTCTCTCTCTCACACACACACACACTCTCCCTCTCTCTCTTTCACTCACTCTTTAATTACTTGTTGCCCCTCTGTTCCATTCTCTTTTGAGGGATTTCTCTTTTCTTTCCTCAGTATTTCATTCTCTTTAGTGCGGTTTCAGTTTGCATATTTCTTCTTGTTATTTTTGGTAATTTCTTTCTTATCCTAAATTTTCTAATCCTTTTTAAAATGTATTCTGTCAATCTTTTTTTTTTTTCTATGCTTTTCCTTTATTTTATTCGTCATTTTTTCATATATTCCTTTTTAATACTCTCTCCGTTAAATTCACATAATATTGATATCTTTTTTTTTTTTTTTTTTTGCTCCTGCACCGATTCTCTTTCATCCAATATTCCTATTATTTGTCGGCACATATTAAGAATACATCCGTATTTTCCAGTTTGTTTTTTCTCTTTTGCTCTCTTCCATTTCCTTCTCAACTATCTTATAGTTTCCTCTTTTTCGTTGCACACACATACAATATATATATATATATATATATATATATATATATATAAAGAGACGGAGAATTTTGCAAAGAATATACTAGGGGAATGGCTCACTAAGCGAACTATAGATAGGATAGATTATGTGGCGCCAATTTATAAATTCTTAGGGGATTATATTTATTCGCTCACAATATATATATATATATATATATATATATATATATATCAAATGTGTACTTTCCATAAAAATTCCAGCCTTCATTATCAAATAATGAGGTATTTGAGAGACGGACGCAGCATAATGGCGGAAGTATCATGGCCGCCATGTCCACAAGATCGCTACTTTTCCTGATATTTGAAACATTTCCGACTGCAAGAACGCAGGATGCTGTAATAGTTCTCTAGGTTAGTGCAAAGGTCACCGAGAGAGGCAGCCTAGTGCAAGCGAATTTAACTCATAGCCAATTCCAGGACATATTTTAAAGTTTGCTTTTTTTTTTCTTTTTTAGCAACTTTGTTCTGGAACTAGCAGTTTATTTTACATGAATTTAGAGTTACGACCTGATTTAATTGCCATCCAAGTTAAGATCCATTCTTCTTCGTCAGTAATAGATAGGTGAACGATATAATTACTGAAATATTTATTTACCTATTAATAACTAACTGGAATGTTCCTTAACTGCTAATTATTTTTGAACGAGCAATTTCGGTCTTGATATTCATCCACATAAACAAGTTAGGTTAAATTACTTTCACTGCTCGATCTACGTATTTTAGCTAAGTTGGATATCATTTGCGTTGTATGAGTTTGATTATTAACACGTAATCATTCCATTTTATTGATCTCGTCTCAATTAGTCTTCTCCATTGCGAAATAACGATCAGCAAGAAATCTCTCACATTACTTTCGGCAAACCAATGTTTACACATTAGAACATTCCTTGAAGCTTCTATGTAGATCACATAAATAATATGTCAGTATATATTTACTCAACCTCTCCGCTACGAAAAGGATATAAGACAAGGTTAACTTTTTAGTATAGTAAAGCTGGTGTGAATTCAAATCATTTCACTGAATGATTGAGTTTAATGACATATCAGATCATTAAAGGTCATTTTATACCTATAGGTTCGGGAATTGCATTCATTGTACATTCATTTTTATATTTGTTGAGTTGTTCCTTCTTGAATTTTTTTGTTTTTTGCACATGGTCCTATCAAATACGAGTAATTTTTAAACGGATCTATTCGACTTATACATGTTACTCAAACAAATGCTACCAGTCCAGGTCAGAGTGGATTTGGAGCAATGGCAATGAAGGGCTACTACTCCACAATCAATAGAGCATGAAAACACAAACATTACTATCAGATGGGTTTTTGTGTCATATTCAAGACAGCCATTTTTAGAAGCGAGCGTGGTATTACTCCCTGCAGGGGATACATTTAGCGTATTTTACCACCTCTTTGACAGGGATGTTTAAATTTAGAGTTTTCTATCTAAACTGGTCGCCTAACCAAGATTAAAAAACCCAGAAGAAAACCTGACTGTCATCACGTTTCCTTGACTTTAAGCCGACACAATGCCTACACAAATCTTTAGCTTAGACTCAAAAAATATAATTAAACCTTAAAACGTGAAAATATGAACCAGGTTTGATTCCTATCACTTTTTCGTCTAATCATATTTACCAACCCCTCCGCTCGGGCAGGATATAACACAAGGTCAATTTTAAAGCGGAGTTTAATGGGTTTGAATTCAGAGTTTTCCTTCTCCTAGACTAGTTGCCTCACCAAGGCTGAATAATCCAGTCTGCTCTACTGTTTACCCATAGCTGGAGGGAGAATAATTGGATTCATACCCTTCCCAAGGGTATTAGTGCTATGTGAAATGCAATCAGTCTTGTACAGGGTTTGAACTTGTGTCACCGTGTACATTTCCTACGACGATATCAATTACACCACGGGCACCTCCCATTTTCTTCTAATTTCCATCACATCCCTGTCGGCTGAGGTTGTGAAATACGCCGACTGGATTTCTGCAGAGGGATAAGTCTGCCCCCATCGAGTGCCTTCATATAATATTAAACTACCTGAGGGTGAAGCTCTAGTCCTTGACCTTTGGGTAATGTTGGGTACTCCTTCATCGTCATTGCTCCCCGGCCTACTCGGAGTGGTAGCACCTAATAGAGACTTATCAATAGGTCAAATTGAACACTTTGATATTTAAACTGTGTACATACAAATAAAATGCTGAGTGTAAACTAATAACTAATGTTTATTGAATTATTAGTGATGCATAGCAATACTTAAAACCATTTAAATGCATAGTAATGTATGAGTAATGTCGAATATAATTATTAGTTTTGATTGGCAATTCTTGAGACCATTTAACTATTTGCCTTACATGAATTTTTTGTGTTACTCTTTTGGAACCATTTAAGTGTCTGCAAACAAGAGTAATACTCGTGTGCAAAAAGATTCGTCCTGACTTATTTAAAAATAAGATTATCTATTATCAACTTACAAGTCATAAGTGTATTACCATTTAACTGTATGCAGTGAAATAAGCTCTGGCTCGTTTAAAAATGTTATCTACAAACTGTGTGTTTACAAATCACCTATGTATAAAAAGGATTTGGCATTAAATAATCTACAATGATTGATATGCCATAAAAGCAAAACAAACCCAACCAAATCATATATATTTGATATATATGTATAAAGAGAATTTGGCATTAAATAATCTACAATGGTTGATATGCAATAAAACCCAATCAAATCAAACTAACTTCCATCAATGGGAAGCTGTATGACAGAAGATAAATTAAATTCGGATACGTGACCACATATATTACGTCAAACTTTCATAACTTATTTTTCCGTATGCAGTTCAATTTTAACTAATATTTTCACAGCACTTTAACAATATCAAAAAATGATGACGAAGTTTTGTAAAGTTTTTTTACCATTGTTCTGACATCACAAAGGCGCAGTGAATAAAATAAGTAAAGAAAAATAACAGAATTTTTATATTAAATACTTTACAAGTTTCTGTCTTTGGGGAAAATATTATTTAGAATTCAAGGTACAGTGAGTTGTGTGAAGGGTGGGTTTGCTAAAATCTATTTAAAAATTATAATCTTTTAGAACACAGTAACACAAAGACATATTCCTTCGAAATTTATCATTACTTTCAAATCGTTAAATAAAATAGTTACGAGGTTAATGAAAATTATATATATCATGGATAAGCAAGAAAATCAATGGGTATATTCCATTATAAATCTATTTCGCCCGTTCGATTGGCTCGTCAGATGTCCGATAACCGATAGCTGTCCATGCTTTTGCTAGTCATGTGTTGATGTCAGTCTCGGTTGATGAGACACTGCTTCCTAGGTAGGTGAACTTGTCTACTAGTTTCAGGGAACTACCGTTTTGTGTAGAGATGTCGCCGCTTTGATTAAAGCACATTTATTCCGTTTTGGATGCATAAACATGGAGGCCTATGCCTGCAGCTGCTCGTTCCAGATTATGTAGCAGTGATTTGGCTTGGGCGAGTGTATTCGCCCGAAGCGCTATGTCATCAACGTAATCTGCGTCTGTAATTGTTTGTGCGGGGTATCTTCTGCTTAATTCTCTTCTTTTGACCGTTAACTTCGGGGAACGTTTATAAAAATAACATTGGCTATATATTTCTGCTAAGAAGATCCTCCAATGTAGCAAAAATCTCTCCGATTTGTAATGAGAGATTTCCTTGCATCTTCATTCTGTTCTGTTCTTTGGTATTGATCTCTTTTTATTTTTATTTCATAATCAATAAACATATTTTTGGTTTCATTGAAGTTTTTGAATTTTTTTTGGTCATTTAATTTTTAAAAATTATTAATGTATCTACTCAATATTTCATTCCGTTTTTTTTTTTTACATATTTTTTTATCAGATTCTACGATTATTTAACTTTTATTTTAAATTTATGTATAGTATTGAGTACTTTATCGTTTTTTGTTTAGATTCTAGAAAATTAATGGGGTGCATCTGGCGGTGTAATGTTTAGCAAGCTAGGCTAGAAACGAGTGAGTTCGTGTCTCACTGGGTGCCCCATTCATATAGCCTTGCGTTACATCTAAGCAAAAAACTTAGTAAATTATAACATTCAAAGGAGAAAATTAACTGATGGCATAGTAAGCTTTATCCATCGATTTTTATCAGATTAAGTATTTATCAATGAAAAAAACTCCTTGGAAATCTGATGAGCTCATCGAACAGGCGAAAGAAATTTATAATGGAATATACTCATTAATTTTCTTGTTTCATAATGATATTTTGTTTTGCATTAGTTTATTTCTATATTTCTACATATATTATAAACTTTAAATTGAGCTCTCAATTTGGATAATTCCGTTTAAGTATATCTATAGAATCTATATGTCTATCTTTGTGTGTGCTTATATGTGTGTGTGTGTATGTGTATGTATGTATATATACACACACACACAACAGAAAACAAAGTTGTTTCAGGTCACTATAAATTATTAAGTCAAATCTAATGTATAAATACATCTACACCGCTGTGATCACAGCCTCTGGTCAAACAAACACCAAAGACTTCAAAGTGCTCATATACAAACAATTTCACACACACACATGCACACACACACACATTCTTATTCCATCTAAGACATTAACAATACCTGATCAGACTAAGTGTTTGCCAAGCAATATTCCCTGCTTAGATGCTGACAAAATGAAAGAAAGTGAAATCGATTGTATGGTTTCCACTGATATATATCGATATCGATTGAGCTATACGCTTCATTATGCTTAGCTTCATCAATTTATTAACAGCATCTTCAATTGAGTTACAGAATGAAAGAAGAAATGTTCAAACATATTTCCGTGTGGGTCAAAGTCAGCGAACAAGGTATTATTTACGCGACATGAGCGAAGAATATTAATACTTGATAAAGGCATCCTGTTCTGAAATTAAAGCTTTTCTTATCACAGTATCTACACTATGAACATGTTTAGGCACCTGTGTGTACATATATTTTTCATTTGCAAGTCTGATATTGGGAGTACAAAATACTTCAATATTTTGACGTATATCAACGCACACGGACATGTAATCAATATAACTCAGTGCATACTAATTCATTATAATTAGTTAAGCATGTACATAAAATGGCCATCGGAGTTTATCAGTTTAGACTATATATATATATATATATATATGTACATATATATATATAGATATATACACGAGTAAAAATCAACCAATATAATTTCATATACGAACACACATAATTATAGAATATGCATCCACATAGATGCTCATACATATATAACTCATAAAAAAATAATACTTCAAGTAAATATAAGCCACTCCAATAAATATCGAAATGATCTAACGCAAGCCTTGAAGTTGACCAGTGAAATGGTCGAAAGCGATTGGGATAATGTAGGCTTCTTTCTTTACCAACTTGATCGAGACATAAGAAAACTAGAGAAAAAACGTAAAAGTCTTCACTTAAAGATTTAGAAGGAAGGAGCAATCTGCAGGATTCAACCATACCTATTAAGAAAACGATTCGCTGCCTTAATATACAGCATTATATATATATATATATATATATGTATATATATATATATATATATATATAGGTCACACAAGCATATTCATAAAAAGAAAAACACATATGTACGTGGTGCATTCAATAAGTTTCCAGACTTTTTTGTACAGGCATTTAAAATTGTTGTACACTCTTGAAAATTTAGTATGTTATTGCTATACATCTTATGAGATAACTGATTAATTTTTATTATTTCAGGTTCATATGAACAGCAACAGTAGGAATTGGAATGCACACTACTAAAGCCTGATTGTCACAGCTGGTGAATTTCAAAAATGCAATCTGGACGTTAGGACATTTTAGAAGAACGATATGCAATAATTTTCTGTTTTAAACTTGGAAAAATACCACAGAAACGTATGGAATGCTTCGGACTGCTTTTCAAACATCTTGCATGAATCAAGCATCAGTTTTTGAGTGGCATAAGAGATTCAAGAAAGGCAGGGAGTCTGTGAGGGATGATGAGAGGTGTGGAAGGAGTAAGGAAGTCAATAGACCAGAGTTGATTGGCCAAAGGATTAGGGTTAGGGTTACTATGTTGAGGTTTTAAGGGAGTTAAGGAAGAGATTCTATCGGAAGAGGCCAGCACTCGTCAAATCGGGTCAGTGGCATTTCAACCAGGACAATGCACCAGTCCACAACTCCATCCTTGTCACAGACTATTTGACCAAGATGGGTGTCAAGACACTTCCTCACCCTCTCTATAGTCCAGACCTTGCTCCTTGTGACTTTTGGTTATTCCCTAAGCTCAGATTCTGTCGTTATGAGACAATTGAGGAGATGAAAGAGGCTGTGACGATGGTCATTGACACACTCACACAAGAGGACTTCCATGGAGCCTTTTCTGAAGTTGTTGGAACGGTACAACAAGTGCATTACTGCCGGAGGAGATTACTTCGAAGGGGACTAGAGTTTCATGTGTGTACTATCAATAAAAGTGCCCATGCGAAAAAAGTGTAGAAACTTATTTAATGATCCTCGGATAGCTAGATAGATACGCACCGATATATGTGTGTATATATATATATATATATATCTAAAAAGGTAATCTTCTATTTACACAACAGTATATAAGTGTGCGTGTGAATGCTTATACAAGTCGACATGCATATACAAAAATATATATAAATGTCTCTCTCTCTCTCTCTATTTCTACTAGTAAATATATATATCAATACAGTTAGTTATATGCAAGCATAAACACACACATATATATATATATAAATTTATATACGCACATAAGAACACACACACATATACTATATATATATATATATATATATATATATATACATATGACACTTGTATACATACATACCTGTACACACACACAGACACTTCCCTCAATAGTATTAGCCCCCCCCAAAAAAAAATTATTTCTCATCCTAAAAGTGTTTTTTTAATGAAACGAGTTAAACACTGGTTTTATTTTTTATACTGAATACAAGTCTCCCTAAACAACATTAAATACAAATTAAAGCAAGCAGAAAACAAAACAAAAAAAAAATCTTCTTTAGATTTTAATAATCAAGATGACCTCCTTTGGTTGCTATCACCTTTTACAGATTTTAGGTGAACTGAAAACAGTTCTACCAACCTTTCCCGCCAGATTTGCCAGAGATGAACTGCAGTTGTGGGTTGTTTAGTTCCTTCCGTACCAATTTAATGGGATTTAAGTCCATTGACTGCACAAGCCAAGACATCAGATGAAGCACGTTGAAGCCGAATTCCAGATGGGATCACGGGATATACCAGTATGCTTTGATAGCAGGTCTGATTCAATTTGCTATTCACCTGGTTCAAATTCCCGACTTTGCAACTGGCAAAAGCGCCCTGCACATTCGAGAGCCTCCTCCATGCTTTAGGATGGTAGGATATTGGGGGGTGCTCTTTTACCTACTCTTTGCCGCTCAAATAACATCCTGTTTGACGCAAATATTCCGAACTTCGATTCGTCAGTCCAAATGACATTATTCCTCTGCTGTATTGGCCATTTTTTGTGTCTTCACCCATTGAAGCATTGTTACATGTTTTTGCTTCTTCAGAAGTAGTTTCTTGACATCTATTCTGTCAATATTGGCCAGGTTCTCTTCATTGTGGTTGTTGAAACATGTTTTTCACAGCATTCGTATAGTTGCGCAAGGATGTGAGAGGCAGTCTGCCTTCTGTCACACAGGCTGGTGACCCCAGTGAAATGATTCTCAGCTCAGGTTCTTGCTTTTCCTCAACAAGAACCGTTTGAGTTTTGTTTTTTCTTGAACATAAAACAAACCTTAGTCAATAATAACTTCCCTAATAAACTAATCAATCAACAAATAAAACAATATCTCCATAAAATCTACAAAAATAACAATACTAACTGAATAAACCTATGTAGCAGAAAGAAACATGTATTTTTTGTTTGGCGCGTAGTTTAATTTGACTGTCCCAGTCGCCGAACATTTTGACGCAAACAGGATGACCTGTCCTATTAAGCCCGAACCATATTTCCTAGCAGCACCAAAAATTGAAGAAGGCCGCGAAACTCTCTTTCCCTCAGAAATCCTCAATGGGAACGGACCAAGGGATCCTAGTTAAAAACAAATTAGATGATACACTCTAACAACTTTCTACCTTCTTTCATTCGTAGCATACCAGCGTAAACCCCTTTACTTCATGCTACCATTAAAACCAAACTACATCTTCGTTCTTCTCCACCACCTTTATTTTCCATCAACGTTTAGCGAGGGGATAACAATCAGCGAAATATCAACGCAACCAACGTAATACAAACTTAAACCCAAAACCTAATAATAATAATATCACCACCATCGCTATACCTACACTACAAGAATCAAATGCATAAAAACTACAAATTACATGAGTAAATAATAACCAATATTATACACAGACTCATTAAACCAACCGAACCTCAAAAACAAATAAAACTCATTATCTATAACACTAAATTTTAAAAAATCCAACCTCATCATTAAGAATAATACAATCATCACAAAAAAAACCCAAAACTCTAATTTAAACTTATGTTATATAAATTTACATGTCCATTTCAAGACTTTCGCTACACATCGCGACACACATATCCAGTATACAACTCAAATTTTCTGCGCGTCGCATGTATAATAATACACACATATTAACAATCACTTATACGACCACACAATAATTCGTAAATTTACACAAATACACAAACAAACAAACAAGCGTGGTACACAACCCAAACGTTCGTTTGACTGTATTTTTCGATTTTTTTTTATATCTCCAATAACTTTATTTCTCTGCCTGATGACGGTCGTAATAGGATGGCTTTACACCTCATTTGGTTTTTGATATTTGACACGTTGTCACAGACAACGTATCAATTATCAGAAGCAAATGAGGGGTAAAGCAGAATAAGGTAAACACACTCTAAGAAAAAGAGAGGCGTGACATCTATATAAACCCATAACCAAATGAAAACCATTCAAACTGCAAACAGGAGTGCGTTCATGACTCATTGAGTACCCCATTAACAGGGCCATGTGCCATATATGTTCTCTGATGAAAGCAACAAGGTAGAAATTGATGTATGTAAGAGACAAATAAATGAATAAATCCTACAAAAATAAATCTTTACGTGGATCTACTCATTTATATATATATATATATATATATATATATATATATATATATATACAAGGAGCACAAGATGTTTCTAGACTTTTTTCGTATGGGCACTTTTATTGATAGTTCACACATGAAACTCTAGTCGCCTTCGAAGGAATCTCCTCCGGCAGCAATGCACTTGTTGTACCGTTCCAACAACTTCTGGATGGTCCAATGGAAAACCTCTTGTGTGAGCGTATCAATGACCTTCGTTACAGCCTCTTTCATCTCCTCAATTGTCTCATAACGACAGCCTCTAGGTTTTTCCTTGCGCTTAGAGAATAACCAAAAGTCACAGAGAGCAAGGTCTGGGCTATAGGGAGGGTGAGGAACTGTCTTGATGCCCATCTTGGTCAAATAGTCTGTGACAAGGATGGAGTTGTGGACTGGTGCATTGTCCTGGTGGAAATGCCACTGACCTGATTTGAAGAGTGGTGGCCTCTTCCGACGGAATCTCTTCATGAACTCCCTTAAAACCTCAACATAGTATTCCTTGTTGACTGTCTAATGAGAACCCAGTACATGTAGATCATGCCAGTGCTGTCAAAAAAAGAGATCATCAAAAGTTTGTGGGTGGATTTGCTCTGTCTGGCCTTCTTGGGTCTCGGAGAGCCAGCATGCTTCCACTAGGAACTCTGTCTCTTGGTCTCTGGGTCATAACAGTAGATCCAGCTTTCATCGCTGGTCACCAGAGCATCAAGAACAGCGGGATCCGAATTTACCAGCTAGGCTATCTCCCTGTTATCATGACAACGTCTTTCTTTCGGATCTTCTCAGGGCAGTATGAAGCATTCCACACGTTTCTGTGGTATTTTTTCCAAGTTTAAAACAGAATTTTATTGCATATCGTTCTTCTAAAGTGTCCTCACGTCCAGATTGAATTTTTGAAATTCACCAGCTGTTACAATCAGGCTTTTGTAGGGTGTATTCCAATTCCTGATGTAGCTGTTCATTGGAAGCTGATATCATAAAAATATGTCAGTCAACTCATAATATGTATAGCAATAACATACTGAATTTTTAAGAGTCTACGTCAATTTTAAATGCTTGTACAAAAAAGTCTGGAAACTATTGAAGGAACCTCATATATATATATATATATATATATATATATATATATATATATATATATAAATACATATTTTATATATATGCACTAAAGTATATTCTCAATAGAGATATATCTATATATATATATATATATATATATATATACATCCGCTTGCATATTGACATTCATATACACGGGAATATTCTGAAGTATAAATGTACGTATATCTACACACATCTATACACCTATATATATGCGATACCATAGAAAAATATATATGCACATGCTCGCATAGATTATATACAAAAACTGACGCATAAATAGCAATTTTGCATTCAATAACGTCTTCATCTGATGATAACCCTGGGTTCAGTTATGGTTTCGTGGCCGAAGCATCATTACCATTAACACAGGGCACCCCAGCTGTATCTTGCAATACTATCAGATTTTATTGGGTGTTATTTGCTCTAGACGACATCCATGTCCGCTCGCATGCAGTTACAGTCTTGTTTAACATCTTTTTTAGATATTCCCTTTTCTCTGCAGGTTAAAGTATGAGTTTGGTTAAAAATGTAGAGGTTGATGTTGAAAAAAAATCTCTACATTCAATCTCAAGAGGAAATATGTCTGTGGACCAGGCATTCTTAATACACTGCTCCAGCAGGTATTCGTACATTTTCAATTTATGCTGATGCGCCAAGTCGATGTTGACCTCGAAAGGGATCATTAATTCAGCAATGATAACTTTCTTTGAATTAACTGACGAAGTAACGAGATCATATGTCTCTGTATGCATTATATATATATATATATATATATATATATATATATATATATACACGAGCATTTACTCACACACACACACTTTATATATATATATATTTACAAAAGATACATATACACTCATATATATGTAAAGAAATATATGTACACATATGTAAAGGGACATATGTACACCCACACACACACAAATATATATATATATATATATATATATATATATATATATATATATATATATATATTCATTCATTGAGAGAGAGTACATAAATATACACATAAGTAAATATATACATTTTTTGCCTTGGTATAGGTTCAAAGTTTTTCCTTCCTTTACTGAAATCTAGTATTAAGGCATCGTAATCTATTTTCTAGTGTGAAATCTGTTTGGTGTTCTCCACTTCTGTTTGATGTGTTGTGCGAGCTGAATTTTTGTTAAAGTTTTTCCCATTTGAACATTCATGTCTCTCCGATGATGAGAATGTTGTGTTTAGGGACGCTACGAACAAAGGACGATTGTTCATTCGTGAAGTATAACGTAAATGAACGGCTCAAAGGAAATTGAATGAATAAATGAATAAAGTAGTCAGTAGTCGCCGAGAAATAAGGCCGGGAATGAGTAAGGAAAACTGGAGGTCCAAAATCTCGTCTGCATGAACGAACGGACGTAAGAGAAAAACTATTGTCCTTCCCAGGGTCGGCAACAGGATGCGATACAGTGAAGACGTCAGTAGAACACGAAGTTGTAAGGGAAGAAAGTTCGCGGGCCCCAAGGTAGGGGTGTGTCTCAAAGTGGGGTGTTAGGCTGTGTTAGACCCAGTGAACAAGCATGTTAGAACCAGGAAAAATTCAAAGTATATGCCTGCTCATCTTTTTCTTACTTAGATATGTTGCTTATGGTTGTCTAGTTGACGGTCGTCTCCTGCTTCTTTAAAGTCTTTCTTTTTTTCTCTCGACAACTGCTTGCTACCTAGCAGTAAATAAGCCTTTGACGTATGTTTAACAGAGTTTTGCATTTGTCAACTTATTACTACGGTGAAGTCACATCGGGGGTCCATGAATGCATTAGTGCCGCTATGGTACAGAAGATGTCGGTTTGTTTTATCACAAGCGTTGGTAGGGCTATAGCTGGAAATGATCGTTCTGCTGGGATTGTCATTGAAGATACCTACCATTATTCTGGGTTGTATTTTTTCGATGCTGTTAAGTGATTTTAGGTTGCGTAGACTGAGAAAGATTCCTACACCACCTATGACTCCTTTGACAGTTTTTCCATGCATATACTGAGACAAACATCCATCCATTGCCAGTATCGTGGTATTTTATTTTACTTCAGTGTGATAGTAAGCCTACTAGAACACACATACAATGTCTATGTAATGCTCTACCGCAGACATTATCAGCTTCGGTTGTTGGCTTATTCTATTTAAAGGTCTAATGTTAAATGTTGCTATTTGCATTTTTAGTTATTTTTGTTTGCGTTTGAGTTCTGTAGCTGATTTTTCTAACTCTAGAGCCAGAACTCCAGCCGCAGCAGATTACGTCCTTTTTTACCCACGCGAAAGGCGGTGCGGTTCGGACACGTTGTTTGAGTGAGAGTCATGGTAATCTTTCCATGGCCGTATTTCAACCTCATCAGTAGTCGCTATACTTAAAGATTAGTAGAAGTAGTTTTCTGACAGGACAATGTGATTCTAGCTGTTGACCTGTGGGGTTTGTCCGCCCAGCATCTGGTGAAGCACTTCGTTGACCCGATTCTGTGTAGATCCGCCATGCTGCTTTCCATGGCTTCAAAAGTGTTGCTTGCGGGTGTAAAAATCTTATCCTTTCTTTTGTTTTGCCTATTTCCCCTTTTTTTGCTTCATACCTTTTCGCTTTATTCCTTAAGCTTTTACTTAGGGGAAAGTCCAGCTATCTCCTTTTCGTTTAATTTTCAGGCCCTAGAGACAACTTCTTGTCTTTGTTACCCGACTTATTTATGAAGTATAATAGTTGGTCATATATCTGGAAACCTCTACGATAACATGTGAGGTCAGCATTTAGTTAAGTAGAATAGCGATCACTAACTTAGAGGGCTGTGGTGTTTAAAATGTTGGAAACGGTAACACATCTACGTAAGCACACGCATATATATATTCATACAAGAAAATCAATGTACACACATACACACGCATTATATATCTACATACATAAAAATAAATATATCTACATATTGTGACGGCAAATGTCTAAAATCCCAAAATGGGACTTTATTTTCGCACGTGTGAAGACGGGGCAGGTTGGCACTTGATCCCCTACAGAAATAAGTCCTGTTCAGAGTTCTTTTCTCAGGCAGATAAGAACTGGCATATTACGTGAGGGAATAATTTAGGGCCAGACTGGCCACCGCTGGCAAAGGGGTCCAAAATTTCACACTATCACACACCCACCAGGCCACTAAACTTCTTTCCCTCAGATAATTGAAGAATACGGGCCTATAGGTCTTAGTTGTAATAATATTAATATTGCTACCGTCGGCAACTCCGGTTTCCCGTGTGATACTTTAGGAATTAAGAGGACAGTTCTAAGCAAGATAATGTGAGGCGAATAGAAGCTGAAAGGAAAGCATGGAATAATAACATAGACCACATGGTAAAATGAAAATACATAAGTTCTTTACTACGGTTATATACATATATATGTTCAAAGTGTCAAAAATATATAATAGGATAGTCCATGAATATAAATGTCTTTTCTTGGCTTTTATCCTTTTTCAAATTGAGAGAGAGTGGTAAACAAAAATTTGGGAGTAAAGGGAAAATGTCCCAAAGTTACTTATCTTATTTTTTTGACGGGGTTCCACTGGAGAATTTCTCTTCTTTCACGAGCTAATAGACTTCGTATTGCTTTTAATGCTGGCTTGAGAGACTTTGGAGTCCCTCGTGTCTCAGTCTTTTGTCTTTAGCCCGGAGTGAAAATGGCTATCGTCCGTCTCCCACGAGACTTGTCCAAAAACTCTCCAGGGGAAGGGAACCCCACTTCCGTTTGGGGTCCCCCCACCAATCATTTGGCTTCATTTTCTCTTTCCCCTTCCGATGTCCGGCGACCCAAGGTCACTTAGGTGCAAACATCTGTGTGACCCCCATTCTCTCATAACGGTCACTTTTTGACTGCTAGATAATTTTAGTTCAACGTGAGCCATCACGTGACACCTCCCCGCTTAAGAGAAGAAAGGGAGATGAATAGAAATACCATAGAAAAAAAAAGGCAATTCAATTCACTGTTCTTTCTCCTTTTCTTTCACTTTTTTTTTTCTCACTTTACTTTTCTTTCATCCCCTTTCTTCTTCACGCTTTGACGAATTCTTTCCTTTTCTTTTTTTTTTTCGTCCTTCCTTTTTTTCACTATAGAGGAAAACAATTTCTCTTCTCTTTCTTTCTCTCTCTCTCTCCCTTTTCTTTTTCTTTAATCTCGTTTTCCTTTCTTTCTTTTTCTCTCTCGGCTTTTGGCCGTATAATATTTCAAATCTTGAGGAGGTAAGTCCTTCTTTCTTTCTTCGTCACTTTTGACGACTTTATAATTTTAATTGTCAAGCTTTGGGGAGAAAACTTCCTTTTCTTTTCTCTCTTTCCCCTATTCGTCACTTGTTGACGAACCACTTTCTCGTCCGTCTCATATTTCAACATTGGGGACGAGAATTCCTCCTCTCCTTTAGTTTCTCTCTCTCTCTCTTTCTTTCTCTCAACAACTATGAAAGAATGTTCTGCTACTACATTTTCGTGGGGCGTTAGAGAAATAAGCCTGGGTATTTTTTTATTAATTTCTCTAAGTCCCCTCTCTCTGAGACAGACAACTGGCTTAATTTCTCCTCGAATTTATTCGGCATTTCCGAGTTCTTAATTTTTCGAGGTGGGCCTTCTTGACGGACATATTTCTTCAATTTGTTTGTGTGACACACTTGTGTCTTCTTCTTTCCCTCGTTGGTATCAATTCTATATGTCCTCTTGTCTATCCTCCGTGTTACTACATAAGGACCTATATATCGTCCACCACAGTGGGGTCCTTTATTCGATGATAGTAGCAGGACTTCGTCGCCCTTTTCAAATTCTTCCTTCTTAGTCACTTGTGAGGGTCCTCTTATTTTCCTCTTATCCTTTCGATACGTATTAGGGAATTTATTCCTAATATTCGTTGGACCTTCATCCTTTTTCTGACGACTGGTCCTTTTATCTTCTTGTTTATTGAGGGGTGGAAGGTTCACTTCTTTTCTTTCCACCTTCTCACTTTGCGAGCGACTGTGTCGTTTGTGCCACCCACGTGGCTCAGCCGCCATATTGTCTTCCTGTTTGGCGTTCATTATCACCATCTTTCCATCTTCATTTATGGTGCTGATTTTCGCCATCTTTTCCGGGTGACACTTTTTAGTTTTTACTTCATTTCCCAGTATAAGGGAAATTCCTTTCATGGGTAGTTTATCTACCACCCCAACTTTAATTGGTCCATTTTTCCACTGGGACTTTAGGGTTATTTTACACAGCGGTATTTTTACCCTCTTTCCGCCGATACCCTCTATCATCACAGTCTCACGTGTTGCTTCTATTACCCTTTTAGGTAATTTATTTCGTAGAAGTAACGACTGAGATGCTCCGGTATCTCGTAAAATTGAGACTTCCACTGGTCCTCCGTGTGGGCCTCTTATCATCCCTTTTTTCGTCCAGGGTCGATAGGACTGGTTCCCTCTAGGTGTTGTTACAGCTCCTTGAGGTTTTCTCGGCTGGGTCTGGTTTCTTTCAGGACCTTTTCCAAGCTGACACCTTATGGCTATGTGACCAGCCTTTCCGCATTTGTAGCAGACCACTGTTCTGCTGCTACTTTGGAAGGTCCTTCTATTTTCTTCCTTAGGTCTTCCTTCAGGACTTAATTCAGCTTTGAATTTCACTTTACTTCCCGTGTACGGTTTTTCCTTTGTTTTTCGGTGTGTGAGGATGTATTCGTCTGCTAGTGCAGCCATTTCATAGGTCACGTCAGTTTTTCTTTCACTTAGGTGAACCCTGACTTCTTCTGGCACACAGTTTAAAAATTCTTCAGCTAATATTAGCTGCCGGAGTTTCTCAGCATCTCCGTCTATCCTCTTAGAGTCACACCACTTATCCAGCGCGTTCTCCTTTTCTCTCAGAAATTCCACATAAGACTGGTTTTCAGTTTTTCTCTGTGTTCTGAATTTCTGTCTATAAGCTTCTGGAACCAACTCGAAGCTTTTAAGAACCGCTGCTTTCACCAAATCATAGTCGGCGCAATTTTCTGTCGGCAGAGTTGCATATGCTCTCTGTGCTTTTCCTGTCAGCACAGTTTGGAGTAGCATCGACCAGCATTCTTTCGGCCATCCAAGATTTAGCGCAGTTCGCTCAAAATGTGCGAAGTATTCGTCCACGTTGGCTTCTTCAAAGTTTGGGACTAGCCTCGCTTGCTTCGTTACTTCGAAACTGTCATGGCTTTCTTTGCGTCCTCTTATTGCCAAGTCGACTTCTCGCAGCCTTGTTTCTTGCTGAATTTTTACTTTCTCCAGTTCCATTTTATTTCTCTGTAGTTCCATTTGTGCTTGTATTTTAATTTTCTCCAGTTCAATTTCTTCTGGAGTCATTCTTATTATTTCCGTTGGTAGCTCTTCTAATACTGCTTCCTCGAAAACATTTTCGTCGACCATGTGTCTTGCTATTTTTATAACGAGTTCATGCTTTCTCATAGAATTCTGAACATTTAACTCAAGCTTCTCGCCAATTTTTATTATCTCGCTTTTTCTCAGCCTCTCCAACTTTTCCATGGAGGGTTCTTTTAAAAAGTTCTCTATTTTGTCCATTTTTTTTTTTTTTTAAATTTTTCCAAACAGTTATATCAACAAGTAATTTAACTGTTTCAACAATATTCCTTTTTTTCCTTTCACGGTCTCCCAGGGTAGCTTTAAACGGCAGGAATTGTCACACGACTACTAGCAATAAATATTATTAATAATAATCATTCCGGAAACGAGCCCCCATTTTTGGTCTGCATGAGGTCGGGAATTCAAGATTAAAATAATCCCGGATGAGCCCCCATTTTAGGTCTGTGACGGCAAATGTCTAAAATCCCAAAATGGGACTTTATTTTCGCACGTGTGAAGACGGGGCAGGTTGGCACTTGATCCCCTACAGAAATAAGTCCTGTTCAGAGTTCTTTTCTCAGGCAGATAAGAACTGGCATATTACGTGAGGGAATAATTTAGGGCCAGACTGGCCACCGCTGGCAAAGGGGTCCAAAATTTCACACTATCACACACCCACCAGGCCACTAAACTTCTTTCCCTCAGATAATTGAAGAATACGGGCCTATAGGTCTTAGTTGTAATAATATTAATACTGCTACCGTCGGCAACTCCGGTTTCCCGTGTGATACTTTAGGAATTAAGAGGACAGTTCTAAGCAAGATAATGTGAGGCGAATAGAAGCTGAAAGGAAAGCATGGAATAATAACATAGACCACATGGTAAAATGAAAATACATAAGTTCTTTACTACGGTTATATACATATATATGTTCAAAGTGTCAAAAATATATAATAGGATAGTCCATGAATATAAATGTCTTTTCTTGGCTTTTATCCTTTTTCAAATTGAGAGAGAGTGGTAAACAAAAATTTGGGAGTAAAGGGAAAATGTCCCAAAGTTACTTATCTTATTTTTTTGACGGGGTTCCACTGGAGAATTTCTCTTCTTTCACGAGCTAATAGACTTCGTATTGCTTTTAATGCTGGCTTGAGAGACTTTGGAGTCCCTCGTGTCTCAGTCTTTTGTCTTTAGCCCGGAGTGAAAATGGCTATCGTCCGTCTCCCACGAGACTTGTCCAAAAACTCTCCAGGGGAAGGGAACCCCACTTCCGTTTGGGGTCCCCCCACCAATCATTTGGCTTCATTTTCTCTTTCCCCTTCCGATGTCCGGCGACCCAAGGTCACTTAGGTGCAAACATCTGTGTGACCCCCATTCTCTCATAACGGTCACTTTTTGACTGCTAGATAATTTTAGTTCAACGTGAGCCATCACGTGACAATATGCATAAACTGAAATTTCTATATGAAAAATATGTATATATACGTATAAATATTTACTTGTATTTATATGACTACATGTACATGTATATAAGTATATACAAGTTACTGTTATATATATATACTCAAGTAAACATATATAAGTACACTTATACATTGTATATATTTTTGCTGGAAGGGTAAAAATTAAAATTCGTACATTTTTATGCTTGGTTGGAAAAATTGAAGGGCTAATATTTTAAGCGACAAGAGGAAATAATAAATTACGAATAATGAAAGTTTTGTCTTGAGAGGCAACCATTGAAGGACAAATATCTTTTGTTTCAAGGGGACATATTGAAGGGCCATTTTTTGAAGGTAATTATTTTTATGTTTGATGGGTAAATGTTGAAACGCAAATGTTTTTATGCTTGAAGGGCAAATATTGAGGGATAAATATTGAAGGGTTGCAAGTATTTTTAAGCTTGTAGATCAAATATTGAAGGGTAAATTTTGAAGGGCAAATATTGAAGGGTTGCAAGTATTTCTAAGCTTGAAGATCTAATATTGAAGGGTTGCATATTGATGGCTTTTATCAAAGGGCTAATATTTTTTGTATGAAGAGCAGATTTTTTTTGCTTGAAGAGCAAATATCTTTCTGTTTTAAGGACAAATGTTGAAGGGTAATTATCTTTATGCTTGAAGAAAAAATATTTTTAATCCTGAATGTAATATTGTTGAATCACGAAACACACTTGTAGTCAGTAGCTAGACTAAGAGCAACGTCTTTAGCAAGGCCAAAACTAAACTAAATCAGTCCTCAATGAAAGAGCTATTTATGGCACATTGGGAGATTCCAATGTGCATACATTGGCCGGTCCATTCCTTGGATTGTGATTGGCTAGAACATCTCATTGGATATGTTTGTTCATAAATACCAACCCTGTCCAGTAAGCATTAGTATTGACTATGCCGGACCTCAGGTAAGTGTTGCTGTTATTATTGTCACTATTATTGCTGTTTTATATTGTTGCGTTCTACAAATATATTGAAGGGTAAATATCAAAGGGAAAATATCTTTTTACATGAAGGGCAATATCTTTTTGAATAAAGGATAAATATTAAAGAGAGAATACTTTTATTCTTGAAATGCAAACAGTGAAGACGAAATATTTGTATGTGTGAAGGGCAAATATTGAAGCGCATTTATCTTTATGCTTGAAGGGAAAAGGTTGAAAGCAAATATTTTATGCTTAAAGGGCAAATACATTTGGGCAATTATTAAAGGCCAAATATTTTTATTTTGAAAGGCCAAATCCGTCAAATCATTGAAGGAGTACCGGCAAAGAATCTCGAGGCAACAATAATGTTCGTAAATTTCTCCAATGTATCCGAATGTCACGTGATATCCCTCGGAGACGATAGAAGTAGGATTAATACTATCCTCCCGTCGGAATGAACAGTGGCAAACCGTTAAGAAAGAATGAAGGTCGGGGTGAAGACCAACAGATGTTTGTATTCAGTAACCTGACTTGGGTGATATCTAGAAGCCCTAAAAAAATCGCCTGACCGGGGGGGGGTGAGGAAGGTAGAAGCCAAATGATTGGCTGGGGCCCTAAAACGGAAGTGGCACCCTTTTCCCTGTCGGCGAAAAAAGCGAGAAGAAATGTTAGTTATTGGAAAGGGCTCGTGGCAGATAGAACCATAGTCATTACTCCGGGTGAAGAAGACAAAAACATATCTTGGACACGAGGGACCCAAGTTCTTCAAGCCAGTGTTAAAAATAACATAAAGTCTATTAGCCCGTTAAAGAAGAAAGATTCTCCAGTGGAACCCCGTCGAAAAATAAGATAAGTAACTTTGGGGCTATTTCTCCTTTATACCCAAATTTTATATAAATACCCTCTCTCTCTCAATTTGAAGAAACGAAAGAACAGAAAAGAAGGAAGACATTTATGTCCATGGACTGTTCAATTCATTATACATATTTGACACTTTGAAAGTGTATCTCTTTGTATAGTAAAGGATTCATGTATTTTTATGTTACCACGTGGTCTAAGTTGTTCTTTGCAGTTCTGCTACGAATTTGTTGTGTCACATTTCCTTTTCAGCTTCTATTCGCCTTATGTTATCTCGCTTAGAATTGTCCTATTAATTCCTTAAAAATATCACACGGGTAACCGGAGTTGCCGACTACTACAATATAGTATTATTACGACTAAAACCTATAGGTCCATATCTCCTGTTGTCTAGGGGAGGAAGTTTAGTGGCCTTGGTGGGTGTGTGGATAGTGTGAAATTCGGAACCCCTTGCCAGCGGCGGACAGTCTGGCCCTAAATTAATCCCTCACGTAATATGCTAGGTCTTATATACCTGAGAGAAAAACTCTGAACGAGGACTTATTCTATAGGGGATCAAGTGCCAACCTGCCCTGTCTTCACACGTGCAAAAATAAAGTCCCGTTTTGGGATTTTAGTCAATTTGCCGTCACACGAATCTCTGCACAGAGAAGATGGAGTAAATATTACTTCTATATAGTTTTCCCAAATAAATTCTTATCTTTATAATGATACTTGGAATAGGAATGCAATCTAGTAGTTGGATTTAGTGATGCATTTAAAGCTGACGATCTAATTTTGTCAATTGTATCAATGGCAAATAGAATGATTTGCTAAGTCGACTAAGACCTTGTAGAGAATATCATACATAGGCGTGAGAGCCAGTGTCTGGTAATGTAAATAGGATTATAAAATAGTGATTGGAGGGTATATACGATAGAGTGACAAACCTAATAAAAAGAGTGAACGAATTCTATTACCGGGAGAGATTGGGAAAATTAGCAATAACTTCATCAGACAAAAAAGAGAGGTGATCTAATTGAATTTTGAAATTATTGTAGATTTTTTTAAATTTCTTCTCAAACTGTCAAGGCTACATCCTGTACCAGCACAGAACTGTTTCATGTAGGTTCTAGCTTGTCATCCTGCCTTTGCTCGTCCATGTGAAGGGGTCCACAGGAGTATGTCACTCATGAGTTCGGCCCTACTTCTCTAGCAGTGAACTAATGATTCTTACTATAAAAATGCATTGCAAATCATTTTTACTATGAAACACATTGCCAATGATTTTTACTATAAAAATACATTGCAAATAACTTTTAATGTAAAGATACATTGCAAATGATTTGTATTATAAAAAAAAGCATTACAAATGATTTTTATTATAAAAATGTATTGCCAATGATTTTTACTAAAAAAATTCATTGCCAATGGTTTTTACAATGGAAATGCATTGCCAATAATATTTACTATAAAAATGTATTGCCAAATACTTTTACTATGAAAATGTATTGCCAAATATTTTTACAAAGAAACTGCATTGCATATAATTTTTTACTCTAAAAAAAAGCATTGCAAATTATGTTTACTATAAAAATGCATTGCGAATGATTTTTATTATAAAAGTGCATTGCCAATGATTTTTACTATGAAAATGTATTGCAAATGACTTTTACAATGAAAATGCATTGCCAATAATATTTACTCAAAAATGTATTGCCAAATATTTTTACTATGAAAATGCATTGCATATAATTTTTCACTCTCAAAAAGCATTGCAAATTATTTTTACTTTAAAAATGCATTGCAAACGATTCTTATTTTAAAAAAGCATTGAAAATGACTTTTACTATAAAAATGCATTGCAAATGATTTTTATTATAAAAATGCATTGCCAATGATTCTTACTATGAAAATAGATAAAAATGATTTTTACTGTAAAAATGCATTGCCAATGATTTTTACTATGAAAATGCATTGCAAACAATTTTTTCTTTAAAAATGCATTGAAAATGATTTTTACAATAAAAATGCATTGCCAATGATTTACTGTCAGGACATTTTAAAAAAATAAACTTTCCAAAAATGTAATAAATATTTGGAGCTGCTAATTAAATAAAAAAAAAAAACAATAGCTTAAAAAAAGAATTAAAATCAAATTAAATAATATCAAAAATAGTTCTAAGGAAAAGAATTTAAAAGAGCATTTTGGGGAACAATCGGAAATATTGCTAAACAGAATTTGATATATAGACATTTGCTTTCCTGTACATTTCAGTCATATCTGATGTATATTTAAAAAAAAAATTAATGAATGAATAAAACGAAAAGTTTTTCTGAGTCAAATTAGTGATTCTTGTGACATATGCAAGGAACTTCAAGTTTTGGGCTGACAAATATTTTAGAATCAGTCCAGTGAAGATGTGTTTGTATATGTCAGTCATTGGCACACATGCTGCTTGCAATGGCTAAGTGCTCCCTTATCTTAGACCTGAACAGACTTATCACATTTTACCTTCATTGACATGACAGGAATAAGCGCTTTCAGTCGGAGTTTACCTGAAGTCTTAGTATATGTCACTGTTGTAAACTTGAAATGCCACTCCGAATCATGGTCGTTCGTCGTGGGATTCCTACAGCTGCTGTGTCATCGGCGTCTTGAATGTATTCTGGATAAGTTTTCTGAAGAAATTCATCAATTGTGACAGATTTTACTTCTGAGTACCTGAATGCAAAGACATCCTGAGTCATTGTTATTGTGAAGGTCTAGTTTGATTTGGAAGGGTGAATGAAATATTTCTATGTGTCTACATAAGATATATACTCGACACTATTCACGACCCTGACGTGTTAGATCAATATGAATATGGATTCTAAATCAGAATATTCGATTCTGAAACACACTTTTATTTCAACAGTAAAATAGATGTTGCTCAATGTAATCACTACTAAAGGTACTAAATTATCAACAGCAGCAGAGCTCTAAAATCATGAATTCAAATGTACATCATTTCTTCACATTACTGAATAAAATATAGCGACATTTTCAGATTTTTCTTAATTTCACGGTCAAAATAACAAACATTGCCGATCGTATCTATTTTTTTTCTGGTATCTCTACTGATTCAATCCTGCTATCCAAAAATTGCGTAATTTATTTCTATTGTAAATCATTTTAGAACGTTGATTTCTTGCTGAGATTTAACGATTGGATATTCAGAAAGATTCACCCGTTGGTGAAAAACAAAATAGCAGAAATTAAAAAGAATCTACGTGAGCCAAAAAATGAAGAAACAAAATGAAGTATTCTTATATTTAAGGGTCTTATTGGTAAGTATACTTTCACATTGATCTAAACACGTACACACAGAACTATATATATATATATATATATATATATATATATATATATATATATCGCGAGAGAGAGAGAGAGAGAAAAGATCCAAAGTAAGACCGAAGCCGCATTTTTTAAGTACTTTTAGGAAGCCCTGAAATAGTAGGAATGATGCATCAGCCTCGAAATCCTGACTGAACCCCAGATGATTGTCTGATAAAAGCTTTGTTCCTGGCATTGGTGATATTTTCCATGTATCAAATATATATTCATTGTAGATCTCATTTATAAGTGCATGCGTGTGTGTGCAGTAAGAATTAAGAAATAATGGTTTTTCAAAAATGTACAAAAATCCACAATATATATATATATATATATATATATATATATATGTATGTGTGTGTGTGTGTGTGTGGCCAGATGAATCATTGAGTTTGAAACCTAGTTGAGCTCTAAGCAAAATTTTGATCTTGATATTTTATCACTGAGATCGCTTTGGACCAACGAATTCGGGTCCGAAAAATAGAATCAGTAAAACAAATTTAAACTGTAGCTAAAAAAGCAAACATTTTTTTTTACACTCATGTTTTTTTAAAGACACTAATCCACCGTCACAGCTCAAAGTAAGCTATAAAAAATGTTGAACTCCTGCAACCTTGGAAAAAGGGTAATTAATTGTTGGTGGAGGTTAATTATGTTGATTATGATAACGTTTCTTAATTCCCGTTCGCAATAATATCTACGATATTTTGTCTCAAATTCATTTTGAACGTATAATTTTTACCTAAACAGAGTTTTTTCCTTGTCTACTTTTCTCTTTTTTTTTAAATGTTGATCAACATTTTTGGTCGTTTTTTTATTTTGTCCTGTTATTAGTTTCGTCTCCTTAGTTATGTGATTCAGTAAATGCGGCATTACGCATTCTTTGTTTTCATTTCATATACTGTACATTGGGTATACATCATCATCATGCCGTGCTGGTAGCACGGATATCCCTGACCCTCTCTCGCCACTCCTCCCTAACGTTCATCGCCCTAGGCAGGTCTTCAGGACAACATCCCGAATCCTCACATAGCTGCTGAATGTATGTTCGTGCTGGTCGTCATGCTTTTGCACGGCCATGTGTGGGGGTCCATAAGAGTACATCTCTTATGAGTTCGACCCTGCTTCTCCAGCAGTGTCCTGCATGTTATACAAGTCTGGTATATAAGCTAATCTCATGAGTTTTATCACAAAATTCTGTGTTAGACCTATACCTGCTGTATAGGTTGACTCTCCACAATAGATTTGGCCATCGGTAGGCAAAAACTTACTCAGTAAGGCTTAATGAGGATAGCCTATAATAAAACGCAGCAAAAGAGTATAAGTTTATTGAAGTTTAACTTAATAATTGCGAACGGATAGATACTTTTAAAATTACAGTGCAGTATCTTAGAATGAAGGTTTTAATCGTCTGTAAAATAACTTTCAGGAAGACTTTATTTAAAATAATGTGCCGTATATGTACAGTAATAATACCAATATATATATATATATACATTCAATAAACTACCATTATGTCTCTAGAAATTTATTAATAGTGTCTAGTGTACCAATTTTTTCACGGAAATCAGAATTACATCAGCTATATACGAAACATCTAAATCTTACACATTAGAGCATATATTCATATAATTCACAATTCATTTTACTATCATGACATTGCACAGATAAACAACACACTGTAGTTGTCTGATATTCTGGTTAGTGTTTCTAGTCTGTTCATCTGCTGTTGGAGACGGCGTGTAATATAGCGTTAATACAATACCTAAGTTGTATTACAGTTTTATTATCTTATATAAATCCCAGAGTCAGTTTGGGAAGTATGTTCAGTAAACGCATTTAAGTTGAAAATGTTTGTATCCGTCCAATGGAGTTACAGAAAGTAGTTTACATAAAAGGTAGAATTATACACCACAATTTACGGTTGTAGTTGCATACTAAACCTTTTGACTCTTACACTAAAAGCCGTCCCTGTCGACTGGGCCTGGAATACATCTACTACCTTCCTTACTGAAAATTTAGACCCCTACCACAACAAAATTCTTTCTTAGGTATGGCACTAAACTGGTATTTGTTGGTGAGGCTTTTGTTCTGTAGCTCTAGGGAGAGTGAAGTAAATCCTTTTTTGTCGTTACACCCCGGTTCACTCTGACCCGGAATGTTAGAAGCTGTTGAGACTCCATTTATGGGTTAAATAGATCTGTTTAAAAATTATGACTATTGGATATACTTTAAGTCATCTAAATATTTGCAAATTACATGGATTGTCTAATCGGCAGTGATTTCTAGAAATTTGTTTAAAAATTATGTTGTACGACTTTTACAAAATCTGTTTTTCTCGATTCAAACAAATAATTTCTATTTGGAACGGATATACTTTTACCTGATAATGCCGAAAGCCTAAATAATAAACTTCAAGTTGCTCTCTACTAATGTGCGTGTCGTGAGCATCAGTAATTTATCCACACACACATACACACACATTATATATATATATATATATATATATATATAATGCCCATATTCCCTTTATTCGGACAGGGCTTCGTGAAAGAGAATTATTGTTGACCAGGAATTTTTACTCGTTGAAACAAATCAGAATAAAAAAAATGTATGTTTCGCTTCTTGTTCAAAATACGAGTCGAACGCTACTTAATGCATTGACCAGTTCATTTTTTTCCTTTTATTTATTTGCATTAGTGTTTTGGTAGCCTTAATGACAGTTCATTACTAGTCCCCTCTGCAAATAAAGAGTAAAAAAAAAAAACAACAAATTAATGAAAAACAAAAAAAAAAAAGAAAAGAAAAAAAAACCAAAAAAACAAGTAAAAAAAAAACAACTAACAAATATATTAGATAGCGTTTGACTCAGATTTTGGGTAAGAAGCGAAACATGCTTTTTTATTGTGAGAATATAAGTTGTTTCTAACTACTGAAAATGTATGGCAAATAATTATTCTCTTTCACGAGACACGTTTCGAATAAAGGGTGTATAGGCATTAGATTCTGAACAAAACCCCAAAATAAAAATTTAAAATTACATTGTATTAAAAAAACACAGAATCAATATTTCCAGATTAGTTTTGTTAAAGCATGGTGCAACATAATCACACATAGACAAAATAGGTTAGTTGATATTTTTCCATGTTAAAACTTAAAATGAAAAGAGGGACTTTTCTTCTTTGCCGCAATTATAGATTAGATATTCTGCTCTGGTTTGTCACTGGATAAAAGTCTCAGAAAGTGGAGAGTATTTTCAGAGCTACACAAGCATATACTAAAGGAAATTATGTGATGCACTATGAAGGAACGTGGATGAATCCAGAGTTGGTTCAACTGCACACTTCACCAGATGTTGGGTGGAAGAAACTCATTGGCCAAATCATTTGTGCTACATTTAATGACATTCGTAGCACAGCGATCATTACTTGCTTCAGTCCCACAAATACCAGTCATGAATTGGATATCAAAAATTTATATCAGAGACTATATTTCGTTGCTCGACACATTCCTAAACACAACGTTCTAATCGTCGGTGAAGACATAAATTCTTAAGGACACTAAAATGAGAATTAAAAAAATTAGCTTATGCAACTTGCAAAATAAAAATGGCGAATATTTTGTAGATTTTTCACCCGAAAACTATCTTGCATGCCTTAAACTAAATTCCGAAAAAAAGAAGGAATTATTATGAACCAACACCTACCCTAAATACTCTAAAGCACAGTTTGATAATATATAAAAAATCAGTGGATAAATAGCACTTTGAACTTTCTCCTGTTTTGATGGGGTATCTTCTCATGACAGAATAATTTCGTCAAAGATACACCCAAGTTTACGTAGAAATAATAACTAAAAAAACAGTCAAAATCTTACGTTATGACTGGTCCTCACTTACCAATAGAGATATAAAAAACATGGTAACTGGAAGAAAAAAATTTGATACTTTTCGGGAGACACAATCCGAATGACAAATATAAAAAAAATTTAGCGTTCACATACAAGAAGCTGCAGAGTGCATACAAAGTAAACCAAGTGCCAAATGTAGAGTTCGGTGGGATTTACTAGTAATTACGGGAAATCTAGATGGCTTTAAAAAATCATCCTTACTCTAAAAAAATGAAAGCAATGAATGGCAATGCAGAAAAACTTAAGCCCAGAAAACTAACCAACACATTCCAAAAAATAACTATTAGTATTTATTCAAGGCAAAACAATAAAATTTGAAATAAACACAAAGATAGAAAATCACGATTAGCATGACAGACAGTAAATGAAGCGAGATGAAGGAAAAGCCCCTTGAGAACTAAAAGCTGCAAGCAAAAAGACAAATCATAAAAGGAAAAAATATTCCAGGAATCTACTCGAAATCCTCCTTAAATCACTGACAAACTTATCCAAAATATTTTTAATAGGCAAATAGACGTTAAAATTGTACAGTTTGCGTAGAAAGAACTTGATGCCGTGAAGAAAAAAACCCAGAAAAAGCTGTTGACGTCAACGAGATACTCCTTTAACTTTGGTGGATAAGAAAATACTTCTCTGATTATGCCATGCAGTCTTAAACAGAACCAGAAAATACAAATTGACGAAATGTTATATTCTTCCATTCTCCAAGAAAGGTGACCTTGGAATCACTAAGAATTACAGAAGCAGTACACTAATTGCCATAAGGGTGAAGGTCTTTAATACCCTGCTTTTCAATGACATCCGAATTGAGAAAATTCTTTCGAAAAATCAGAACAGCTTTCAAAGGAATCACTTCACAACGTCACAAATTCTGACAATCCATTGAAACATTGAAGGAGTACAATCAAAGAATCTCGAGGCAACAATAATATTTGTAGTTTTCTCCAATGTATTCGAATCTATACACCGAGAAGATGGAGCAAATATTACTTGCGTATGGTTTTCCCAAATAGATTGTTAAAACTATAATGATACTTTGGAAAAACTTGAAAGCAATGATTTGTTTGTTTGGAATTTATGGCTTATCAACCTTTGTACGTTATTTAATGCCAAATCTATTTTTATACAAAAAAACAGTTCTAATTCAAACAATTCAGTTTAGTATATGTAGAGTTTTTCTTTATACACAGTTGAATATCCAATCAGTTCTTATTCAAGTTAAGTATAAGTAGGAAGGTTAGTTCTATTCGACCCATAGATAGGGTCCTATATGGTGCAACCATTTTGGTCAGAGTCGACCTGGGAGCAATGGCAGTGAAAATGTACTCTGCATTCCCCAAATCTCCTGAATTACTGGAACCTCACCATCAGATTTTTAGTGTCATATCCATGAAATTCGTTGGGGGGGGGCTTTCCTGTCTGAGGAGAAGTAGTCGGTATATTCTTCAGCGCCAGTCGACCGGGCAAAGCAATTGTTCGCTCACCTGATGGAAGCACAGACTTCGACTTTGTCGCTGTGGTCTTGCATGATGACACATTAGCATCATATTTATTTATACTCTACCTTCATTACAAACCTAGAACATCAGTACGTAGATAAGTAATAAAAGAACGTGCTTTCACATTGAAAAAGGCAAAAAGCAGACGACATCCTGCAAAAACGATCACAGGCAGATTACGCAGATGAGCTTGTACTTCTCGCTAGTAATTCAGACTAATATGAATCCTGGTTAGATAGCGTAGAGTAAGCAGCGGAAAGCATTTGCCTATGTGAATCCCAATAAAACAGAGTACATGTGTTTTAAAGTATAAGAAGCCATTTCCCCATTAAGTGTCAAGGAGAAAAAATGAGTAGACCTGTTCACACATCTCGACAGCAACATCACATTTACCAAAATACTTAGAGAAGGCGTAGAATGCTTTTGACTTGCTATATATATTGAAATCTAACTTACCCGATGAAATAAAACATATTTTCTTTTAGGCTGTTATTATGTCCGTACTGTTATATGGATGCACCACATGGACACAAATAAAACGTACTGTAGAAAAGCTACATAAGAACTATTCAATACCGCTGCGTGATCTTTTGATCAGATCCTGGAAGCAACATTTATCAGAAAAACAGCTGTACGGCAACTTGTCTCACATCAAATAAACCATTCAAGTTATACGAACAAGACATGCAGGGCACTGTTGGAAAAGCAAGGACGAACTCGTAAGTGACGTTCTCTTATCGACTCTAACATGTGGACGTGCCAATGCTGGCCAATCAGCAAAGACTTGCGTTCATCAGCTCAGTATAAACACAGGATGCAAACTAGAAGACCTTCCAGAAGTGATGAATCATAGAGATGGATGCAAGAGAGAGTACTGGTTAGTTGGTTGGCTTTTATGGCATGTCAACTTTTGTAGGTTATTTAATGCCAAATAATTTTTATACAAAAATCATTTCTTTTTCAAACAATTCAGTTTAGCATAAGTACCGTTTAATTGCCAAAAACATTTCTATTTCAAGTTTGTTTGTTTGGGGTTTTCGGCATATCAACGTTTGTGGGTTATTTAAAGACAAATCCAAATTTATACATATAAACTGCTCTGTTTCAAACAATTCAGTTTAGTATAAGTACAGTTTCATTGTCAAAAATATTTCTATTTCAAGCTATTCGGTTTAGTTTAGTAGTTCTAATACAAACAATTTAGTTTAGTATAAGTATAGTTTGTGTTTACACACAGTAAAAAGTCAAACAGTTCTATTTCGAATTATTCAGCTTAGCTTAAGTACAGTTTCAATGTCAAAAATAGTTCTACTATAAGTAAGTTATTTTAACATAAGTACAAAATTTAGTTCTATTTGACGCAGTTGCTACAACTCAAGGCCAAAGTGGACCTGGGAGCAATGGCTATGAAGGGATTTCCACTTTCCCCAAAGCTCCAGTAATACTGGAGCCTTACCATAAGATTGTTTAGTGTCATATACGGGACACTCGTTGTGGGGTACATACCCCACTACATAGATGCAGTCGGTGTATTCTACAGCCAATTCCGACTTGAGTGATTTCATGATGATCCTGATATATGTAATATAATTTATAAACCTGAAAAAAAAACAAAAAAAACAAAAAAAAACGTTTTCAGAGGATTTTTTTATAGTTGAATCTTTCGGTTTTTAGAGTAAACCATCATCAAGGCATTTAAATATATCATGCTACTTGTGTTTAATCCCAGGTCGAATCATACCAAAGACCAAAAAATGGTATTTGGTGCCTCCTTACTTAACGCTCAGCATTATAAGGTACGAGTCAAGGGTAAAGTGAAGCCCTCAAGGGAATGGAGTAGCACCCTCCTCTACACCTCGGTGTTGTACCTATTGAAAATGGAGCCTTCGGGTCACCCTCGACTACAGTCGCCAACTTATATATATATATATATATATATATGTACACAATGATCGGCTGACTGGTTCATATGCTGATCTCTCATAGCGTTTGACTAATTGATTTTTGTTTTATTAACATAGATAATCTTGCGGTTCACATATTTCTTCCTTTGGTGTTGCACTGCTTGGATTCCATTGTTCGAACATCAACAAGAGATGATATCATATGCAATTTTTAGCCGATGTGACTTTTTAACCTACCTTCCTGATTATATACACACACACACACACATATATATATATATATATATATATATATATGAAACTGTCTTGTTTATTTGAAAAATTCTTTTCCTTCAGTTTAGGTGCCTATATTCCGTTATTACAAGATTTGCAGACTTGCACTTTTCGCCAATTAGAAGAAATTTATTCTGCTCCATGTATGAGGGTATTATTTATATTTGGATTTTTATAACTGATATTCATATATTTGTTTTGGGCTAAAAAAATAAATAAACAGGGTCTCTTTTCCGTAGATCTCGGTAGTGTGGAGTACTTCTTCCTTGCTATTACGCCCAGGTCTATTTGATCGATAGATGTGGTAATACCTGTTAGGATCGTATCTATGGGTTGAATAGATCTGTTTATTCGTATTTGATAGGACAGAGTTAAATAATCTGATGAGAGAAGTACACGCCCCAAAATTGAATATGAAAGTACTATGAACGCAATTTCTTAACTCTATTTTGAATAATTGTTAAAATCAATTAATTGAGCAATTAAGCGCTTATTTCTAACTCTCGACTGTCTATATTTCTTTGTTTTTTATGGCATCGATTGTATTTCCTGCATGATTTTATTTTTTCATCCACCCAGTTAGCTTGGGCTGTAGAATGCTCCGATTGCACCTCTGTAGAAGGGTATAACCCCCACCCCAAACGAGTCTCATGGAATTGACATTAAGCTACATCTGACAGTTAGGTTCCAATTCTAAAGCATTGGGAAATATGTAGTCCCTATTCATTGCCATTACTCTCAGATCCATACAAAACCGGATGGGTAGTAACTATGATGGTCAGATCTATTGATTAATTAGATCTGTAAAATCATTAAAGCTTTTTATCATTAGTTATTACAAAACTCACATATTATCCAGAAACATATACATTACATAAGAATACTTGAGAACTAGAATTAAATTGTTAAATGGCAATGATCATTATTAAGTTGCGCTGACAGCACGAAGTTCTCAGATTCTTTCTTGCAATCGTTCCCTATTAAGCATTACTCCAGGTAGGTTTTTATGTTTCATCCAGTATCTGTAAAGAGTTAATATATGTAAAGATTTGCTATTCAGCCAATATTGGCACGTTTATATGCAGGAGCCGTGAAAAAAACCCTCACTTATGAGTTCGTCCTTGCTTCTTCTGCAGTGTCCTGTATTTAAAACCATTGAACTGAGCGCAAACAAATTAGGACTCACAAATCGTTTAAAACTTACCTACAGACTATTCACTAACAAATTGTATACATACAAACACTCACACAGACACATATATATATATATATATATATATATATATCAAAATAAAGTTGGCGACCCGAGGGCTCCATTTTTAATACCTACTACAATGAAGTGGAGGGGAGGGTGCTTTTCCTCTCCCTGGATTGCTCCGCCTTTACCTTTAGGCCGTATCTTATAATGCTGAGTGTAAATCAAGACGGCATCAAGTACCATTTTTGAGTCTTTAGTAAAATTCGACCTGGGATTGAACCCCGGTCTCTCAGGTCATTGACATACACTCTACTCACTAGGCCAATGGGCCGGTATATATATATATGGTTTGTTATTAAATAAACCACAAGGGTTGATATGCGATAAAATACCAAATCACACCACCCTATTTTTTTCATCTGCTGCTTAACAACTACAATTGAAATTATTATTTCTCTGATCTTTTCAGCATATTATTTTTTTTTTTTTTTTAGCCTTCGATATAATTATTTCTATTACAATTCTCAGTGTGTGCGTGTACTTCTATTTTGTAAAGTCTTTTTCAGCTGAGGTTTCAGGTAATAATTGTCACAGTATCAATTGCCGATGTTCTTTTTATGTGCTATTGTTTGTTGTATTTTAAACATCTTTATCGTGCACCTTATCTTTGTACGTTGATGTCTGTCTTCCGAGGGCATATACCACTTATTAAATGAGACACATATTTTAATTGAATGCAATACGAGAAAAGTAAAAATATTGCTGGTTCATGAACGCGTTGTACACACACACACAGATATATATATATATATATATATATATATATATATATATGAGAGAGACTGTGTGTCATGTCGCTGAAATATTAAATACTACAGAAGCCCGATGGCCAGAATAAGTATCGACGGATGAAAAGTTGGAGGGGGTGGAAGAAGGAGAGTAGAAAGTTGTAAAAAAAAAGAAAAAAAGAGTGGAAGATGTAAAAATGGAAGTAAGTAGAATTTGTGTCCGTTAATGAAAACATGAAAATAAATAAACAATCAGCGAGAGAAGTAAAAGTATACAGTTAGCCCATAAACCATATAGATAAAATTATTTTAAAAAATGTGTGTTTGTCTAAAAACAATTCTATCTCAAATTCTTGCATCGGTCCATGACATTTGATTAACCCTTCCGTTGTAATTTCTTATGCATTCCATTTTTTGCCAAAGAGAGCTCCTAGTTCTTCATATAATTTTTGAATTTCAACCTTTCATATTCATTTCTCATGTATTGGCGAAATTTTTGCTAAAATATTAAGTATTTAAAATTCGACCTATACATGAGCATAAATGGTATCTACATTTCAACGTTGCATAAATATGGTTACATATGGAGGTGCAATGTGGGGTAATGGTTATCGCCGTAGGAATTGGACACGGCGACACAAGTTCATATCCTGGACTGAATGCACTTCACATAGCACTAATACCCTTGGGAAAGATATGAATCCAATTATTCTCCCACCAGCTATGGGTAAATAGTAGGGCAGACTTGGTTCTTCAGTCTTGGTGAGGCAACTAGTCTAGGAGAAGGAAAACTCTGAATTCAAACCTGTTAAACTCCGCTTAAAAAATTGACCTTATGTCATATCCTGCCCGAGCGGAGGGGTTGGGTAAATATGATAAATATGGTTACAAAATTGATAATTGAACTCAGCAAAGTGTTATTTACCTGAGAGCTTATATTACTTGCCTCGATAAGAAATGTTTTGCGTTGCAAGGAATGGAATCGCCGACTCGAGTTCAAATCCTGAATGAGGCTGTTTGTATTTCACTTCACGCTAATACTCTTTGGAAAGGGATGCATTCATCTATCTTTTAGTCTCGAGGTCCCATCGAGAAGTAATGACTTGCAAGATAGACTCGCCGATCCTTGTTTCGGACTTGTGAGTTCGATCCTCACTGATTGCCAAATCTAAACTATGTCTTCTTTTATATATAAAAAGGAGGTGCTTGAGATATGAATCCAGCTATTCTCTCCTAGCTTTTGGTAACTAAGTAAATAATTGGGCAGACTGTCTATTTAACATTGCTATGACAACTCGTCTATTTCTGCGTTCAAAATAGATGCACTCCACTTTAAAATAGACATTGTGTCACACCTTTTTTGGAGCTGAGGTATTGGGTAAATATATTCATCCTGATATTGGTACATAGTGAGGCAAACTGGGTTCTTTAGCTTTGGTTAGGAAACCTGTCTTGGAGAATGAAGACTGAATTCAAATTCTAGTCTATTGCAAGATACAACGCCGATTCTGTTGTTTTTCTTTATTGTCGGAAAATATGCAGAAATAAACTTCACAACTTTAGACAAAAGTCAAGTTCAAAGAACTTCGTAACAGGCTTAAATTGTGATCAACTTTTTCTTGTTGAGTTCTGGGACATGAAGATGTTAATGTCGAGAATCTGAGAGAAAGTAAAGCCCAAGTTTTGCCGAACCCCCAACTAGCTAATGCAATAGCTAATCAGCTCCGTGCTTTTCTTCTTTCCTTTTCTTTCCCTCTCCACGGTCAGTTAACCGATCACAGGGGCAATCAAACGAAAAAGACTTGAAAAGCCAAGACAAAGCGTCGGCAGCCTTGATTTACGAAGCGTCTGAAGAGCCGAGCTGACGGAGCGTCTCTCTGCCCTATGCAGCAGTCGTGATTAGCCTGGACCTGACATCTTCACAGGTCATTAAATACTTCTGAAGGAGCGGTTGGTCCCAAAACGTTTAAACATAGAAAGTCTCATCAGTAACCTGTCTGATCCATTTTCGTCATTCCTCTTTTGTCTATACTTAGCAACTGCCTTCCCACTTCCACTGCAACACCCACTAAAATCAGCCTTACCCCAGTGGGTGCTATTTATCTTACGATATTTACTAAAAGTAGCTTAGTATGAACCAATACCAAACAGAAAGACAAAAGACGAAGAAAGATTATCTTGCGCCAATATTTTTAAGTTGAAAAGTATTCTTGTCTATAGAATCAGCATTAAATTCCTGGTATTAACCTAGACTTGAACCCCGACCTCTGAAAAATGTTGTCTTTTTTTCAGAGATCCCTGATCATGAAGTAACGGCTAACAATCAGTTCGTCAAGATAAGCATTATTCTGTTGATTTGGATTCTCACTAGGTGCTTTTTAATCGTTTGGTACAAAGCTCACATAATTATTAAGGTTTTGCTAGTTAATGGAAACTTTTACTTGTACGCAAATAGAATAATACTATATCGAGAGATCAAAAAAAAAAAAATAAATAAAGGTTAGTCCACAAATATCACTTGCTTATGGTTTGGTTTGGTTTTTTTGGGTTTTATGGCATATCAACCTTTGTAGGTTATTTAAGGCCAAATCCATTTTTATGTAAATCATCATCATCATATCGCGCTGGTAGCACGGATATCCCTGACCCTCTCTCGCCACTCCTCCCTATCGTTCATCGCCCTAGGTAGGTCTTCAGGACAACAGCCTGTATCCTCACATAGCTGCTGAATGTACGGTCGAGCTGGTCGTCCTGCTTTTGCGCGGCCATGTGTGGGGATCCAAAAGAGTACATCTCTTATGAGTTCATCTCTGCTTCTCCAGCAGTGTCCTGCATGTCTGGTTCGTCTAACTTGAATAGTTTTCGTGATAGGGGGCAGGTGGCCGTACAGTTGGTGTCTTGTGGGGTGCTGCTGCCAGGACTTGTTCAGGATTGCACGCAGCATTCTTGTGTAATTGCCATCCAGTTTCTTCTCCAGCCGTTTTGTTAGCGTATGTAAATAATCTGTTCTATTTAAAACAATTCATTTTAGCATAAGTACACAGTTTAATTGTCAAAAACATTTCCATTTCAAACTATTCAAGCAGTTATAAGTAACAATTCAGTTAAGTGTAAATACAGTTTTAATGTCGAAAAACAGTTCTATTTCAAATAATTCAGTTAAGCATAAGCACGCAGTTTAAATGTATGCATAGTTTAATTGTCAAAAACATTTCTATTTCAAGTTATTCAGTTTACTCAAACAATTGATTTCAGCATAAGTATGCTGTTAGTCCCATAGATAGGGCCCTATTAGGTGCTACCAATCCGGGCCAGAGTTGACCTGGGAGCGATGGCAATGAAGGGGTACTCCGCAATCTCCAAATCTCCAGCATTGCTGGAACCTCACCATCAGATTGTTTAGTGTCATATCCAGGACACTCGTTGGGGGGGGGTCTTACCCCTCTGCAAAGAAGCAGTTGGTGTATTCTACAACCCCAGCCGACTAGGCAATCACTTGCTTATGAATATTCCTGATAAGTAGCATTAAGTTTTATATCACTATATGAAATATGTCATAGTTACCATCTTTTAATTGCTTATGGATTGAAAACTGTGCTGAGTGATAAATTCGGATAACAAATAAAAAATTTGGGAATAGAAAAAAAATCGTTTGGACTCTCTGCAAAAAAACAAACAAAAAAAAAAAAACGAAATCGTCAACAGAAACAATTACACAAGAAATGTGAATATTAACGTATGATTGATGCAATTCCATAAACAATAACAAGAGGATAAACCAAGATGTGTTGACATGCCATTGCAATCAGTTAATCCACGAAATCCATGAAGAGTGACAAAAATAACAAAAAGTCGAGTCATGCTAAAGACTCAAAATTGGTACTTCATACCCCTTTGCTCAGCATTATAAGGTATGTATCAAGGGTAAAGTATTGCAATACAGGGAAAGGAGTAGCGCTGTCCCTTACACTTCCACGTGGTTGTTATTGAAAAGGGAGCCATCAAGTCACCTTCGACTAGGGTCGCAAACTTTACGAAAAAGAATAATTAGCGGTTATCTACTTAAATCTTTCAAAATAATTAAATTTCTAATTATGGTAGACAATTTTTATGTCTCTCCACGAACTTAATATTTTCTCTCAAGACATTTTAAAAAAACTAAATCTACTAACCAATGGTCTATTTTGCTAATGGAGCAATATACTTTTGAAAAAAATGCCTCATCATATTAAAAAAAAAAAACAGCAACAGAGCTTAAAAAAATTGAATATTATATTAGATATTTCGGAAATGATTTTAAGGAAAATTTAAGAGGGTATTTTTCGGAAGAATTAGATGAATTAATTAATAGAATTTGATCTGTATGTAGAGATGTCATGAATTTTGTATATATTTTCGATGCAAATACTATATCATTTTATTTCTTTAAGTTTAGAGCGAAATTTAAATATGTGAGATGCCCAAGGAAGCATAAGAAACGATGAAAAATTAATTACTGTATTAACAGATGATTTGTAATAAAATAAACCAACGAAAAGTTAAATGCTACTGTTGTAGACACGTAATTAGGAGCAAAAATTGGCGCTGAATATTTCCTTCAATTGCCGTATATGATCGATGCAATGCCTTCAAGTGTATAAGCAGCAGTTCATTTCAACCTGATGACTTTAACATCAGGTTAATACTTTTAACTTCAGAGTCCACGTTGTTTAAAGGCTCATCGAGTTCCTTATTTATATAGGATTTATTTTTGTTTGTCTCCTTTTTCCCAGTAGATGCACCGACCCAGAGATGTCAGGCTATCATGTTCACCCTTACTGTAATGTCAACAAGTGCCAAGATCCTGTTCAGCCTTTTATTCTTCCGATGGAAGTTCATATTGTCCTTATTGTTTACATTATTCTAATCTAATGTCTTGTGTTTTGTGTATAGCTTCCACTCGACGTCGATAAATATAAACGTCTCTTTCAACGGTTTTTTTTTTTTTTATATATGTTTTTCTTTCATTCTTGTTTCTTTCGCTCGTGTTTACATATTTCGAAACTCACCAAGTAAAAGAAACGACCAGAAAGCAGTAGCCGCCGCTTATTATTCAATCCTGATTGCGTCAGTGTTTCCATTGCAAGTACAACCTGTCAATCATGAACCAGTGTTTCATTTTGACGTTGTAAATTTTACATTTAATAGAAGAATGGAGCTGAGGAAATTGGAAACTATAAATATTTATAGTGTTGCAGTTGACTAAATGGAAGGGATCTGTGAGATTCCAAGATTTAAAACCGGTTGACACACATCTATATACTAATGCTTATGACGTGCAATCCCCGCAACAAGTACTAGATAGATAGATAGATAGATAGATAGATAGATATTAACAAGATAGATAGATAGATAGATATATAGATAGATAGATATTAACTTGATAGATAGATAGATAGATAGATAGATAGATAGATAGATAGATAGATATGAACTAGATAGATAGATATATAGATAGACAGATAGATATTAACTAGATAGATAGATAGATAGATAGATAGATAGATAGATAGATAGATAGATATTAGATAGATAGATAGATAGATATTAGATAGATAGATAGATATTAGATAGATAGATAGATATTAACGGAATGTCAACCCATCTCAACTTATTTTATGCCTAGACGTTAGAGAAACACATTCATTGTATGTTCTCAACCACATCTTTTGTACTGTAGAATAAACAAAAGAACTGTAGAAGGCAACAACACACAACAGCAATAATAGTGATAATAATACCAGCCCTCAGTCCAGCACAAGCTGTTTGTCTTGTAAATAAGCTGGACCTCTGGTGAGTGTTGCTGTTCCTAAGCGTTATCTTTTTTGCATAGACGTTTATATCAAGTATTCTGATCTAATACAATTTGTACACAGTTTGATAGTTTCAATCATTCAGCTATAATAATAATAATGATTAAATCGCTTCAAGTAATTATTTCTATTCGGTAATAGTTATTTTTACACCCAGTTATACGGTTTCAAGTAACTGATGATGATAATAATAATAATAATAATAATCCTTTGTAAACGATTAGAGTATCTATTAAATATTCTTATTACAGCAAATTTACAGTTATATGATACCAAGTATTCCTATCTCATTAATATAATTTGCTTTCAATTAAATGTTTTCAAGTATTCCCATCTAATACTAAAATTTATATGCTTTCAACTAAGTATTTTTTGATAATACTCATTTGTCTGCATACAGTTTTATGATATCAAGCAGTCTTATCAAATACAAATAATGTATATACGTATGGTTTAAATTAATCCTGTTTAATACTAAAAGTTTATTCAATTATATGGCTTTTAGCAACTATTTCTATTTTTAAATAACACTGGTCTGAATTGAAAAAATTCTTATTAAGATAAAAGATTCATCAAGTGATATGTGATCACTATTTTATGCTGAACTTCATCATCATATCGCGCTATTGTGCTTCGTCAGGTCTGGTTTTTAAGAAGTTCTTGAATACTTCACAAGATGTGCACAGTAATCACTTATTCCAAATCCTGTGGACTCTACTTGTCTCAGCTGATTATGGGTGCTTGGTTTTTAGTATATCATATAATGTTGCATGTGTACCTGATTACAGTGTACCACCCTATTCGCTAAAACCCACATAGCTAAAAGAGGCGGAGTTTATACCTCTGCTTATAATGACTATAATGTATTATGTCAAGTGTCAACGAAGAGCTGAATGCTGATTTATTTTTTCTCTTTTCAGTTTGACATTTGTATTCCTATAATAGAGGGCAAGTATGAGAATAATACTTACTGGTTCTGTTATATCTGCCGTAATAAAGTTCTTCCTAATCGCTAAGAAAAAAAATCACTGACTTTGTAAAGGAGACATATTATGGTTAATTTGGTGTCAAACTAGTGGATCAGAAGAAGCCACTCACTATCCAGAAAATCGATCTGATTAGAAAAAAAGGATTATGATTCTTGGATTCAGCGTAAAAAAAAACTACCTTAAAATCAGCTATATATATTCGACTTTGAAAACATCGCAGGCCAGTGTAATCATTTATTTCCTGACACATATGGTTTCAAATATTCTTGTCCACCACAAATAACCTGCGAGCAATTATACATAATTCTATTTTGTAAGTATGTTTGTACGTTATATGATTTCACGTATTCTTTTCAATGCTAATTACTGCTAAATATAGCTAATTTACGTGGACCTGGGAGTAATGGCAATGAAGAGGAACTCCACACTCCTCAGAGCTCTGAAACTGGAGCTTCACCATCAGATGCAGTTTAGAGTCATTCCCATGACACTCCCTTTTTGGCAAGAGGTCTTACTCTTCTGCTGGGTATACGATCAAAATATTCTAAGCCCTATGGTCACAGCGGGGAAATTATATAGTAGGTGAAGTGGACTATTGGGAAATTGCCTTTCAAAAGAACAGTATCAAATAACACAAGTTTATCTCAAATATGCGTATCAAAATATGTATATTCTAACATAGGCTAAATCAAATATACACACAGAAACGTGTGGGCATATACGTATATAAGACACGAAAATACACCTACAGTCACGTAAATTCACACTGGAAAGGCATATCAACCGGAGAAGAGATGACTTCTATTCCAGATATGAGTAAATAGTAGGGTAACGAAGCGAATTGTCCAGAAGAAGGAAAACTGAAATTTAACCAGCTGTACTCCGCTTGAAAACCGACCTTGTGTCGCATATTGTCCATAGAGGTTGGGTTAGAAAAAAATATATGCATTTACATGCACGAAACCGATAAAATGAAACGCAGTTTCTTCCAGGCAGCGGTCACATCGATACTGCTATATGGCTGCACTACATGGACGCTAACAAAACGGCTGGAGAAGAAGCTAGACGGCAATTACACAAGACTGCTACGAGCAATCTTGAACAAGTCCTGGCGGCAACACCCCACAAGACACCAACTGTACGGCCACCTGCCCCCTATCACGAAAACTATTCAAGTTAGACGAACCAGACATGCAGGACACTGCTGGAGAAGCAGGGACGAACTCATAAGAGATATACTCTTATGGACCCCCACACATGGCCGTGCAAAAGCAGGACGACCAGCAGGAACATACATTCAGCAGCTATGTGAGGATACGGGATGTTGTCCTGAAGACCTACCTAGGGCGATGAACGATAGGGAGGAGTGGCGAGAGAGGGTCAGGGATATCCGTGCTACCAGCGCGACATGATGATGATGATGATTTGTAAAAAGAAGTACACTTATTTAAAGATTAGAACATAAATACGTATAATTACCGGTCCAATGTTACAGTGGGTAGAGTGTTCGGCAATGGTCCCTGAGACTGGGGTTCCATTCTCGGTCGAGTTATAACAAAGACTCAAAAAACGGTAGTTGAGGCCTCCTTACTTAGCATTTTAAGGAACGGATCAAGTGTAAGTGGAACAATCCAGTAAAAGGAGTAGCGCCTTCCCCTGCACCTTGGTGTTCGAGAAATAGATAAAAGAGCCTTCGGGTCGCCCTCTACGGAGGTCCATCAACTTACAACTTATATATATATATATAATTAGAATTATACGCATGTGCGCGCATCATTGTTGTAGAAGTAGGACAGAAGTCAAAATGGAAGTTCACCTAAGGGCTCTCACACATGGACACACAATTATTAGCCGACCAGGAAGCGTTTACATTCCTCTGCTCTTTGCAGACATTGGATGCCGTCTAGAGAACCTTCCAAGAGTGAGGGAAAATTGGGACGAATGACGAGAGAGAGAGAGAGAGAGAGAGAGAGAGTCAAGGAAATATATGCTATTAGCAGGACTTGATGATTTTGTGTGTGTGTGGAGGGGGGTTCATGCAACCCCTGCGATGAGCTTCAACATGATTTCCTTATCCACCGCAGCAACACAATCTCCTGCAACTATTTGCTTTTAGAAAAGTGTTGTTTGCTTGGTTTTTTTGGCATATCAATCTCTGTGGCTTATTTAACGCAAAATCCGTTTTTAAGCAAATTGTCCGTTCTATTTCAAACAATCCAGTTTAGCATAAGTACACAGTTTAATCATTAAAAACATTTATATCAAGCAATTCAATTTATTCAAACAGTTCTAATTCAGCTAATTCAGTTAAATATAAGTAGAGATTTGTTTTCACACAGTTAAATGTCAAAACAGTTCCATATTAAGCAATTCAGTGTTGTGTAAGTACAGTTTCAATATCAAAAACAGTTCCATTTCAAACAATTCAGTTTAGCGTAAGTACGTAGTTTCTAAGTGAGTACAGTATAATTGTCAAAAATATTTCAATTTCAAGCTATTCAGTTTAGTCAAAAAGTTCTAATTCAAACAATTCAGTTTAGCATAAATATGCAGTTAGTTCTATTTAACCCTATGAGGTGCTACCATTCTGGTGCCATTGTGGACCTTGGAGCCATGGCAATGAAGGGGTACTCCGCATCCCCCAAAGCTCAAGCATTATAGGAACCTCACCATCAGATTGCTTAGTGTCATATCAAGGATACTCGTTGGCGATCTTATCCCTGTGCAGAGAACCAGTCGGAGTCGGTGTATTCTACAGCCCAAGCTGTACTTTCAGAAAATCATGCGATCTAATTGAATGAATATCTATAGTCATCCAATTACTTAACCGCCCAGTCTTTTCCACCCTTCTTCAATTACTATTCTGATAACGCTCATAAAGAATCTCGGTCTCCTCGGGAACACCAGCCTTTCTTGATAAACGGTCTTCGGCATAACAGCATTCGCCTGTCGTACAGTTTTCCGTGGTGACGTTAGCCGATAGATTTCGCACAAAATTGCGTCATAAGCATGCTATTAAAATTCTTTAGGTCCTTTTCGAAGATAAAGCCATACATTCACTCTTTCGACATTCGACTGGGCGGGATTTCGGTGCTGAAGGTTACTGGGTGATTTCATGTAGATATTTACAGAATAAGACTTGCGTGAATTTTACACGTACATAGCAAGGTTATCTGCCATGATTAACGGAGGTGAAGTATTTTGTCCAATGATTAGATAGCTCCCAACGAAATCACCAAAGCTAACTCATTATGTCGATATCTACAAGAGAACATTCAAACTATAAATTATTCCTTCTGTGAATGCATTTATCTGCAAGTATGATTAAACAATGGCTATTATGGTCCAAGAAAATAACGCATTTTTTATCATTTATATCATAAAGATTAAGTTCTTGCATGTATGTAGTGACCCAACCCTTCCGTCATGAGCAGCATGTGACATCGGGTCAATTATTTAAAACGAAGTAAAGCTGGTTTGAAATAAGAATTTTACTTTATATAGACTGTTTGCCTAACCAAGGTTAAAGGGTTTTGTCTGCCCTACTATTTACCCATTCCTTTTAAAGGACATTATCGCAAAGTGAAATACACATAGCCATAAATGTATGAATTTGCCTACTCATCCGCACAAACAGGATGCAACACTATGTCAGTTTAATTGATTTTAATTCAGAGTTTTCCTTCTCATAGGCCGGTTGCCGTACAAAGGCTAAAGAGCACAGTCTGCCCTACTATTTTACCTATAGCTGGAGGGAAAATAGTTGGATTAATACCTTTTCCCAAGAGTATTAGCATTATGTGAAATGTAAACAGCTTCGTCTTGGATTTAAACTCGAGTCACCGTGTCCATTTTCTACGACATCCATTACACTACGAGCGACTAAATATCATAGATGTAAAAGTAAATTTGTCTCCCTTTTGTCGAGGGTAACCCGAAGGCTCCATTTTCGATAGCTACTACACTGAGGTGTAGGAGAAGGGGCTACTCCTTTACCTGGATTGCTCCACTTTATCCTTGATACATACCTTATAATGCTGAGTGTTAAGCAAGATAGCATCAAGTACCATTTTTTGAGTCTTTGTAATGGTTCGACCTAGATGTAAGGTAACAAAACAAAAATAAACAAAAAACCAACACACAGCAACAAAAAATGGCACTGATCGAGAATGAGCAAAGATTAAAAGACAGCAATAAATTAAGATTAAAAGCATTATTAAAATGAATTATAAAAATGTTTGATAATGCTTTAAGTGAAAATAGAAATATACTACTAATACACCAGGTGTAAAAGTAGTAATAACAAATATAACACCAATATTAAAAAACAAAAAGCGAATATAAAGCAGAGGACAAGTTGGAAATATTAGATTTGAGTCTGGCTACCCAATGTGATTTCTTACCGAAAAAATAGCGGTATCTGCTTGTTAAATTGACTGGTCTTGATATCCTGTCAACCCATCTAGTGTTTAAGGAATTATGTCCATTCTACATTCATATTCACATTTTTTCTTGTTTGTTAAGTTATTTTTTGTACATCGTTCTATCGACTCTTCCGAATTTTTAAATGGATCTATTTGACTTATAGATAGTACCCTAACCGGTATGAGCGGACTTGAGTGTAATAGCAACTCGTTGCATTTACGTTTAAACAGATTTACTCATGATAACTGTAACGCAAGTTAGAACTTCACTTATATGAAATAATATATGATATGATAATTATGTTTTCGTGTCATTAATTGAAAAGCTGATAAATATCTAAAAAAAAAAAAAAAAACTCCAACAAGATGAAAGGTACTTATCAAAACAAAGTGCCCCATTTAGATATTAAAATAGATAAGTTTTAAATGTTTTAAAATCACTGAACTGGCTAAACAGGTTGTGTATTCTACCGCAAACAAAACAAATATTCAATTTGCTAAAAAGATGGTCACTTCGGTTGTTCTTTTCATCCAGCAGTAAATGAACTTATAACAAATAAGATCAAAAGCATTTTTAATATTTGGACATCCCGGCCTAATAAAACATATTTAAACAAACTTGAATAAATTATTTAAATCAATGGTACATTTTTCCAAGTCATGCAGTTAAAAATATGGAAAAAACCAATACTGATTTTTAAAAATTATACAAATATTATGTGATCCTTTTTTCTTACCTATATTTTATGAAACCAGAAAGTTCAGATGGATTTGCATATATAGGATGGCTTCAGCTGCTTTTTTGTTTCGGGATGCAAATAAGATCATTTCATAATTGTTTCCTCATCTGTTAAATATTTAAAAAAAAAATCTCCGTCTTACATGTAACTCGAACATACATACACCAGCTCAGTGAGAATACGGGATGTAGCCCTGAAGACTTGTCATAGGCGATGAACGATAGGGAGAAGTGGCGAGAGAAGGTCACGTATATCCGTGCTGGCGGCACGACATCATGATGATGATATGTAACTAGTTTAATTACAGCTAAAAAATGGGAAAATTCTCCGAGTTTTCAAAATTTTTTTGTTATACGGAGTAGCAATGTTTCCGCTGATATTGTACAGGTTGCGTAAGTAAAATATAAAATAATTCTTAAAACGTCTGGTTGATCCAATTTTTGAAAAAAAAAAAAAAAAACGTGATGAATCAAAAATTTCATGATTAGCTCTATTATTCTAGCGCTTTTTAAAGAAATAGAATTCAGCCTGATATGAGTGAGGACGAGAAGAAGCGACAAAGAATCTATGATTTGCTTCACGCCGAAACCAAGGCAAAGTTTCTTTGTCCTATACAAAGCAAAGAAACATTTCTTTTACAGAAAAAATACATTCTTAATGCAAATAGGGGTGGGGTGGGGTGGAGTCGAGAATTGAACAAAAACGAAAAGAAGGCTTTTTAACTGCTCTCGCTACGGCGATTAAGAAGGACCCCACATGCTAATGAGAAAATACACTCATCAATTATTAGTCCACGAGAAAACTATAAAGATAGCGATTAAACAAGATGTAAGCCCAGACCATCACCCCCTTGATTACGCAATATGGGGCTTTTAGAAAGCAAAACAAAAGCAACTTCTCATCCAAATATTGGTTCGCTTCGTATAAGACGGCTATTGAGGAAGAATGGAATAAAATGTCAGAAGAAATTGTTTTGAAGGCATGTTAATACAATAATTGAAAAAAAAAATGGCGGCCATATTGAGTAAATTTACTCTTTTGTGTCTATCTTATTTCATTGTTTATTTTTTTAAATCAAATTAATCTTGTTTTATAATAGAGTCGTTTATCATTTTACTAGAATAGTCCTAATTGCTTCCGCACCCTGAATGTTTTATATATCCGGTAATCTTCTATAAATTTCATTCTAAGAAATCTCCACGAAGAAAAAGAGCATGTCTTTACCAATTGATCTTGAGTTCACTCGTTAGATAATGCAATGAATGCGATATACTCTGGTTCAGAGAAAAATGCAGGATTGTCATAAGTAATTATTAGCTCAGACGAATTAATTGATATATCTTAAAATTGACACTGAAATAAGAACAATCTACGCTCCGTGGATTGAATTAAGATTTGATTAGAAGTTTCCAGGAAATTCATTGACACGATTGACACCAGAAGAATTCCGTAGATTAAAACCGAAATTCTGTAGCTATGACAACGATGATGAAGCCACTTCTCTGAAATAAAGACCCGAATGGTGCAAAGTAAACTTTTTTTTAAGTAACATTTCTCAAAAGTTTTGATATTAAATATAAAATGTTAGAATCTTATATCATACATCTTCATTGATGCATCGGGATGGGTCATAAGTAATGTTTCTTTTGGGTTCGCGGGGAGTTTCGGGTCTTGCAACATCAGACCCCCTCGCCCAAATGACCTAGTTGGCATTGATCTTACTCCAAATCCCATTCCGGCAGCTAACCTGTGCGTCCACACAAGACAAATGGCCACAGAAATGGCTCCATCCTTAGGTATCACTTTTAATTTGGCAACAGCCAATCAGAGCTAAGCTCCTCTGATAACTTTATAAATCTATCCTACATATGCAATTTATATATTCTATATGGTTTATAGTTGCAGCCGTAGTTCAAATCCTGGATTAAGTAGTTTGAATTTCACGTAGGGCCAATAACCCTGGGAAAGCTATGTATCCAACCATTCTCTTTTCCTCTATGAATAACTGGTAGGCTTTTTCACTCTGGTATGCCAAAGAGTCGAGAAGAAAATCTCTAAATTCAAACCTGTTAAACTCTGTTTAAAAATTGACTGTGTTGCTAGTGTTGAGGGTTTGAGTAAATATGTGTTCATATGAGACTTATTTTTTAATACATATTTTAATTTTGCTGACAAAATGTTGCAACCTTATTTCAGAGACTGTAAGATTGTTTAATAACTTTACATATTCAGCTAGTTTTTCAGCTTGGGAGCTTAGATTGGATAGCCCTGAGGGTCAAGAAAATAATCATTTTTTTTTCGATTTTTGAAAAATTTAATAATTGCACTCTTTTAATCAGTATTTCTATAATAATTTTTTTTTTTCAAATTTTGTTTATAAGCTTTAAACACAAATCAAAACTAATATACATATTCTTTAAACAAAATGTACATCAGTTCGTAATGAAATAACTGGTATAGAAATATCATTCAATGGAAAAAAAAAAAGATCTTTAAACAATATACGAAGAATTTTTAAGTTGTCTCAACACATGCTGATAAAATCTGCGATCATTTGAACGAGAATTGATCAAGTTATTAGATTATGAAATATTTTTAAAAATTGCACTACATCTTCTATGATATGACATTTTTTAAACACCCTGTATTAACACCTCTATCATCTATATTAGCATTTTTGTATTTTATATTTTGGACTATTTATTTTTCTTAGACACACACACACAGACACACACACATATATATATATTATTTAAATAATATTTTCAATATATATCATCATCACGTCGTGCCGCTAGCACGGATATCCCTGATCCTCTCTCACCACTTTTCCCTATCGTTCATCGCCTCAGGCAGGTCTTCAAGGGCTACATCCCGTATCCTCACATAGCTGCTGAATGTATGTTCGAGCTGGTCGTCCTGCTTTTGCCGGGCCATATGTAGGGGTTCATAGTAGTACATCACTTATGAGCTCGTCCCTGCTTCTCCAGCAGTGTCTGGTTAGTCATATGAATTTTTAAATATTTTTGATGAGTAGAAGTCACTAATTCCATTAGTAAACCTTTTTCCAACGGAATGTTTTAAAACAAAACTACACTATCCCTGATGACGACCAAAAGTATGGTCGAAAGCGCTTGGGCATAAGATATGGGACAATTCCTTTACCATCTAGATCCTGACAGTAGAAAAATATCGAGGACACTTGAAAAAATAGAATTAAAAATAATAAACAGTATTTCCTCGTTTTACCAAAAGTTGCTACTTAATTATACACTTTTCAATATTTGTATGTCTGTGTGTATTGTTTACATCTGAATATCATTTCTCTTCTTTTATGGCGAAGATATTCAGGTAGTTCATTATAGATTATTATTATTAAAACTAGTGCAAATACTTTGTAAATATTGTTATTTGGTTTGGTTGGTTTTAATGGCATAGCAAGCATTAAAGGTCATTTCATGCCCAATCCTTTTTATACATATATGATTTATAAACACATTTTATTGATAACATTTTTAAACGAGCTTGAGCTTCCTATTATTGCACACAGTTAAATGGTTTCACTTATTTCTATCTAATACGAATAATTCTATTTACTATTAATTATTTATTTGCATAAAATGTTTTAAAGTATTGCTGTTTAACATGAACAATTCAATTATTTGTTTACTTAGTTAAATGTCAAACTTTTCTATTTCAAACAATTCAATTTAGCATGAGTAATTTATTTGTTCTCATTTTAAATGTTAAACTGTTCTATTTGACCCATAGATAGGACCCTATCCAGTGCTACCACTCCGGGCCAGAGAGCAGATGGGAGCGATGCCAATGAAGAGGTTCTCTGCATTTCCCAAAGTTCCTGCATTACTGGAACTTCACCATAAGATTGTTTAATATGATGTCTAGTACACTTGTTAGAGGAGTCTTACCCCTCTGCAGAGATGCAGTCGATGTATACTTCCGTCCCAGTCGACTGAGCCATCTAGGATACTTTTAAGGAAGTCTTACACCTCTGCAGGGATGCAGTCGATGTATTCTGCTGGCACAGCCGACTGGGTACATTGTTATTTGTGTAAACTCTTGAAACAGGACACTTTCTCTGAGTAAGAAAAGTCGGTGACCATAGTCGAGGACGGCCCAAAGGCCCCATTTTCATAAGCTACCATACGAAGGTGGAGGTGCCCGTGGTGTAGTCGTTATCGTCGTAGGGAAATGAACACGGCGACTCGAGTTCAAATCCTGGACGAGACTGATTGCATTTCACATAGCACTAATACCCTTGGGAAAGGTATGAATCCAATTATTCTCCCTCCAGCTATGGGTAAATAGTAGGACAGACTAGGTTCTTCAGCCTTGGTCAGGCAATTAGTCTAGGAGAAGGAAAACTCTGAATTCAAACCTGTTAAACTCTGCTTAAAAATTGACCTTGTGTCATATCCTGCCCGAGCGGAGGGGTTGGGTAAATAGTACCATACGAAGGTGTAGGGCGCGGCTACTCCTTTCCTGGATTGCTCTACTTTACCCTTGATCCGTACCTTATAATGCTGAGTGTTAAGCAAGGCGTCATCAAGTACCAGTTTTTGAGTCTTTGGTACGACACCACCTGGGATTGAACCAGGTCTCCTAGGCTATTGGTGAACACTCTACACACTAGACCAAAGGACAGATTAAAATTATGACACTCTCTATAAACATTTAAATCACTAAATTTTAAAGAGAGAAAAATACAGCAAGACGTTCATATATAAATGTAGAGTCATAATATCAAGTAAAGTAAAAAATCAAAGTTTGAATAACTTCAATTGGAGAAACATTTGAAATTATTGATGTATGATTCACAAAGAAATTCGTGAAGGACCTTACACTTCAAAAGGCAACTTGCCGTTGTGCAAAAGTCTTCAAGCTAGACCAGTAATACTGCAGAGAGTACAATTCTTACTGAAAACCTAAAGATTTGAGCCTTACGTTGTACTAAGCTAAGAGCATTTCACAGTAGACCTTGGCAAACTCATCTTCCTGACGATTAAAACTTCAATGAGCCACAACATCACAAATTGCTACAAACTGACGACTTTTATTTTACATAATGTAGACAACTCTATGAAATAGCGGCAACATTTTTTTAATAATAAACAAATACACTTTTTACATCATGGCAAAAACAGAACACAAGACTGGCATATATCTACGTTACTTGTGAACGGAGAGGTACCCAGGCTATATGACCAAGGACTAAATTTCTAAACAAATGTAAACGTTTAATTATCACAGAGGTTTTTCTGTTTGACTATGCACTCATAACTTTAGAAAAGGCATGGGTCTATTTGTTCTCCACCCACTAAATATGGGTAAATAAAATGCTAGACGGGGTGATTTAGATATTTTTAGGTAACTTGTCAAGAGTTATGAAAATTCAATTAAATCCAGGTTTATTTTGTTAAACATTGACCTTGTGTCACATTCTGCCTGTAGCAGAGAGATTGGCCAAATACATACAGAATGTCACAGTAAAGGCATCTAGAAGGTATCTCAGCTTCATCATCATGTTGTGCCGCCAGCACGGATATCCCCGACCCTCTCTCACCACTTCTCCCTATCGTTCATCGCCTCTGGCAGGTCTTCAGGGCTACATCCCGTATCCTCACATAGCTGCTGTATGTATGCTCGAGCTGGTCGTCCTGCTTTTGCTCGGCCATATGTGTGGCTCCATAGAAGTACATCACTTATGAGTTCCTCTCTGCTTCTCCAACAGAGTTCTGCATGTCTGGATCGTTTAACTTGGATAGTTTTCGTGATGGGAGGCAGGTGGCCATATAGTTGGTGCCTTGTTGGTTGTTGCCACCAGGACTTGTTCAATATTGCTCGCAACATTCTTGTGTAATTGCCGTCTAGCTTCTTCTCCAGCCGTTTTGTTAGCGTCCAAGTAGCACATCCATACAGCAGTATTGACACGACCGCTGCCTGGAAGAAACTGCATCTGATTTCCATAGGATCGATAGCCTATCGATAGCTGCCCATGCCTTCGTTAGCAGCGTGTCGATGTCTTTTTCGATTGGTGAGACACTGCTTCCTAGGTAGGCGAATTTCTCTACCAGTTTCAGAGAGGTTCCGTCTAGTGTGGGAATGTCACTTGTTTGATTATAGCACATGTATTCAGTTTTGTGTGCATTGACAGGGATCTCAGTGCATGCGACGGCTCGTTCCAAACTATGCAGTAGTGTTTCAGCTTGGTTGGGTGTATTTGCCAGAATCGCTATGTCATCGGCGTAGTCGGCGTTGGTAATTGTTTTTGCAGGCTACCTTCTGCTTCTTTTCTTTGTCGTCTCGAAGCCGTTCTCCATACCTCTTCATCATAAGGTATCTAAAATATATCGCATATACCCTTTTAACTTATCAAACAAACTAACAAACACGCATTTCGTCTTTAAAAATCAGAAAAATCAATTTCTTTTAATTATTTGTGTATCAGACATGAGAATATTTGACTAATAGGAACACTTAAAAAAAGAAATTCATAAGTATCGTAAATGCGATAAAAATAGTTAGTGAATATCAATCTATGAATTTTATTCAGTTATCATACTTCTTAGAGCAAATGTACGTTGCATATTTTAGTATTTAAAAGATGCCGGGAAATATAATCTGTTGATCACGTTGGAGAGAAAATGACAGCCACCAAGCAACGTTGACTAGATGTACGCAATCTTAAATCACATATATATACGCTATCACCGATATTGACCATTTCTTATTTATAAATATACCAGACTGCATTACACACACACACACACGTGTGTGTGTGTGTGTGTGATTTATTCTCTTATTCTTCTTTATGTTAACTCAAGCATTTAGGGCAGATTACCCGGTTAAAATCTATTTTGTAAATAACAAAAGCATCTTGTGGTTGAGATAGATACGTATCTTCCCATCAAGCAAAAAACTATACTCTCGTAAGGTAATTTTCAAAGCAATTCAACCTCACCTGAGATATTGTTGCTCGACATTCTACGGAAGCAAAATAGTTGTCTCTGTCACCAGATTATAGAGAACTTTATGAGTATCAAAGTTTTCAAAGTTTGTCATTTCGAAGTATTTTACGGATTTACAAATGCTGATATATTTATCACGGCCATCATTTTTTTAAAACAATTCCAAAGTTCTTCGTGGAAAAAAGAATTGCTCTTTTCTTCATAGTTATCGCCTCTTTCTGATAAAGCCCCCAGTTCTAATTACACTCAAGATCTAGATAAAATTCTGAGTATTTATGAACCGTGCTGATAGCGGCTAGCCTTCAATGACTTTATCTCTTACAACTTTTCCCGATAACGTAACGTCTACAACGAAAAGGAAAGAACGATGTAACACTTCTGTGACTTTTATTCATGTAAATTTGTTTCCGGCAAAAAGTAAAGATAATACAACATATCTCACGAGTTCAATTGCCAAAGACAGAGAATCGGTTCCCATAAATATACAGACTTTGCTTTTGTTAGTTTTGACAAACTACAATATATCTATCTCCCCAACGTCTATGTTGCATGTTGGACGTGATATAAGGTCAATTTTTCAGTAAAGAGTTGCTTGCTGGAATTCAGTGTTTTCCTTTTTTATCACTCCGTTAAGATTTTCTCATTTCACGAATAAAATAAACTTTTCTTGTTATAGAGATGGAATTTCATTATTTAAAAAAAAAGCTGAAAATTCAGTGCTTTATAAATCTAAAGTGATTTTTTTGAAAGATTTGGCACTATTTCAACACGTGTTGTTTATCGAACAGAAAAATGGAAGAAAGCCTGGGCTCTGGAATTAAAAGAAGCATTACTGACAAAATAAGTTTATCATGGAATAATATTAGCATTGAACATGATTTTGTTAAAGAAATACAAGCATTATTGACAGAACCAGGCTATCGTAGTATAATATAAGCATGACATGATTTTGCAATAGAAAAGCCAGCATTACTGACAGATTAAAGCTATCATAGTTTCATATCAGCATTGCTAATGACTATTATTGAAAAAAATTAATACTCAAACATTAGCCTATCAAGGAATAATAATAGCATTGCTAACGATTTTGCAATTAAAAAAAAAAAACAAAACAAAACAAGTGCAACATATTAACCCTCGATCAAGCCGTCAATCAAGAAACAGGTGTATCTGGTCGAAGACCTGTAGACGGGTTGAATTCGGTGCAATTGCGACGCCCACAAGAAGCAGGTGGACGTAAAACAATATAACCAAGTGCCACAGACGGTTTGAGTTAGTTGGAGTCAGTTAGTTGGAGTTCGAGTTGCAGTTCGAGGCAGTGAGAACCAGCTCCAGAGAGAGCGCTTGGGTCCTCAGGACCCCTGGTTGAGCAGCCCAGCAGAATGAGGTAGAAGTGCTGCTATAGTCAGAGGAACTTGGGGTCAATATGTTGCTGTCTCTCTCCGTCTCCAACTCCCCTCTCACACGCAGCCCTTTCGAGAATAAAGTGTGAGAGTTATATTTTTCTAAAGGAGTGTGTTCGTTCGTCATTATTGCTGATTATGTTTCCGCATATATATGTATACGTATAGTTGTATCACGGCTATACAACACAAGCATTACTCACTTAATAAAACTCATATAGTATAATATTAGCATTGCTTATTATTTCACTAAAGAAAAAAACAATGAATATAATTTTATTATAGAAACTCTTTGTTAATAATTTTAATACAGAATTAATGTTTTTACAACTCCTTGACCAATTGATGTACCAAATCTAAAGAGCTTCATCTGCCCTACTATTTACCCATATCTGGGGGAGAAAAGATGGGTTCATGTCTTTCCCATGGACATTAGAAGCGCCAACAACTTCATCCAGAATTTGGACTAAGGTTGTTGTTTCAATAATAGTTACACCACATTCATCCTCAATAATGTACGGCTGCTCTTTGAAGCTTATTACAATAAGGAAATGATAACGTTAGAGGATATATATATATATATATATATATATATATATATATATATAGTGTACTAGCCCTCTCCATACGTTCGGAACTCATGAGTGGCGGAAAGAAATCTTTTTTTTGAACAGCAGGTTTCTATTTTTCTTTCACTGAAATCAAATGGGTTAGAGAAAAAAAAGGGGGCTGCAGAATCCTTGGGGCTTAGTGGTTACCGTAATGTACTCATCATAAAGTGTTCGAACCCTAGTCGCGATATTATTTTCCCTTTTGGACGAATATCCTTGGGATAGGTACGAATCCCCTTATCCCCTCCACCTATTGGTTGAATAGTACCACAACTATCCTACTATAGGGATGGCTTAGGCAATAGATAACTAATTGAAGATTATATGCCATTAAACAAAGATATGAAACCATGGTATAAAAATGAATCTGCTTTTATATACAAAAAAATATATTATATAGATTTGTATTGAAAATAACAATTCAGCAGAAAAAAAATGAATAATGCTATCTGGCTGCAATTTTCCGGAGTTTCTTCTCATATGGATTCAGATAGTGGCTATTTAAAAAGAAATTGAAGACCTGAGAATGTGGGTTGCTCGTTTTGTTTTCTGGCGTATCAATTATCTTCGGATCATTTAGCACTGAATTAAATTCAAACAATTCTGTTTAGTATAAGTATAGTTTAGTATAAGTATAATACAGTTGAATGTCAGAACAGTTCTATTTCAAACAATTCAATTTAGGATAAGTACACAGGTTCAAAGTCAAAAATGGTCCTATTTCAAACAATACATTTATGCCTACAAAACAGTTCTATTTTTAACAATTCAGTTTAGCATCAGTACACAATTTAGTTCTATTTGACCCATACATAGAACCCTATTTGTTGCTCCCACTCTGGACCAGGGAGCGATGACAATAAAGGAGTACTCCTCATTCTCCAAAGCTCCAGCATTAATGGACCCTAACTATCAGATTCTTAAGTTTCATACAGGACACTCGTTGCAGGTGGGGGTCTTATCCCTCAGTAGAAAAGCAGACGATGTATTCAACAGCCCAAGCCGACCGGGCAAAAGACCCATAGAACTGGAGTCTGAAAGCAATCATTTTAAACACTTTGTGCAAAATCTTCGTATCAGACTGGTGTAAAATTCCAATCTCTTTTGTATCCACGCTACAGATTTTGGTACTCAGATTAGAACACGTAATGACTTCGAAATCCTTAATCATAAACTAAGTATTTCTCTCCAAAACTGTGAAGTAAATGTCAAAAGCTCAAATAGTTGGTTTTCAATGATTTTCTGAAACTGTCTATTTCTTTTGTCGACTCCCTGTATTAATCTGCGATGTTTTCTTCCACTGAAGATTTTCTAAATGGCTGCTGAATTCGTTTGAGAAATTTTCTTATCTCATAATCACACTATAGAATACAAGCTCAAACGTTTGATTGGGCTACAATGAACGAATTTTCGATTTGAAAAGCAATTTCTCTTGATTATATAGAAATGTTCGTCGACAAGTTGAGTCGTTTAACAAGGATTGATTTTTCAATTGTAGAAAATTTCGTACTTAACATTTTGATCTTTTAAATTTGTTAATTTTTATGTTAACATTAAACATTAGTTGAATGCGTTTAATTTCAACAATGGCATTAAGTTTTAGAATATAGCAGTAACATAATGAGAAATATATATATATATATATATATATATATATATATATATATATATATATATATATATTTCTTAATATGGTTGTATGTAGTTATGTATTCACGTAAGAATGTTATCGAAATCTAGTAAGACACGTATCACAATATGCTCTGAAAATGAGTGATAATTTTTTGAAGTATGCATTACCTCTGAACATTAAGATTGATAATCTTGCTTTTCGATATAACAGAGATAACTATGAAATGCCAATTAGGATTCTTCCTATGTAGCTGCATTATTATATTCAAACCAAACCAAATGGTTCATTGATTTTATATATATATATATATATATATATATATATATATATATATATATATATATATATCCAAAGAATATGATTTAGAAATGATTAAGTTTGAGAATATATAAGAGGATTCTTATAAATCTCCAGGAGTGCTCAATTTATGATAATGTGTATTTATTTATTCATCTATTTATTTTTAGATGATTAAGAATCCATTAAAATAATGTTTTTACAAATTCTTCTCTACATTGTTATAACTATCTGAAGAGGTTGGTTTCTCATATGGAGTATATAATAGCCAAATGAGGTCTGTTGAGTTTTTCTTCCAATTATATATATATATATATATATATATATATATATATACATTGGAAGTAGTGGCAAACATGCATGACCATATAAACCCATGAAGGTTGATATGTAATTAAACAGAAACCAAACACACTCAAAAGCTTATATAATTAAAATTTCCATCATGATAGACAAATATGCATAGAAATACTACGAACTTAACCGTAATCCAGCTAGATGATTTTGAATGAAAATTTGGTTGGGTCTGCACACTTCCTTCTCCTCATTTTAATTCATTTTCGATTTGAAAATAACGAATATACATATATGTGTGAGTTGAGTAGCGTTCGCAAGTAATAGTCCCTATTTATTTCCCCAGAAACTACAATAGATACAGATGTAACAAAAATTTCACAGGGCGGGTATTCAGTTACGAAAGAGAATTTTCCCCTAGTCTACCCGACTAAATGTTCATGGTTTTTTGCCAAGAATAAACCAGAGACAACTGGACACGCCTATAAAATCTTCACCAGCAGAGGTCACCCATTTCTTCAATGCAGTCATCACGGCGTCCTTAGAAAAATGCTTTCTTTCTATCCGGCCTTCACCAGTTCTATCCGAGCCGACGTTTTGATCGAAGCACCCATCAATTCTTAAATCAACATCTGTGTTTCACATGGCGTGTTACGCACTTTGATATCGCTGCAGCTAAAATTAATTACCTACTATCTAACTTTGCACGAATCCACTATTTCGTCACCGGAAACTTTCAGTAATATTTTCCACATGTTATCAATGATATACCTTTGTTTTCATATCAGACGCCATTTTATTTTCGAGATTACCGCTCAGTTGATATCAGTAACAAGGTAAAAAAATATCATTTTAATGTAATGTTCCCAGCTTCCATCTCTGATGTGTGACAAACAAAATGAGCCAATTACGAATCGTTTTGTCAGGAACATTTTCATCTCTAGTGATAATCAATTCTAAGTTGTAATAACTATGTCAAAAATGTGTTTTGTGGTTGAAAATGAGCTATATTCTACGACCTTACTCTGTTCTTTATATCTGCTTAATTTCCTCGGTGGTGGTATTTCAAAATATTGTTTATATATATATATATATATATATATGTGTGTGTGTGTGTGTGTGTGTGTGTGTGTGTCTGTGTGGGTAGCATTTCTTCGTTAATACATGTTTTATTAAACAATATAGATATACTTTGTCTACACATTTTTGTACATATCCTTTCGCATCACCACAATGATTTTATTGTGTCTGGCGGAAAGTGGTTAATGAAACGTGTATTATTGAAGTTTCATCAACCAATTGCCGCTGGATACCATAAAACCAGTGTGGTGACGCGAAAGGATATATAAAAAATATGTAGACAAAAGATGTCTGTACTGTTTGATGAAATATACATATATAAAACTTTGTTTAGTGACATATCAACGTTTATGGGTTATTTAATGACAAAGCCCTACTTGTTAAGAACGCTCATGGTAGAGTATAACCCAAAGCTAGTAGCTATGAGGAGGTCCATATCTTTCGAAGAGTATCAGTCCGAAAGTAAACGTTATAACTTGACTGGAGGTCAAACTCGCGAAATACAATGTTGGACTCCAACAAGTTAGTCAAAAAGCCTCACATGTTATATATATATGTATATATATCGTATTCGGCGGGATATTGATTTAGGTATTGTCCATAGTTGTATGTATCCCTAATACTTTCTGCCCGACTTTGGGCCATCATCAGGGGAGAATCTTTTACAAAAGTGATGTAACTTTTGTTTTAGCAAATTACAACTGTGTAAGGACGTCTTTGCCGTTGAAGATTATGGCGTTTGCTTTTAAATGTAATTCTGTAAATATTCCCCCCCCCCGAATACGATAAAAGTAATACGGGTATTCGAACGGATCCAGAAGAAAATATGTAGGCATAAAATGTCAATTATGTTTAATGAAATTTGCATTAACGAAGAAATGCTGCCTAAATATATATATATATATATATATATATATATATATATATATATATATATATATATGTCATCCACAAACAGACTGTTTCGCTGTGTCACAACTCTTCAGTGTGGTTAGATACGCTCAAAGCTTCACGCTGGGATCGAAACCCGCTTAACTTTACATGGGACCTATAGCCTATTGCTCAGCCTGCCGCGACCTAACGTCTGCTCGGGAATTTAACGTATATATATAACTTTTCGTTTGTTTACATTTTGCGCTCTTTGATACCAGAGTGCCCTCTGTGTGTGTGTATATATATATATATATATATATATATACACACACACACACTTTCAGTGTGACTACTGAGTATTTCTATGCATAAACCTATAGACATATCATAATGATAATAATAAGGTAATTCTGTTTGCTTTTATACTGGTATCCATGTTAACATTTGAGCACTACTATTAGCTCTGCCAAGTTTATTTTAGTTCATCATTTACTCTCATTGTCACTATAAACATACTCACACATTTTATATATATATATATATATATATATATATATATATATATATATATATTAGTAAATTGTGTTTTCTATTCTATAGTAGATAAATAAAACTTATGTTAAAACAATAGTAAGTACGAAAGATATTAGTTACTTTTTCGTTTATACTGATCTGTGGTGTAGTGTAAATGTTTAACTTTACATATGAGTATTCATGTATGCTAGTATATAAAAAATGAAATGAATGAATGAAAATAAAAAAAAAAATTTCTCATCACTTTTATTCTAAAATAATATTCAGCTTGTTTAATACATTTGATTCATTAGTGAAAACTCCATAAAGATATTTAGCTAATTAATATATAATTGTTAAAAACGAGCACGACAGCAGCCTCGAATAAACGAGTTCAAATTCCTGCCACACAACTATTTTTACTTTCGGACAACTCTCACTAAGAAAGGTATGGACCCCCTTATCCTTCCAGCTATAGGTTAGATAATACCCTAACTGTTCATTTACGAGGATAGCTTTGGCATTAAATAACCCATGAAGATTAACAGTCCATGAAACGTACTAAACTGCATTAACTGTATTATGCTATGAGAGGAACGACTTCTTTACAATCATATTTACTATTGATGATATGACTTGTTCAATGAAAGATGTGGAGCATTTTGAAAAAGCATTTATCTAAGCAGGCATATTTCACGTCCACATTCACCGAAGCTGTTACTGTCTGTCTAAAGAGTATATAACCTTGAAACTCAGAATTTTGAACGAGGTCCATTTATAACATATGTTTTTAAACCAGCTCTGCCATCTTTGGCAGAGAGCAAGTCTTTTCAGAACAGGTTGTTCTTCTCAACCTATTGCTGTGAGGACCGGCTTGTTTATGACTATTTCTATCAATCTATATATATATATATATATATATATAAGCCTGATTAATAGTTTAGATGTATTGGCAGATGGTGTATTTGTGCTAGTGTGATGATTAACCCTGGTGTTATTGTTCAGTATGTAATGGTTAGCATTGTTCCAGTCAGTGACTTCCAGTTTCTCAACGAAGGAGTGACTCGTCTGACTGAGAATCCACAAGCGAATCAGAATAAGATTTTTTTTATCTATCTCAACACAAATAAGCAGAACGCCACCCAATTGTGGCACTAGTTGCTTGCACCTGCGCAAACAACCGCTATCGCTATTCTTACAAGGGGTTGGCCAGAAACTCGTATTCTTCTCTACCATCTACACCCTCAACTTTTATTCATTTCCCAGTGTTTCTGTGTCGGTCTAAATCTCCATTCTTTTTTATTTCGCAAGTAATTTGTTTTTATTTTTACCATGTTTTTTGTGTCTTTATTGTTTCATGCAATTGCGTGTTCACACGTTGTGAGTTGCGTTGTCACAGGAGTGGAGAGTATAGACTAACTTATGAAAGTAGCAAACCTGAAGGACTAAAAGAAAATAAAATAAAATTGAAGTCACTCAATATTTTAAATGAGGCTTAAGATTTTCAGAGTATTATAACTTATACACACAAATAACCCAGTCGGCTGGGGCTGGAGAATACATCGACTGCATCTCTGAAGAGGGGAAAAATCCGACAATTTGATGGAGAAACTCCAGTTATAGAGCGTTGGGGAATGCGGAGTTCCCATTCATTGCCATCGCTTGCATGTCTTCTCTGGCCCGGAGGGGTGGCAAATAATAGGGCCTCGTCTACGGGTTAAAAATAATTGTTTGACCATTTAAACTGTATCCAAACAAATGACATGTGATTACATTAATTGTTAGAAATAAAAACAATCCTTTAAGACCCGATGGGTCACTTTTCAATAGCTACTACACTGTGGTAAAGGGGAGGATACAACTCCATTCCCTGGATTGCTCCACATTACCCTTGATACGTACCTTATAATGCTGGGTGTAGAGCAAGGGGGTATCAAGTACCATTTTTTAAGTCTTTGGTATGACTCGACCTGGGATTGAACCCAGGTCTCCTGGACCATTGATGAACACTCTACCCACTAGGCCAATGAGCTGGCTTACTTTATGTGTAAGTAGATGCCTGATATTTAATTGTGACTGTTATATAGCAATGTTTTAAACCATTTAACTGAGTGGAAACGAATGATTAATAGTAAATAGAAATATTTAACTATCCGCAAAATGTGAGCTCAGATTCGTTTGAAAATATTTTCAACAAAATGTGTTTACAAATCATATCTAATATATATTTGGCATTAGATAACCTACTATGTTTGATATGTCATAAAGCACAAATGAACAATTATACATATATAGTATTCGATTTACTTGGTTTTATTATTTTACTGCTTATGAGATTTTCACACCAGCATTCGCGGTGGGTTTTTTTTTAAATCTATAAACTGTATGACAGTAAATTTCCGCAGTTGTCCTGGGCACTTCTCAGTATTTTAACTGATATTTTTTATACTGTGGTATGGATGGTCTCGATTTGTCCTCTTTTCAGTTCCTTCTGTCTTTTTATTCCAAGGCTTTGGGGACCGTTCCAAACACATCAACTCTAATTCGTATCACCGTCACCCTCTTGTTCCACGTATTTATTTTTCTGGCAGGGTCCAATAATCGCCCATCTTGTTCTTTTCTTTCATTTTCCTTCTATTGGCCTGATTCAGTTGATATCAAGTTCTTTCATGTTGAAAAAGATTAGGTCTAGTGTACTGATCAGGATTAGATGATCGTTTGTATAGCAAAATCCCAGAGAACTTTTGGCATCCCATTCACTAGAAATAGATTCTGGTTTGTGCATACACTATTTAGTTAGTAGGTTGGTTGTATTATGTTTTAGGGCATATCAACCATTGTAGTTTATTTAATTACAGTTTTATAAACATTGACAGTTCTATTTTAAACAAATCATTTTAGCATAAGCACAGTTTAGTTTTATGTGACCCATAAAGCCTACTACTTCGGGCCAGAGTGGACCTGGGAGCGATGGCAATAAAGGAGTACTCCCCATTTCCCAAAGCTCCAGCATTTCTGAACCCTCATCATCAGATTGTTTAGATTCATAATCAGGACACTCGTACAGGGATTTTTACCAATCTGCAGAGAAGCAGTCGGTGTGTTCTACAGCCAATTGTGTGTTCTACCATTTGGTAGTTTTGTCGATTTCAATCACTTGCACAGTTAATTTTATTATTAGCAGAAAATATTCAAATTTTAATGTAGTAAAATATATATAATTAAAAAAACAAATGAAAGTAAATAAGAACACATTAGAAGGGATAGTCCTCGTAGTGTTGTGGTTGACATGCTAGACTGCAACATTAAACTAACTGAGTTCAAACTCCAGTCGCACTTTTACATTTATCTTCTGACTAATTACCATTAAGTAAATGGTATGAGCTCTAATATCCCTACCTCTGCTTTGAGTTACCTAGTACCACTACGGTCCCTCAAAAAGGATAGCTTTCGCATTAAATAACGCTCAAATGTTGATATGTCATTAAACAAAGAAACCAAACGAAACGTATTGCTGTTTTATATTGACCTCCGACTCGGCCGGGCTTTCAAAATAGGAAATGCACCGGCGTAAATAACAGGTGCATCCGGTCGAGGAATATCAGGATATAACCTTGACAGTGGACGGGTTGAATGAGTACGATTCATGACGCCCACAAGCAGAAGGTGGGCGTGAACTATTATATAACTCGGTGCACAGGAAGTTCAATCAGTTGGAGATAAGATTCGGTAGAGAAAACCAACACCCAGCAGAGTGGGCCCCCAGGTCCCCGGTTGAGCAGCCCAGGAGAACGGGAAAGAAACGCTGTTATGGCCAATAGTGTGGGGGTCAATATGTTGCAGTTCTGTTCGGTTTCCAACTCCCTCTCTCACACAACCCTTTCAATAAAGTGAGAGGTATATTTTTCTAGAGAACTGTGTCGCTCGTCTTAATTGTGTCGTCGTTATGATTCTGCATGCATATGTGTTTGTATAGTTGGTCATGGCTATACAACATTGCTTTGTGTGCAAATATTTTGAAAAAATAATCTGCAAATCAAAACGAAATTAGATAAATGAATAAAACTGAAAAATCATTAAATAAAAAAAGGACTCAAGTTTAAATCATTTTGTTAAACTTATTTGAAGCAGGATGGTTATAGAAGAAAGAATAAAACAGCCTGAGTGACTGATCTTCCCATCATTCCCGGCTTTCCATCTTAAAATTTCTTTATCTTACTAAATTCAACTGTAAAAAATAACATAGCTGTTATTTTTTTTATCAATGGATTTCTTTAAACATTTCGACGAGATTTTTGTGCATATTCATCAAATTAAAATACAACAATTAAAAATCAATAATCCTAAGCAAATATCAAAATCAATTTTTTCGGATTAATACACCAATTAACCATTTCGTCTCCACTGTAAAGCGCTATTTGCTGGTATGCAGAAATACGATTACAACTTATCAGTATGCAAAGAAAACCAACAGTAATTATGATATCATACATTGTTCTAAATTAGTGAGATTTTGTAAACCATGGAGAAGGTGACATAATAGCTTAGGTTTTCCTCGAGAAATGACTGGGGACTTTCACTGAAATCCAAATGACGGTAAGTCTTCTAAGATCTCGACTTTTATAAGTATTTTTATCAATTCTAGCATTGCCTCGACAGTTTCAATTCTTTTCTCGTTCTCTTTTCAATATATTGTTCGAAGTACTCCGATTATTATGGTCAAATTTATATCCTGGAACATTATAATTATTGCTTGCATTCTATTTTAAACTGTGATAGGAAATCAGCAATGCACATACACACACTCACTTTCTGGTTTGGTATCTTTGTTTAATGGCATATCAACCTTTTTAGGTTATTTTAAACCAAAGCCATTCTCCCTGAAGAACAGTAGTGGTACTATTTAACACATAGATGGGAGGATAAGGGGTTTATACCTTTCCCAAGGGCATTTGCCTGAAAGTGAACGTAATAGCGTGACTGGAGTACGCACTCGCTTGCTACGATTCCGCTGCCAATCGCTTTTACAATTACACCATGAGGACACCCCCACTCAATATATATATATATATATATATATATATATATATATATATATATAACTCGAATACACTCGTCAATAATGACGGTTATATTTTATATAAGATATCTAAATTCATAATCCAAGTTAAAAACATTTCAGAATGTAAAAAGAATGAATTAATAAATGTCAAGTATATCGTATTTTTTTGTAATAAAAATACCACAACTTTTATGTAGCAAACTTAAAATTATCTGAAAAATCAAATTGTCTGTTTTGTTATTAAATGGAAACTCTCACTTTCTCTCTCTTCCTTGTTGCTGTCAATATAGATTCAAAAGATACATAGCCAAGCAGACTAACAAAAAAACTGAATAAACCATTCCGTTGTGACGTCAGCCTACTTTCCATAGCCTTTCTCTTTGGCTGTGGCAAACCACAGATCACATGATTCGCTTTTTTTTTTTCACTTTAATTTTTTCTTTCTCTAAAGATTACAACAAAAAACGTTAGAGATCGCACCTTCCGAAATTTCTTTTTTAAATGTTATTTATACAGACACACGGTTGGACACACAAAACGCTACACTTGCGTTTTATATTATTAGGATATATATGAGATATAGAGAAAGTCATATATTTGTAATTTTTGAGCTTTGAAATACACTTATTTACCACTATACATCCCAATATATATATATATATATATATATATATATATATATATATATATATATAATGATCGATAGGTTTGATGAAAGAATACTTGAACTGACAATTACCAATCGCTGTTGACTCTCAGTACGCTGTATATGTTTCTGTTTTCCATCACCAATATTGCGCAGTCTAAAGGCCCGGGAGACCGGGGTTCAGTCCCAGGTCAAGTCATACCAAAGACTCTAAAAATGGTACTTGATGCCGTCTTTCTTTACACTCAGCATTACAAGGTATGGATCAAGGGTAAAGTGAAGTAATCCAGGGAAAGGAGTAGCACCTTCTCCTACACCTCGGTGTAGTTGCTATCGAAAAAGGAGCCTTTGGGTCACCCTCGACTACAGTCGCCAACTTTACTTACTTTCTTTATAAACTGAAACTATTTTTTTAAATTTACATATCGAAAGGTAAATACGTTATAAATGAATTATTTTTTCGATTTTCTTTGCATGTGTAGCTCCGGTTAATCCTCCAAAGTTCTTAGCAACGAAATTCAAAACTGTTGTTGGCTTCCAAAAGAAGCCCGATTTGTTCTTTATCCTTTTCTAGGAATCCTTATCCAAACATCCGTTTAAACTTCATGTCTTTATTATTTTTTCTCTCCTTTCTTTTATATTCGTTTATTTTATCTTTTATGCTCTTTCTATTCCATTTATTCTTTGTTTAAATTTTTGATTTTTCTTTCGGTTTTCGTTTCTTTTATTTTTAACTGTTTTCTTCAGTTTTCTCTTTTCTCTCTCTTTATCATTTTTCCATCTACAACCTCTGCTATCTTCGTTTCGTTTTCTTCTTCATCGTGGTTCGTTCTTTCGTTTTGTTCTGATTATACGGAATTTGCTTACCCTTCTCCATCCACCCAGTCGATGCGGCTTAGAGGGGTAAGGCTTCCTCCGAGGGGTGGGTTCCTCATGGTCTAGTGGTTAAAGCGATGGAGTGAAGAATCGTAGTAAGCGAGTTCGAACTCCAGTCGCGCTACAACGTTTACTCTCACACAAATACTCCTGGGAAATTGATGAACCCCTTATCCTCCCAGCTATGGGTTGAATATTACCACTACTGGTTTTCTAGAAGGATAGCTTAGGCATTGAATAACTCAAGAAGGCTGATGTGCCATTAAAACAAAGAAATCAAAACCTAACCAAACCAAGGCTCAATTAAAAAGAAGTTTTCGGTGAATGACACTAAGCTGCATCTGATCGTGAGGCTCCATTTTTGAAGATCGGGGAAGTGTCGAGTTCGTATTCCTTACTATTACTGCCATTCTGACGTAAACGAATTGGGATTACCTGCTCGGGTACTATGTACGATTCAAATAATCATATTTGAAAAATCAATCGTATTTAATAGTACCGTTTCCAAAAAAAAATCTTTTAAGAAACAGCTACTCGAAAAAAAAAAAATGTAAATATGAACCTATAATGAAAGCAATTCCCAAACCTCCTGGCATGAAACAACCCAAGACAGGTTGACATCCCATCAAACCCTGATGCTTTCATATATTTTACTTGCAATTTTCCTCCACATTGATTCGTTTATCATATATTTTCTTCAATTTTTTATATCCTTGTCTTAATCTTTTCTTTTTCTATTCTTTTTTAAGTTCTGTTTGTTTTTTTTTCTTCTTTCTAAACACCGTTTTCAATCTTTCCTATTTCTTCTTATTCAATTCCCTTGCTTTTAATTCTTTTTTTCTTCGTTTTTATTCATTATCCGATTTCATTCATGACGTGTATTCTTTTAATTCCCTTACTTGTTTTCTTTCTCAACAAACCGCGGCCTTTGACGATGAAAAATAACAAATCAACAAAGGCAAAATAATAAACATCCCGCCTCTAAAATGATATATTTCAAAGACGCCGTAAGAATCGCTTAGAAATGTTTTCTCGCTGTTTAATGATGCAATCTGTTCCTTCCTGTTTGATGGGTGCTGCCGAAGCGGTTCTAATTGTCATTACTCACTTGTGTAAGCACTTGCTGACTGAGATGGAGGAGAGTGAAAATGGAAGGAATATGCAACGCCCCAATTCTATCCTCATGGAACTTTCAGTAGCTAAGAAACCAACAGAAAACAGGCATATCAAAAGAAGCGGTTTACCAACGTGAATCTATTTATATTCAACGACGACGCAAAAAAATAAAAGATGTTATTGTAACAAAATAATCCACACATTTTCTGTCTAGTGTCTTGATCTTTGTTGTCTTTATCCCGAGTTTTCGGTCGATAAATGCTTCGGCGTACCACAGGTGTATGTTGCATTTGTGGTCTTAAGTAATTATTTAGTGATTTCTTTTTTCCTTCTTCTAAGGAACAGCCCAGTTTATGAATGCCATAGAAAACTTAGAACTTTTCAAACTTGTTTCCTGTTGAATGAATACATTTAAAAAAATTAAATTAAAAAAAAACAAAGAAAAATCATCTAAATAACACCAGATTGCAACATAAACCTCAAGAAATTAGAAGTTTGTATTAACAGAAACGTTGGGATGAAAGCAAAAAAAGATACTAGTCCGAAAGATGTATAGAATAGTTAGTATTCCCAAAATTTTACTTATTTTGGTCGAATAGTATTTATCTTTTTTTGTCATAGAAAACACTTAAAAAAATGTCCGTGAAAAATTATCTTCAATAATCTGACAAGTTTTAGCTGCAAAAATAGTTTCTTATATGATCTTGAAAATAAACAATTCATTGATTTTAACGGCATGTCAACATATTTGGTTTGGTTTGGTTTCTTTTTTTAATGGCATATCAACCTTTGTAGGTTATTTAATGCCAAAGCCATTCTCCTAGAAGAACAGCTGGGAGGATAAATGGGTTCATAACTTTCCCAAGAGTATTTGCCCGAAAGTGAACGTAATACTGCGACTGGAGTTCGAACTCGCTTACTACGATTCCGCAGTCCATCGCTTTAACCATTACAGCACTAGGACACCCCCACAACATATTTGGAATTATTTTATGCCTCAATGTTAGTTAATTGTGTACATTGTATGTTTATATTTTCTTTTAAGTGAAGTTGTTTCTTAAGAGTGTTTTGCACATATTTAGATAATATCAAGTTTTCCTAATATAAATAATTTTAAAATATATCTATTTGACCCATAGAGAGGCATCTAACAGGCAAGTCCAATTCTGATCAGAATGCCAATGAAGGGGAACTAAACATTTCTCAGATCTCCAGAACTAGAGCCTCACAATCAGATGCAGTTTTGTGTCGTAATGAGAACACCCCTATTTAATGGGAGTCGTCATTATCCTTTCTCAGGGGAGACAGCCAGCTTATTTTAAGCTCCTTCGACATGGCGGTTGGGTCATATGGGGTGTGTTGTCTCATTGGGTGCCCCTTCCATATGGCCTTGTGCCACATCTAAGCAAAAAGCTTTGTAAATTTCCATATGGGGTGTGTTGGGCACCTCTGATGGTGTAACGGTTAGCATGCTAGACTAGCAAACTTACACGAGTGAGTTCGATTCTCACTGGGCGCCCTATTCATTCGGCCTTGTGCCACATCGAAGCAAAGAGCTTTGTAAATTACCATATGGGGTGTGTATGTGAAGAAGACATATCCCCCACAATTATAACGGAAAATCGACGATAAAAAAAATTGAAAAAAAAAAAAAAAAAAAATCAGATTTTATTTGAAGAAAAATAATCTCAGCCATCTTCTTAGGAAAAATCCCTGCTTGTCGTAAATTAATATAAAAACGTCTTTTTCAAAATAGAATTGTTTATACATTTAAATATTAAGTTTATTTCGATGAAAGATAAATCTAACAATTTTATGAAACGACTGACTTGTGAATAAAGATTTAAAACAGCTGTGTTGGCAAATTGAATATACTCTGCACGGAATGAACTTAAACCTTTTAACATTGAGTCTCACCCACCACGCACATACAACCCAATGATAAATCTTTCATCTTTGTTTCAATGTTTCTCAACTAATTTTTTGTCATCAGTCATCGTTTATATTCTATTTCTCTCTTAAAAAATGTTATTTTAAGTTTATCGCGGTTTCTTCCGTGAATACATTACCAGTACAGAGGTCATTCAGGACACGCGCTTTGTCAATCCCACGAAATAATATATATAAAAACAAACAACAAAAAATGACAACTTGTAATTTACGTCAAAAGTAAAGGAAAATATACACGAAAGTGTGTAATTTACCAGGTAGACAAATAACTAGCTTGGAAACAAAACAAAGCGAAACACGTGTGTCAATAATCAAGTTACTACAAATAACTAAAGAATACATATTCTTCGTGTAAAGCTAATAAACTATTCACTAGTTATTACTGACGAAGGAAACAGTTAATCGCTGAATTTGATCTTGAACTTGTTCTACATCTTCAGAATGTCTTAAACGAATCCTCAGACTTATAAGAGATTGATCGGAGACTACTAGATATGTATAAAGAGTCAGTTCTTATATTCCGAAATCCATTATTTAGATCGAGGTGGGATTAGTCATTGGATCGATTCATCAGATCATTGACCTGCAATATTCAACGCAGCTGAACACTTGAGTGCATCTCGTATTATAATAATAATTAAGACAACTCGTTATTGAGTTTCATTCTCAGTGAGTGCCCCAAACTTCTTGTCTTGTGCAAAACTTAAAACACATCTCAAGAAAACATTTAGGTGCCTCAAGTAATTTAATTAGCGAGCAAGCGCATTGTCAGTTCAATTCTCACGGAGTGTCTCACACTTCTGGCCTTGTGTTAAAATGCACTAAACTTAATGACTAGAGACTCACGTAGTATTACGATTACTGGATAGCAGATAATTGTGAGTGAGTTCGATTCCCATTCGGTGCACCGGACTTCTGGCCCAGTTTCAAACTCACCAAAACCTTGACCCACTTTATATGTATATACCTTGTCATCTGCATTAAGAGAAATAGTAAATGCAAGTTGACACACTGAAGATTAAATTGTGTTCGGCTCACAAAAACAAAAAAAAAAAAGAGAAGGTGCGTCGATTTTTGAGCGTATTTAGGATTTGTATCAGAATTAACTATTTCGTTGTTGCACATTCCTTTTTACCGTATTTCCCACAGTTACCTAATCCAAGAAAATGGCCGTTTCAAGAACGTTTCTTTGAAACATTCGGGGGCGCTCATGGTAGTAAGGATATCATCGTAGGAAATGGACTGTGCCCAGAGTTCAAATCCCGAACGATTTTGTTTGCATTTCACATAGTGCTATTATTTTTGTGAAATGGGTGAATTTAACTTCTCCCACCAGCTAAGAGTAAAATAGTAGGGTAGACTGAGCTCTTTAGCCTTGGCAACCAGTCTAGAAGAAGGAAAACTGAATTCAAACATGTTAAACCTTTTTTTAAATGATCTTGTGATGCATATAGGCTTTGAGTAAATAAATTCCTTGAAACCTTCAAAATAACCATAAAATATTTTGGTAATCTATTTAAATGTTATGAACTGCTGCTGGTAGATCAATAAGACTTTTAAAAAATAATGACAGTAAATGTCTTGTTTTATTTTCGACACTAATTTTGCTTTTAACAATAGTCTAAAAGAAAAAAGAAGTTACAAATATTGGAGTCAATATGACGAGAAACTTCTCTGTTAATAGAATGGTCCAGGCTATTCTACCACAGACATACAAGGCACCAGTAACCCAACAACGCAGCATTGAAAGGGTTAAAATGACTAGCTTGTTACTCGAATAAGAGTTTTTGGCAACGAAAAATATCTCACAAATTGCGGCTATAGTGTTCAAAATTTTCAGTTTGTTAAAAATGCACCGATGGCGATTTAAATATGCAGATCTGACACTCCTTTGTACGTAACGGTTAACGTCTCAGGAAATTAACGCAGCAACCAAGGTTCAATTCCTCAGCTAAGCTGTTTGTGTTTCATTTTTGCAGTAATGCCTTTGAGAAACGTATGAATCCATCTCTCTTATGAGTAAAACGTAGAGTAGAACGGGCACTTCAGCCCTGGTACGGCAACGACCCCAGAAGAAAAAAAATGAAATAAAACAATACTATGCAAAAAAATAGATCTTGTGACGCATCTTGCCTGTAGAGAAGAAGTTGGGAACACATACACAAGCTTACATACATTAGAGAGAAAGATGGAGAGATAGAGAGAGAGAAAGAGATTTTCAAACTTGTCCAAAAATTAAGCAAAAATAACAATAACCATTAGAATCGAGCATTAAAAAATGTATATCAAAAGAAGCAGTTTTAGCGCAATATTTCTCAAAGCATGTTGAGAGCTTCTTATTGTGTTGGGTAGTTGCATATTTCGTGCAGTGCAATTCGTTCATGTTCGATCCCAATAAAAAACCGTTTTCTAATTTTAATACCGGTGGGTTCTCTGCTCAGCCTTCCTAATACCAAAAACAACCAGTTAATGAAATAGCGGTTAAAAAATCAACTACTCTTCATTTCCTTACTTATTCCTGAAGAAAAAAGACCGCCTATTTTTTTTTTTTTACAGATGGTATACCTGTAAATATCAATGTTTATGTGTTATTAACTATCAAACCTATCCTTGTAGAAGGACAGCAGTGGTATTAATTAAACCACATAACAAGGGAGCATAAAGGATGGCATACCTTTCCGAAGTGTATTTGTCCGAAATAGAAGGTAATAGCGCGACTCAAGTTGACACTTGCTAACTAGGATATTGCAATTCAGTACGTTAGCCACTTCACCATGTGATCTCATTTAGTGGAGGAAGCGAATAAGCAATAACTATTACATTAAGCGCATTATCCGATGAAGCTTTTTGAAAAGTTGGATTTCAAAATAGCAATTACAGGAGATGAAGGTAAGAAGTTATTTTACTTGTATTTAGTACTTGACCATTCTTGGCAACTTCGACAGTACACATCATTCCCACCATTCCTGTTGGGTTAGCTTGATATATCAACGTCAGTGATAAAGGCTTTTCCTGTTATTTGTGACTGCCCTCAACTAAGTCAGCAATTTACAGGGTGACTAAAAAAAAAACAAAAAAACAAAAACAGAACCCATATATTTTTGACTGAAATTCATAAATTTAATTCTAGCCTTTTTTTTTCAGGATATGAAGTAGATTCTGTGCATGAAAAATTGGGACCATAGGATTCACCAACACGTCCAGAAGTTCTAGTGTACAATATTATAATTATTTTACTTTATTTTTAGAAGTAATAAAAAAGTTTATGGGTTCTGTTTTTTTTGGGGGGTCACCCTGTATATATTCACATACTCCGTGGTTTAGATGGATGTGAATATTGTGTAAGGAATATAAAAATTAGATTTATTTTAAAATGTCATTTATCAATAGTCAACTTTGGTATATGGTTTTGTCATTTTTTAGAAAATGTCTGTTTTACAGCACAATAGAATGTTTTATAATCAAGGCAAATTATTGGGTACTGAGACAATCATTGTGCGTAAGATAAAATTTATTTCAAGGTCCGATAAAACTGTAAACATATATTCATATAAGAACACATTTATATAGTGCGATGGGTAAATTGTCGCTATTTTAAGTCATCAGTTTCCCCGAATGCCCGTTTTTTCAGGTCCTGTCTTCTGTGAATCAAACTAGTTTTAGTTGGGCACCGAGTCGAAAAACTCTAGAAATTACGAAAAAGCATGCTTTACTACGGTCAGGCCGGAAGCCCAATACGAATATTTCAGAGAGTCAATCTAAGGACAAATTAATATCAATATTCATGTAATGTTGTAAATGGTCATACACGTTGGTGAAGTTATGGCTCCGTTCATCATTGTATATGGCTTCTGAATCAAATCAGATGCTTCCATCTAATGCGAAGAGGATGTAGTGCTTCTCTGAATCGAAAGTTGGTTGGTTGGGTTTTATAGCATATCAACATTGGTAGGTTATTTAATGCTGAGTACATTTTCATAAAAATAATCAGTTCTATTTTTTTTAAAAAATCAGTTTAGCGAGAGTACACAAGTTTAATTGTCAAAAACATTTCTATTTCAACCTATTTAATTCAGTATAAGTATAGATTTTGTTTATAACAAACAATTCTAAATTAAACAATTCAGTTTAGCGTAAGTACAGTTTCAATGACAAAAACAGTTCCATTTCAAAGAATTCAGTTTAGCATATGTACACAGTTTAATTGTCAAAAACATTGCTTTCAAGCTATTCAGTTGAGCCAAACAGTTCTAATTCAAACAAGTACGTTTAGCACGTGTACGCAGTTTAGTTTTATTTCACCCACAGACAGGAACCTATCATGTGCAACCACTCCGGGGCCAAGGTGGACCTGGGAGCGATGGCAACGAAGGGGTGCTCCGCATTCTCCAAAGCTCCAGCATTACTAGAACCTCACCATCAGGTTGTTTAGTATCATAACCAGGACGCTCGTTGGGAGTGGGGTCTTACCCCTCTGCAGAAGTGCAATGTATACTACAGCCCTAGGCGAAAGTGCAAGAATCGAGAGAATGACTGCTGCAAGACACTACGTCTGGCAGCAGGACTCCAAGCCATACCACACGAGCAGGAGAATTCAGTCCTGGCTGTCAGAAATTCCCTAGATTACATCCCCTTAAATATTATGTGATGCCTGGTTGTGAGATCGACCAACAAAATTCCGTGTAACACCAAAAATGAACGGCAGAAAATAATAAGGGCAGCAATCACTAAATTAAACTACACTATCGGAAAGATTTGCAGGAAATTCCTAATTCGTCTTGATGCCATAGTTGAAGCCAATGGTGATTTCTTTGAATAAATTTTATCCACAGTATTTCTTGATATTTTCATGTAATTTTGAAAACATGTCTTATAAAGCGAGTTGTCAGTTTTGCTAAGTACTTAAAAAAGAATATACTTTAATATGCGTATGAGAAAAAGGGAAAAAAATTAGATTTTGTTTTTTACCGATATAATTAAATCATTACAAATCAATCTATTTTTGAGTTCTCAATTCTTCAGAGTTAAATACACAGTATGTGCAACTCTATATTTTTAAAGACTCACTATGATTTAATATCACAGATTCTATTGGCGAAATTTCAATTTGATGCTTTTTTTTGTAAAGTGTTTTCTAATTTAGAGTTTATTGTAAAAAATATTTTTGCGGTGAACTAAATAAGTATTAAAAAATGTTTTGAACCAAGTTCTTTTTTGAAATGCTATTTTAAACAAGGAGCGAAAAAAAAAATAGAATTTTTAATCCGAAACAATTTATATTTCTTAGCTTTTTATTCTACCTACAAATGTAAAATTTTTGTAGGGTAAAAAATAAAAAACAAATAAAGGAAAGTATTTTTCATTGGTAACAACAAAATTTGATATTTTAAACGAATATTTTTTTCCGATATCTTAGAACAATGTTTTGATTTTTTTATCAGTGTAACGCAAATACATTTTTATATGAAGATAATGAACCATTTATTGAATTAACGAATATTTTTATTTGAATCAGTATGCGAAACTTTTCACACAAAAATAAGCACACATTTTTAGTTTATTTTTATTGTTACATTTTTATAGGTTACTAAAGAAATGAAAAGAATTCGATTTTTCACAAAAACTCAATAGGCAATTTATTACGGAATTTAGTTTTTTTTTTTTTTTTTTTTTTTACAAATATGTAACAAAATCTCTCATATATATATATATATATATATATATATATATATATATATATATATATATATATAATGTGGTTCACTATACTTATCTAATTTTACATATATAATCTGCCGAAGTAATAAAGACCTACAAATGAATGGCGTGTCAGTCTCAAGCCACACGATCGACCGATACATTCTACAGTCTCCATCGTAATTACATACAAGTACTAGAAATTTAGTCAAGAAGAGTTTATTTCTAGACTATTGCGGAAATACATCGGGAGGGAATCTGTAGACCTCAGAAATAGATGATTAGTGCTTTATGTTGCAGTCAGAAAATTCAGACCTGAAGTCGAAGAAAAATGAATTAGTTTCGATCCCGTTTCAAAAAAGAAAAAAAGAAGAGATGACACAGACTGCAAGAGAAAACTTTTTTTTTTAAATGACTCGCTTTCTTCTAGCCTCGACGGAATCATTAAGCTCATAAACAAAGAGTTATTTGAATTTGTAAATGTTCTTTTTCTTAAGTCTCCCCACTTACATACCACTGTTTGTTTACATCTCCCTAAATAGGTATTCTCTCAATTGCCCCTCCCCAATAGTATTCACTGTCCTCCACAGAACACGTTTATTTTGGCTATTGTGTCTACATAACATGTCCCGATTCGGTGCCATGAGAAGTTGGTATTGAATACAAAATGAATCACGCAGTAATATGAATTTTAAAAAGAATCTTTATTCATGTTTGTATTTTTTTATACTATTTCTATATCAGATATATTACATTAATTTTGTTATTGGTATGAAAGGAACACGTTCCCTATATTGTCACTCATGACCTCTGATATATTTTCATAATTTATTTTCTGCTTATCTAATTTTCAGGCAAACTTATTTTTCTTAACATCAGGCTGCCAGTTGTTTCCCCTTATGAGGAGAGGGACGTTTTACCATCTAAGAATTTTCATAAAGTCAAATTTAATTTCATTTATTCATATTTTATTTATTTATTTACGAAGTGTGTTTCTATCACGTACAAATGCCAAGGGGGATTTTTGCCCTTCCCTAAAGCTTTTCGTTTCCTTTCTATATTTCTTCATGAATCTTTTTTTTTGTATTTTTAATTGTGTATTTTCGTTTTCATTTTATTCAATTTTACATGTACATTTGTTTAGCTAACATTTTTCTGCATGTTAATAGATTCTAGGGTTTTTTTTTTATATTATCCTGCCAATTCTTTCCGATCCCACCAAAATGCCTCCCGCAAAAAAAAATAAATAAAAATAAAAATAATTCTTTTCGATTTATTCAGTTCCACTTATTTACACTATTATCTATCTCCCACCCTATTTAAGGACCTGCAAGAAACTGCTAAAGTAGGAATATGCTGACAGTCTTTCTCGACATTTTCAGAATTCAAAATAATATTAAACATTTGTATATCATTAAAGCTAATATAAACGTATTTTCACTAAAGACGCGCCAAAAATATTTAACCAAACGTTCGAAGACCCTTCAAAGCCAATGGATGTCTTCGTTCATAGCGGGCTGTGATGATATTAACAGTTCTACTAAAAGAGCAGAAGGATTCAAAATAAGATTTATCAGATAATTCCGATATATCGAGAATATTGATGGTTAAAAATGATGTTATGTTCAAGCATAGATCCAACAATATATTCATTAAGAGGCAAATCCAAATAAGAGTTATTGTCTAGGTTGTAGGAATGTGTGTTGCCTTGGTAAAAATCTCGCTAGAAAATGCCGTTTTGCTGGGTTATATATATATATATATATATATATATTTGTGTGTGTGTATGTTTGTGTATTTTATATATTTGTGTGTGTGTATGTTTTCTATATATATATATATATATATATATATATATATATATATATATATATATATATATTTGTGTTATATATGTGCATGTATGTTTTATATATATATATATATTACACACGTGTATGTATGTGATATGTATCAAGGAATCGCATCTGTTTTGGCATCTACCTGACAACTTGTAACTTTAAAAAAATGTCATTGAACTATAATATTACACATACACTTTAATATGTTTGTACTAAGGAAGAGTACACAACTTAGTTTTAAATTTTAATGATATAATTTTATGATTAAAAATCAATGTATTTCTGCATATCTTTCCAGTATTAAAAAGCAAGTACAACTGTATAGTTCTTGATATCCGCCAGGTTGAAATATCACACAGATTCGATAGGCAAAATGTGAATTTAATACTTTTTGAAAATTGTTCTCTAATTTAGTTATTATTGTAGAAAAAAAACTTCATTTGTTTGGTGGGGGGACAAAAATATATCATTAAACAATTTTCAGATTAAGTCGTACAATGTTCTTATAATATTTTAAATGTTATATTTAAGAAAAAAATACTTTTTTAACTCTTAGCTTCTTTTCATAAAGTCGCATTTTTATCTAACTTCTTTTTATCATACCGACATTACCCTTAGAGAGGGTAAGAAAGGAAATGATTCAACGAAAGCATTGTTTATTGTAAATCTAAAGTTGAATTTTTTGGCAAATACTTTCTATATTTTTTTGAACAAGAAAAATTATTTTTTAATCAGTTTAACAAAAAATAAAAAAAAAAAAAAATCAACCATTGAAGAATAAGTGAATTCTTTTATTTTGAATTAATACGCGAAATCTTCTCCTATAAAAAGAACACATTTTTAATCCTGAACTTATTTTTATTATTACATTTGTATTTGGTAAAAACGAAAATAAATAAAACGAATACGTTTTTAACACTGTAATTTTGCTTCATTTTAAGTTTTGTCATTTTAAATAAATCTTTCGAAAAATAAAAGTATATTTCAAATCACTCATAAGTTAAGGTTCACATTTTTTTAAAATAATATTCCAAATATTAACAAAAATAAATAAGAATTAAAAAAAATCTAATACGTGAATTCTTCGATTATTTTATCGCTCAATTTTTAGAGGGCAAATAAAAATCTGTTGCTTTCTAGAAAATTATTAACTAAAACATTGTTCTATAACTGAACACAAATTATCTACAAAAAATATTACTGGAAAACAAAAGGAAAAATTCAGGAAAATATCTAAAATCTTTCTGCAGCAAAAGGTTACTTAGTTTTATATACTTTTTTAAATGCAAACTAAAAAAGAATACTTTTCCATTGAATTAATATGCAAAATCTTTCAACGACAAATTAGGACCCATTAAAATCTTAGCTTACTCCTCTTCCCGTTTTATTCCCTGTGGTTCTAAAATCGTTGTTGATCGGTCTTGGACCGGATACTTCTACTTGTAAATAAAGGTTGTTGGTTGGTTATTTGGGTTTTATGGCATATCAACCTTTGCTGGTTATTTAACGCCAAACCTATTTTTATGCAATTAGTTCTATTTCAAACAATTCAGTTGAGCATGAGTACACAGTTTAATTGTCAAAAGCATTTCTATTTCCAGCTATTCAGTTTATTCAGACAGTTCTAATTCAAACAATTCAGTTTAGCATAAGTATACAGTTAGTTCTATTTAACCCATAGATAGGGCCCTATCAGGTGCTACCACTCCAGACTAGAATGTACCTTGGAGCAATGGCAATGAAGTGGTGCACCGCATTCTCCAAAACTCCAACATCACTGGAACCTCACCATTAGATTGTTTAGTGTCGTATCCAAGACACTCATTACGGTGTCTTATCACTCTGCAAAGGTGCAGTTGGTGTATTCTACAGCCCCCGCGGACCAGGTAAAGTAAATAAAGGAGTCATGTTTTTTTTTTGGTATGTAGGTGTAGACTTACAACTCAGAGAAGAGATGTCATTGAGCATTACGATTACGAATAAACTAATATTTTCATAGTAAGGAAAATTACAAAGTTATTTTTTTTATTTTTAAAGAGAAATGCTATGATTCAATAGTCCAAATCAATCACAGTACGTCTTGAGTAAGAACAGGAAAGTGCGTACAACACAACAGTTCTTTAGACCTGCCACGCTCAAATGTCACAGATTCCATTGGTAAAATTTCAGTTTGATACTTTTTTCGAAAAATGCTTTTTAATTCACCAATAATCTTTTAAAAAAAATTAAATTTTGAAAAACAAAAAGAATCAGGAAAAGTTTTTAACCAAGGCATACTTTTTTAAAAAGAAATACTTTTTTAAAACATAAAAGGCTAATTGTAAGATGAAAAATATTTGTTGTATATTGACCTACGACCCGGCCGGGATGTCAAAGTAGGAAATGCACCTATGTAAATAACAGGTGCATCCGGTCGAGGAATATCAGAATTATAACCTTGACCGTGGATGGGTTGAATGAGTGCAATTGTTGAACTATTATATAACTCGGTGAAGACAGGAAGTCATTTAGTGTGGAGACCTGACCCGTTGGTGACAAGTTGTGGTAGAGAAAGCCAGCACCCAGCAGAGTGGGCCCCTATTTGAGCAGCATAAGAGAACGGGAAAGAAACGCGGTTATGGCCAATAGAGTGGGGGTCAATATGTTGCAGTTCTGTTCGGTTTCCAACTCCCTCTCACACACAACCCTTTCAAATAAAGTGAGAGATATATTTTTCTAAGAACTGTGTCGCTCGTCTTTATTGTGTCGTTGTGTTCTGCATACAGATATGCATGCTTATGTATATGTATATGTATCATGTGTTTGTATAGTTGGTTACTGTTGTGACTGTACAACATATTCAATTCGTGGCTTTTTTTTTATTGTAACGACAAATTTTTGATCCTTAACTTCAAAAATAAAAATTCAACGAAAGCATTGTATATCGTTACTCAAAAAAAAAAAAAAAAAAAAGAAGAAAAGATTCTTTTACGAAAACACATATTTCTCAGAAGATAATATATTAATTTTTTAATTAGCATAAAAAAAGAAAAAAACTTAAAAAATCGAAAAAAAATATTTTAAGAATGAAAATAATTTTCATTTCAATTGTGCGGAAAATTATCCCCCGAAAAATTAAGTCACATCTTTAATTCTTAGCTTCTTTTTATTGTTCTAATTTTATTAGGTTAAACAGAAAATAAATTAAAAGGATATTTTTAAAATCAGTGTAAAAGACAAGCGAGAGAATTTAAATTGTTTCTCATTTCTAAAATATAAATGAACAATGTTCAGGGAATATATTTTTGATATATAATAATGACTACGTTTTGGATATTTTATTAAAATGTTTTGGCGCGATTTATAGCTGATGTAAAGATATTTCTTCCGACAAAAATATTTTCAAATGAAAAAGTCTAACTGTTCTTTTATCATTAATGACATTCCATTTTAAAATACACTGACGTGATCTGTTCGAAAATTTTTAAAAAAATCATATATGAATAAAAATGCATCCTCCGTATACGTATACGTAAATTGAATGTGTTGTGTGAGCACTGAGTGAAAGAGGGATAAGAAGATTGTAATATCATCAAACATAGTATCTTGGGAGTAGAAATTTTTTGACATGCTTTTGTTATTACTGCCTCTTTTTCAAATCGTTCAGCTGTGAGGAGTAAGAAAAAAAAAAAAGATTAACACAAAGCAAAGAATAAACCCAGAAATTTTTAACATTACAAGAAGTTAAAATACTTCAGCAAGCAATATCACACCATTTCGCGCACACCTGAGGAACAAGAGGTTTAAAGAGGGACGTTAGGAAGTAAAAAAAACAGCAACAGGAGCGGGAGGCCTTCCACAAGTTGGACTGAGGTTCATGTCAAGTAGGTTAAGCAGGTGGTGTTTGGTGATCGACGATTGACTATTCGGATGATCACAAGTCAACTTGAGATAAAAAAAAGATATAGTGTTTGGAATATTATCGCCGAAATATTAGGTATGCTAAGTGTGTTAAAATTTGGTGCCAAGATTGCTGAACGTTGAGCGGAAAGATCACCGCATTTGGGTGTATCAGGACATTATCAAGAGTTTTCAACTCGGACCAAACTTGCTTCGTGAAGTCACCACTGCTGACAAGAAAGATTTTCCTGTAGGACCGGAAATCATGCACCAGAGAAGTCAGTAAAAGTTTCTGGCGTCATCGAGGCACTAGAAAGCAAGGCAGTCAAAGTCATGTGGACGATGTTCTTTAATGTAAAGAGCACTGACGACAGTGAATTCTTGCTACAGAGCCAAAAGATCAATCAGCAAGTGAAAGAGATTTTGTGGCGTACGCTTTATTCAGTGCGCGAGGAGAGGTGAGAGTTTTGGCAGGAGAAACAGCGGCTGCTTCACTACGACAATGCGCCTGCTCAAAATGCCTTGTGAATAAGGTAGTTACTGCCCGAGAGGAACATCGACGCACTATAACAACCTTTTTATCCACCTGATATTCTTTCGTTTGATTTTTTTTCTCAAAGCTGAAGGGGATCATCAAGGGGACTCGTTTTAAAGATGTGGAGAGCATCAATTGGTTTGTAACAACGGAGCTGAAGGGTATCCTAGAAGAATCCTTTCAGCCCTAAATAGGAGCGTGACACAGAAAGAAGGAACAGTGCATTAAACCCGACGACTACTTTGAACGGGAAACCACTTAGTTTGTTATAGAAGAAATTGTGAAAAAGTGTGTGTGTGTTTGTGTGCATATATGTGTGTTGTGTTTTATGCCATGTCAGTCTGTGTAAGTTATTTAATGAAAAATCCAACATAATTTGTAAGCGAATAGTTTATAAGATTTTTAAACGAACCAGAGTTTATTGTTTTACCCACATAAATGGTTTCAATTATTTCCATTAATTCTATACAAAATTAATCGTTTTTACTGTTAAAAGTTTTCAAGTTTTGTTAAATGATTAGAAGTTCTGTTTTAACTCAAGCATCACCATCATATGGCTTAGTGTCATATTCAGAAACCTCATTGGGAAGGTCTTACCCTCTCTATAGATGCAGTCAGGTATATTCTAATGCCACAGACAATATGGCCTATATATATGTGTGTGTGTGTGTGTGTGTGTGCAAGATGATAGAATTGCTAATCCTACGACAGACAAGGGGATAACATTTCGGCTAAAATTTTTGCCATTTTATGGTGGAAGGGAGCAGTTCCACTCCTAACATCGGAAAATCTCTGCTCAAAATATTATCCCATCTCTAAAGCTCGATTAGCAATTTGCATATCCAAATTTCGATTTACTAAAAACAAAAAACAAAAATTAATCATGTAAACTTCAAATATTACGTAAACAGTCTCTACATATAAACATCATCACACACAAAGTTGTTAAAACTATGTCAATAGAAGATTAAGAAAGCAATGTTTACGAAATTTTTTTTTCAGTTTTTTTTAATTCAGAACTATTAATGTTACCAAAACAATTGTTGAAATATAAGAAAATGTTCATTTTAATCTGAGGAAGAGGTGTTAATAAAATCGAGCTGGCCACTGTAAATTGTTTATAGACGTAGTTTTTAAGACCATAGTCAAGATTTCCTCTATTATCATGACCCAGTTGCTATATATTTGTATGTATATAACCAAGGATAGGATATGACCCAAAGTCAACTTTTTAGCGAAGGATAGCTAGTTTAGACTCATATTTCCTTCTCCTAGAGCGGTTTTCTTTACAAAGTTACAGAACTGTCTGCTCTTCTATATGCTCATAGTTAGTGGTGCGGGGGACCTGATGGATTAATGTATTTTCCAAGGGCATTATCATAAATCAAATCTCAGACAGCCGCGTAATATTTACAACTTTGGTCGCCAATTCTGTTTCCTGTGACGATAACCGATACGCTGAACGCACTTCCATAATATGTCCTATGCTTTTATGTTGACGTAACAGTAAAAAATGGCTTATTGTAGATTTTTTCGCACGATGGGGTTTAGAAGCTTTAAATTATAGAAAGGGATTATCAGTACTTTTTCTAACTTACTGATAATAGCCTCGAGACAGTTTGCGCTCACTGCAATCATTAATATTTCTATTGAACAGATTTAGAAATTGTTAGAGAGTTTAATTGGTAATTATCAATATTTATTTGCTCATGCATAAGCTGTCACCATATTCAAGAATATCATTCCTCCTTCCAACATTACCAAGATCATGTTACACGATAAAATTGTACTTTGTAGAAACATGAATAAATGTTGTATATTGACCTCCGACCCGGCCAAACTGTCAAAATAAAAAATGCACTTGTGTAAATTACAGTTGCATCCGGTCGAGGAATATCAGGATATAACCTTGACCGTGGACAGGTTGAATTGAGTGCAAAATTGTGACGCTCGCAGGAAGAAGAGTGGGCGTCAAATTATTGTATAACTCGGTGCACAGAATGTGCAATCAGTTGGAGAGAAGATGCTGGAATGAGGGACATGTCTCAGAGAGGCTGGGCCCCCAGGCCCCCGGTTGAGCAGCCCAGGAGAACGGGAAATAAACGCTGTTATGGTCATAAGAGTGGGAGTCAATATACTGCAGTTCTGTTCAGCCTCCAACTCACCTCTCACACTGTAAAACCTTTCGAACCCTTTCAAATAAAGTGAGAGGTATTTTTTTCTAAAGAACTGTGTCGCTCGTCTTTATTGTGTCGTCGTTATGATTCTGTATGCATATGTATATGTATTATGTGGCTATACAATATAAACAAAAAGAAGAAATCAGCAAACTCATGGTCTCAATTCCCTTCAGAATCGTCTGTTAAATATCTAATATGTTAAATATATTATTTGAGAGGTAGTGTAGAAGTTAAAAAGTGCGTTAGAAATTATACACTTTGACGTGTGGTCAACATGAATGAGTGACAGGTAATTACCCTGAAATCAGTTTGAGAATATGACTGTGACTGCCTAATCTCAATCAGGTGGCTGATGGGACACTAGAATTTAGAAAACCACAGTAGAAATTTAATCAGCTGGTCACCGAAAAGTTCAGGAACACACATGTATGAAAATTGTGAGTGCATATATTTTCTATCTATGTACAAAAAGGTCGAAATCCAGGGATTCGCAACCCAAATAATATATAAGGAAAAGATGAACGATTACTGATAAAAAATTGATATAAGAAACGTGCACACTGAAAAAGCGTTTTAAGATTTAATCTTCCAAAAGACTCGGTGTTTGAAGGTTCAAAAGGAAGCTGTGCGAGTCCGTAGAGAAAGGAAGGAGCTAAGTCATCGGAAGATTACAACTTGGAGGTCGAGACGATCATCAAACAATGTAAGTGATCTGGTTAGAAACAATGGTCCGCTACATTAGCTTACTAAGCTTTGCATTGGTTGGGTTTTATGGCATATCAACTGCTATGGGTTATTCAATGCCAAATTCAGTTCACACATATTAGATATGCAGGATTCTTAAACGCATATATTGTAGAGAACATGTTATATAATGGCCGAGGGATTTCGTTTTATATATCTTGCCTTTCGGTTTAGTTAGGCTGAGAAACTTTCGCTTAGCGCATGGGTTAGTTAGGTGCAAACATGGGCGCAGGTGCTCACGCGCGCGCGGAACAGATGTGTCAATCAGAGATGTCACAATAAAAATCCTTGCTAGGGGATGTGACCAGGGATTTAGTGACGTCACGCACCGGAAACGTGGGCTGAGATTTGAGAAAAGTCAGTTAGTCGAGTTTTGTCGTCGGAAGGAGAAGGTTGACTTTCGCTTGCTCACCGAGGCCTTGCGGTAGGTGTCGCGCAAGGTGGTGGTGGGGGAGGCAGATGGAAAAGTCATCATAGAAATATTGTGTATTCTCTCTCCTCATGTCGAAAAACCTTTTAACTCAAAAAAGGTAATAAAAAGTTTCGTACCTAAACTAAGAAGTCGTGTTTTTTTGTGTTTCGGGATTCCTATGTTATCTATCACTGTGCGTTATGGACATTATAAACGTTTTCACGTATTCATATCTGGATATGCTACAAATGTACCTTAAAAAACAGACATAACTTATTTCTAGCGGTTAGAGTGTTCGCCAATGGCCCGGGAGACCTGGGTTCAATCCCAGGTCGAGTCATACCAAAGACTCAAAAAATGGTACTTGATGCCTCCTTGCTTAACACTCAGCATTATAAGGTACGGATCAAGGGTAAAGTGGAGCAATCCAGGGAAAGGAGTCGCGCCCTCCCCTACACCTTGGTGTAGTAAGCTATCGAAAAGGGAGCCTTCGGGTCACCCTCGACTATGGTCGCCAACTTTACTTTACTTACCTTAGTCGAGGGGGACCTGAAGGCTCCCTTTACAATAGCTACCACACCGAGGTGTAGGAGAGGGTGCTACTCCAACCCCTGGATTGCTCCAATCTACCCTTGATCCTTACCTTATAATGCTAAGTGTTAAGCAAGGTGGCATTAAGTACAATTTTTTAAAATCTTTGGTATGACTCGACCTGGGCTTGAACCCTGCTCTCCTGGACCATTGGCGAACACTCTACTTATTGAGATTCATTCTTTTTTCAAAGGTATTCCTGCTAAATAAAATCTAAACAGCCTAGTCCAGGATTTGAACTCCGTTCGCCGGGTCAATTTCCTTTGATGGTAACCATTACTCCACAAGTACATTCAGAGTAGGCACCATGATTTATTTTATTATTCATATTACTAATAGTCGCCCACAGTCGAGGGTGACACGAAGGCTCCCTTTTTAATAGCTACTACACCGAGGTGCAGGGAAGGGCGCAACTACTTAAATAGTATTTACTACTTATTACTAATTTTAGCTTAAACTTCCACAAAACCAAAGTAGGGCATCATCCAGTTAGAATTAAATGCACTACAATAGTAATATTAAGATATATAAGTTTGGGATGTGGCAGGTGATTCAATTCGCTATTTTTATATGCTCCCTTATAGGCCATCTTCGCCGGTGCTGCATTGTTGGGTCTAAACGAAAGTTGCCAGAGACGAGATAACAACTAGATAAGTGAAAGGAAAGTCGGACACGTGGTCAAAGAACAATACCACTCATACTTTACTGTGTTTCACCCTTTCTGTAGACCGGTCTACATGTGACATCGTATTTTTGAGCAGTTGAAAGAAAGATCTCTTCGTCCCGTAAGTTATAGCCTTACTCAAATAGAGGGGTTGTTTTCCAAGCTCTGACATTTAAGCTCCTTACTTGTCCCCCTCTCACTGTCACTCTTGTTTGACCGTTTCTAACACCTATTGCAAAAATTATCATGGTTGACCCTTTGTTATCAGTCAACAAACAGTCACCAGGTTCCCCGAAACTGGGAAAGCTCCTCCCACTTTACATCGATCAAAAAGCTCGATAAAAAGTTATAAACCATTCGTAGAGTTTTCATTTTGATGGATTTATCTTCATCTAGGTGTACCGACTGCACGAATTCCATTGACCTTGTCACGCCATCCGTCCCTATCGGCCACTGCTCGGGAAAAGTCCTCGAGACGATAAACAAGGCCCTAACAAAACTGATGAATGTACATTTTTGCTGGTCGGCCAATTCTGGTGTGTCTATGTGTAGTAGTCCCTAGGAGAACGTCGCCTATGAGTTTGTCTAAATAAATGCCTACCATGTCTTGCTCGTCTTACTTACATGGTTTGTGTGAACGGCGTTAAGTAGCCGTATAGTTATTGGTGTTGCTGTTGTTTTCTAGGATGCTGCTTCCAAGATTTATTCAAAACATCGAGCATCATCTTCACGTTGTTACCATCTAGCTTTTTCTCCCATTCGGGAGATTGGGGTGTTTTCATCGTGTAATGGTTAAAGCGATGGACTGCAGAATCGTCGTCAGCGAGTTCGAAATCCAATCACGCTATTTCGTTCACTTTCGGACAAATACCCTTGGGAAAGGTATGAATCCCCTTATCCACCCAGCTATGGGTTAAATAGTACCACTGCTGTTCTTCTCGAAGGATGGCTTTGATATTAAACAACCAACAAAGGTTGATATACTATTAACCAAAAAATCGAGTTCAAACTGTGTGACCATAGAGTAGTACTGACACGGTTACACAGTAGTACTGACACATTTATTCTGAGAGATCAGTTTAGACTGGCTTGGTTTTATGGCATATCAATCATTGTCATTAAATGCCAAACCCTTTTTATACATACATATTAAACATGTGGTTTCTAAATACATTTTGTCGATAACATTTTTTTTCACTCAGTTAAATGGATTGATTTATTTTCATCTAATACGAATAATTCTGTTTACTACTCATTTTTCTGTTTACACACATTTAAATTTAACACAAACAATTCAATTAAACATTAGCCATTTATTTACACAGATAAATGAGCAAACTGTTCTTTTTCAAACCATTTATTTCAGTATGTCAACTAAGTTAGATGGTTCCAAGTTTTGCTATATATCCCTAACAATTCAATTAAACATCTGTCATTTGTTTAATCACGCTTAAATGTAAAAACTGTTTTATTTCAAACAATCCAGTTTAGCATAAGTAAACGGTTTAAATGTGAAAGAGTTCTATTTGACCCATAGATAGGACCCTATGATATGCAACCACGCCGAGCCTGAAGCGATAGCAATGATTGGGTTCTCCGCATTTTCCAAAGCTCCAGTATTACAGGAGCCTCACTATCAGATTGTTCAGTGTCATAACTAGGGCACTCGTTGGTAGGGGTCTTTTCCCTCTGCAGAGATGCAGTCGGTGAATTCTACAGCCCCAGCTGACAGATCTGATAGAGATCAGATATCCATACGATCATTTAACTGTCAATAACAGTCCAGGCTTTATCACATCACTTTCAGTAGATGAGATATTGCAAAAAAATAAATGAGAGTACAGACTTGGGTGAACCCCCTAGGAGGATATACGTTGTATTGATGTTGGGTCTGTGTACTGTTGGGATTCATTATTTTATAAATCATGCGCTTTATAAAAACGTTATTGCAGATTATTCGTCTTTCTTTTATGCGAGATCGCACTCACATCTAATCCCGACCCCACAAGTCTTCAGTGATATTTCGTTATTCACTTGCACATGCTGTTGTTAATATCATATCGTATTCGGAGCAGAGGGTCAGCTGCCAAAAACAGCCACGTCGACAATTACCCATTAAAAAAATAAATCGTTCCAACGCAGCAAATGGACTCGTGCAAATAAATAAATAAATGAATGAATAAATAAATAAACCAAAAATAAATAAACAAAACCAAATAAAATTAAAAATTAAATAGCCAAGTAAAAGGAAAAAAATACAATGGAAATAATAAAATAATAAAAAAAGAAAGAAAGGAATGAAATGGATACCACATTTTCATTGCTTTAGGTGATGTCGATATTTCGGAGTATGCTTCATGGTTTGTTTCCCTCGGTACTTGATTTCTTTCCTATTCTACTTCAACTTTTTGTTAAGCCTATCCCACAATTTTTTTTCTCCCTGAAGTAAGTTTAATTCCTTAGGACTCCCCCTTCCATGACCTTGTCGTCTTAGCCGTTATTTTCTCAATTTATTCTGCATTATTTTTTTATCTATTCACTTATTAATTTTTTTTTTTTTTTTTTGGACGGGGGTAACAAATATTCAGAAGCTATTACAACAGTGGACATAGATGCTTTGGGCTTTTGAAGCTGCAGAAAAAGAAATTAAAACATTTTTTAAATTCCTAAAGCTGATAAAGGTTGGTAATGATGTGAATGTAGCACAATATGATGGTTATTTATTTTTACCTCTCGAAGATATAAAGAGAAAAATTTTTTTATGATCTACGGAAGGGTCGCGTAAAGAATATTTTGCGGAAGGCTATAAGCCGAATTCTTCTTTCCTGCTTTTATTTCTAATATCAGTTTTCCCATTGCATTTGAAAGAGATAAAAAAAATACCAAATTCAGTCAAGATTTTTACAATTTAGAAAGAGACAACGAAAAATCCAAGAATATATTTCTTTTTTCTTTTTATATGAAGAATAAAATAAAAATTTACTGAGAATATTGAAAAGAAAGTAAACAAAAATGTCAAAAACAAGAAATCCATAAATAAATAAATAGAACTGCGGAATAATTGAGAGGAAAAATTATGGGTCCTAATGGTCTGGGACGACTTTTTTCTTCTTTCAGAATGTCTTCTTCCTTCTCGCTTCAATATCTCTAAGGTTTCTGTGGAAAGTTAATTTATGAACACTTTTTACGTAGCTGTCGGGAAAAGGTTAAGAAAATGGCAAATAGCATGATCGAAATAAAAAAGAAAAAAAAAAGAAGAGGAACTATATTTTTTAACGGCTCCAGCAATTCAAATACAGAGATATCAATTATCTATTACTCGTTGTATGGCTTAGGCATGTGCATAAACTATCCGTCGACAGCTTCATACAAAAAGTATTACATAAAAGCCTATCTGACCATGAGTTTGGATGTGAATATTTATTGCCTGGGATATTAAAACTTGGTATGTTTTAATATAAAAAGTGTTCAATATTAATATACTTATAAGTGTGCAAATGTGTGAATGGAGAAAAATCATTGTCTTTAAGTTTCGTAAAAAAAAAGTGGAGGGTATACGCCGCTATATATTACTAAAATTCTCATCTGTGTAAACCAGTAGAAACGGTATATAATGGCTGATATTTTATTTTATCAATGCTCTTCAAATGTTTTAATTCAAATAAAGATATTTCCAGTTCAAATTGGGACTAGATGATTTTATGGGGTATGCCTCTGTGTTATTTTTCAAACATTCAAATTTTCGATATAACAAAAATGACTTTAAAATGCTTATCATTTTCTAAAGCATCAATATCATCAAGTATCACGGTAACGAAAAGGAACTCAAACGTTTTTACGTGATGGTATATAACAAGAAAGAATAAAACTGTGGATACAGCACTTCGAAAACTTACTAGGAAACCCACCGAAAATAACACATGAACCAATCACCAGAATAATTAGCAAACAATTAGACATTAAACTAGGACCGTTCACACAAGAAGAACTCGACTCGGTTCTCAGAAAAATTAAAAATAGGAAAGCTGCAGGGCTGGACGAAATTCCCCCGGAAGTATGGAAGACCAGACAATTCGATGACATACTGCTCCGACACTGCAACGCAGTATACAATCAAAATCCGATAGATAGATGGATGAAAGGATGCATACGCCCCTTCCCTAAAAAGGGGGACCTCGGATTAGCCAAAAACTACGAGGCATAACACTTACATCCATAGCTGCCAAAATCTACAATGCCCTACTTCGAAACCGCATAGAACCCTAAATCGACAACATACTTAGAAAAAACCAAAATGGCTTCCGAAGAAATAGATCCACGACCTCACAAATATTAAACATCCGTAGAATCCTTGAAGGTGTACGGGCAAAAAACCTACAAGCGACATTAATTTTTGTTGACTTTACCAAGGCTTTCGATTCCATTCACAGAGGAAAGATGGAACAAATCCTACTAGCGTACGGCATACCTAAAGAAACCGTAGCGGCAATAACGATTCTCTATAGAAACACTAAAGTAAAAGTACGATCACCAGATGGAGACACAGAATACTTCGACATTGTAGCAAGAGTACTACAAGACGACATGCTGGCCCCGTACCTCTTTATCATTTGTCTAGACTACGTACTTAGAACATTGATTGACAAAATCAAAGAGAATGGCTTCGAACTGACGAAGAAAAGAAGCAGAAGGTACCCCGCAACAACAATTACCGACGCCGACTACGCCGATGACATAGCGATACTGGCAAATACACCTGACCAAGCCGAAACACTACTGCATAGTTTGGAACGAGCAGCAGCAAACATAGGCCTCTATGTTAATGCACACAAAACGGAATATATGTGCTATAACCAAACGGGGGACATCTCCACTCTAGAAGGAACCCCTCTTAAACTTGTAGACAAATTCACTTACCTAGGAAGCAGCGTTGAATCAACCGAAAACGACATCGAAACGAGGTTAGCGAAAGCATGGACAGCTATCAATATGTTATCGATTATATGGAAATCAGACTTAACCAATAAAATGAAACGCAGTTTCTTCCAGGCAGCGGTCACATCGATACTGCTATATGGCTGCACTACATGGACGCTAACAAAACGGCTGGAGAAGAAGCTAGACGGCAATTACACAAGAATGCTACGTGCAATCTTAAACAAGTCCTGGCGACAACACCCCACAAGACACCAACTGTACGGCCACCTACCCCCTATCACGAAAACTATTCAAGTTAGACGAGCCAGACATGCAGGACACTGCTGGAGAAGCAGGGACGAAATCATAAGTGATGTACTCTTATGGACCCCCACACATGGCCGTGCAAAAGCAGGACGACCAGCACGAACATACATTCAGCAGCTATGTGAGGGTACGGGATGTTGTCCTGAAGACCTACCTAGGGCGATGAACGATAGGGAGGAGTGGCGAGAGAGGGTCAGGGATACTCGTGCTACCAGCGCGATATGATGATATATATATATATATATATATATATATATATATATATATATATATATATAAAATCCTAAGTTCATAAAAATTTGTAGACTGGTTGTTTTTTTTAACTAGTCAACAATTTCTGGGTTATTTAATGCCAAATTCTCTTTATATATAAAATAAGTAATGTTGGCGACCGTAGTCGAGGGTAACTCAAAGGCTCATTTTCAGATAGCTACTACACCAAGGTGTAGGGGAGGGCGCTACTCCTTTCCTTGGATTGCTCCACTTTACCCTTGATCCTTATCTTAAATTGCTGAGTGTTAAGAAAGGTAGCATCAAGTACCAATTTTTGAGTCTTTGGTATGACTCGAACTAGGATTGAACTCAGATCTCCAGGGTCATTGGTAAACACTCTAACCATTAAGCCGATTTGTAAACGAATAGTTTCTAGGTAACATTTTAAAATAGCCAAAGCTCATTTTTTCACACAGTTAAATTGAATCAAATATTTCTATATAACTAACAATTTAATTTAACATCAGTCATTTATTTGTACACAGTTAATTCATAGTTCATGTTATGAATAGATTGTAGGAAACAATTTTTAAATTAGCAAGAGCTCATTTGTTTACATCCTTTCAAGTGTTGCTATTTTATACTAATGATTTAGTTACACACCAATCATTTGGTTTCCCACAAATGATTTCAAGTATTGAAAAAGGATTAAACATTTCTCTTTAACCCACAGACAGGATCCTAAAAGGTACTATTACTCTGGATCAGATTGCACCCGAGAGTAATGATAGTGAACGGGGTACTCTACATTCTCCAAAATTCTAATACTCGAGTCTCACCATCAGATGCCTCTTACTGTCATACCCAGAATAATAGATAGCGGTGTCTTAAGTCTTTGCAGAGTTGTAGTCGGTGTATTCAACAGCTACAACTAACTAGGCTGTTATACAAACTGGAGTGTATGTACGCATGTATGTATGTATAAACACTTCTGTTTTCCATACTAAAAAAGGTTTAAATTTTTGTGCTAAAATAGGTTTCAGAATCTGTAATTTTTGTATAACCACAAGTTCTTAAATTTCGAGATACTTCGTAGACTATATTTGATGTCCAGCAGGACACATAGCCTAACGGTTATAGGCGTTGGTTCCCTAAGCTTCTTAAGAGACAATCATCTGGTGCTTGCGGGTTCAATCCTCACTGCAGGCGTGTAACAACACAGGAATTCTTAACGCTAGTACCCGGTTCTGGTTAACGGTATCAGAACGGGCGACCCCCGGGGATTCAATAAAGGAGGTAGTTCGAAGTTCCGTGTAGGTTCCCGAATTTGACAAACACCTGAAGAAGGCCGGAGGACATATCAGCCGAAACGTTGAGGAAATAACAAAGATGAAGAAAATAGTCCGAAAACCCTTAATGATAAAAATAATTTACTTGCTGCGAAAAATTTCAAGGATCAAAACCCAAAATTATTTGAGAAATCTTTTCCTACGAAAACTAAAGATGTACTTTTTTTGCTAGTTAGAATCTTATATACATAAAAGTTGACGATTTATCTAAGTTCGAACCTACCTAAATTGTCTAACTAATCAAAGACATAAATATTTCTTCCGTAAGAAATAGATTATTATTTAAATACATCTCGGTTTAATTCTTTTGAGTGAAGGTCCATATTCTTTTCTTTCAACAATGCATTTAATATCAACTTTTGAATTTTTTTCTTAAATGAAAAGAAAAATCTTTCTTTACTTCATTGCAATAATCTTAACCATCAACTTAAAAATATCTACGCTCCAGACAAAATAACCTTGCTTATAAGAAAATATTTAGTACTTTAGTTTTTCAACAAACTTTTCACCAAATTAAAAAAAAAAAATACATGTGTAGATCAGAGTTTTATAAGTTCATTATTCCTTTTTACGCAACATATATAATTTATTACTAGTTTTATATGGATGCACTACTTGGACTCTAACAAAACGGCTGTAGAAGAAGCTAGACGGCAATTACACAAGAATGCTGCCAGCAATCTTGAACAAGTCCTGGCGGCAACACCCCACAAGACACCAACTGTACGGCCACCTGCCTCCTATCACGAAAACTATTCAAGTTAGACGAGCCAGACATGCAGGACACTGCTGGAGACGCAGGGACGAAATCATAAGTGATGTACTCCTATGGACCCCCACTCATGTCCGTGCAAAAGCAGGACGACCAGCACGAACATACATTCAGCAACTATGTGAGGATACGGGATGTGGTCCAGAAGACCTGCCTGAGTCGGTGAACGATAGGGAAAAGTGGCGAGAGAGGGTCAGGGATATCCGTGCTACCTGCACGACATGATGATGATTACTAGTTTTGGACACTTCTTTTTTTTTTAGGAATATTGCAAAAGATGTAATTCTCATTACGTCGTGCTGATAACAGGGAATCCTTGGACACCCACGGAATCGTCCCATTTGGTCATAGTTTTCAGTCATCTTCAATATTTTCTTTGCTTTCTTAGACGTCTTTGGGTTGGTTTAGTTGGGTCTTATGGCCTATCATACACTGTCAGTTATTTAATGCCAAATCCTGTTTATACGCATATATTAAATACATTATTTGTAAACATTTTGTTGACAACATTTTAAAATGAGCCTGAGCTCATTCTTTGTACACATTTAAATTGTTCCAAGTATTTCTATCTATGATTAATAATTTGTTTGCACAAAATTAAATGGTTTCAAGTACATATTTACCAACAAGTCCTGGCGGCAACACCCCACAAGGCACCAACTATACGGCCACCTGCCTCCTACCACGAAAACTATCCAAGTTAGACAAACCAGGCGTGCAGAACATTGCTGGAGAAGCAGGGACGAGTTCATAAGTGATGTACTCCTATGGACCGAGCAAAAGCAAGACAACCAGCTCGACCAGACGACCAGCTGAGTGGGGATACGGGATGTAGCCCTGAAGACCTGCCAGAGGCGATGAACGATAGGGAGAAGTGGAGAGAGAGGACCAGGGATATATGTGCTAGCGGCACTACATGGTGATTTACCAACCTCTCCGTTCGAGCAGGATATGACACAAGGTCTATTTTTAAGCTGAGTTTAACAGGATTGAATTCAGAGTTTTCTTTCTCTTAGACTAGTTGCCTTACCAAGGCTGAAGAACCTAGTCTGCCCTAATATTTACCCATAGCTGGAGGGAGAATAATTGGATTCATACCTTTCCCGATGGTATTAGTGCTATGTGAAATGCAATCAGTCTCGTCCAGAATTTGAACCCGTGTCGCCGCGTTCATTTTCTACGACGGTAACCATTACACCACGGGCACTTCCATGAATGGTTTCAAGTATTGCTATATAACAGTTACAATTTAACATCAGTCATTAGTTTGAAACCAGTTTTTAGGTGATTACATTTTTAAATGAATTAGAACTAACTTTTCTGCACACGTATATTGCTATGGTTTCTTCAGTTAAATGGTTTCAATTATTTCTATCTTACATTAATAATTATTTTAATGTTAATCATTGACTTGCAGAACCTGAAGTGGTTACAAGTATTGCAATTTGACACTAATTATTTTAGTCAGCACTATTTATTTGCACACAGTTGAATGGTTCCAAATATTGCAATGTTATACCAATAACACAGTTGGCACACAGTTAAAACGTTCAACTATTGCTACTTAAGCCTAATAATCCTATTCAACATTACTCTTTCGTTTGCACAGTTAAATGGATCTAAGTATTGCTATGTATCACTTACAATTCAATAAAACACGAGACATTTGTTTATACACTGTTAAATGATCAAACCGTTCTGTTTATAACATTTCAATTTAGTCATTTGTTTGCACATAGTTTAGATGTGAAACAGTTCAATTTAACCCGTCGATGGAACCCTATCAGTTGCTACCCCGCAGGAGCAGAGTTGACCTGAGAGCAATGGCAATGAAGGAGTACTCCCTATTCCCCACAGCTCCAAGCCTGGAGCTTCACTATTAGAATGTTTAATACATCCAGGAAACTCATTGGTGAGGTGTTCTTACTCCTCTTCAGAGATGCAATCGGTAAATCCTACAGCCCTAGCTTACTGGGCCATCAAAGGTCTTTGATATTTTTAGTTACCCCCCGCCTTTACCAATTTCTAAAATTTCATGTTTCCCAATTTTCTTCCTTGAACTTAATGTTATTCTCCTGTATGTGTGTATATAATCAAGTCCTATTGAGAGGATCTAAGTGGCCGAAGAGCTCTTTTTTGTATTGCTGACTGGATTTATTCAGAACAGCACCTAAGATCTTTGTTTAGTTCCTCTCTAACTTCTCACACCTTTTCGTTACAGTCCATTTGGTACAACCGTTCTGTACTGTTAGTACTGGTTAAAAGAGCAGTCGTGCTAACAGGAAGCCGAACTTTCCCTTCCCATATTTTTTCGATGCTTGAATCATTATGGAACGAGAAAAGATTTGGTAAATCAGGACTAAATAAATCAACAAAAGAATAATTATTTCCTCGTCCAGTGTAAGCCAAGCTCTTAAATGACCTTAACTGTTCCTTACACTTAGTGATAGTTTTGTAAGATTCTCTTAGCCTATCTACAATACATGCCCTGTAAAAGATTTCGCCAATCTATATTTTAACAATTGCTCTACCTATGAACAACTAATACCTCGGGTTGGATTGATTAATTTTAGAAACAGAATTTATTTCAAATTACTACAATATTTTGAGGTAATTAAGATTTCAAATTCAGTTTGGAAACTACCTACATAATTTATCAAGAGATAACCTTTGTAGCTTAAATGTCACATGGCAAGAATCCAGGCGTAAGTAAACAATAGAAAAAAAAGAATAATAAATCAAATGTTTTTCCAAACTTTAAGAAAAGGAGGAAAAATAAGCAAGAAAAAAGATATGAAGAAAATAAAACGACCAAAGAGCTAAAAACAGAGATAGAGAGAAAGTGGGAGGAAGAATAAGTTCAAATAAAAGATTTTTTGAAAGAAAGGAAAGTGAAAGAAAGAAAAAAAGAGATGAAAAGAAAGATAAAAAGAAAGAAAGAAAGAGATAAAATGAAACAAAGAACGAAGGAAAAATACAAAGAACAGGAGAGACAGGTAACGAAAAAGCTGAAAGACAACGTATGAAATGAAAGTGGTAAATAAGAATAACAAAAAGAAAAAATAATGAAATAAAAAAGAAGCAAAGAATATATAGACCGACAAAAGAAAACTCTTATTATAAAATGTTGAACGAAAAAATCAATACAGAACAAATTTAATGAAAATAAAAAAAATAATTGTAAGAACCCTACCACAAAGAAAATAGTTTTTTCGCTTTTTTGAAAATAAATTATCTACATAACTTACCTGATATAGAACAAATATTCTGGAAGCTGTATGTTCAGATTATATAATCGAGCTATTTTACCACACACACCGATGTTTTTTTAGGATATATCGAAGTACTTCTGACAGTAATTTGACCCATAGTATCTATTAATGTTGACAGTCCAGGTAATTAGCTGAATACAAATGCTAAAATGTCCGAATCATCAATTTACCCCCTTTCAAAACTTGCCATTAGAGTCAAAAGTAGACTCCAACGTCTCAGTAGCAATTATATATCGATGATTGTTTGACATTATCGCAATTATTTTCATCTATCGATGAAAAACTAAAATAAATCGTCAATTTTGATGAGCACAGCTACTACACATAAGTCAAAGGTTGATTCAATAGCGTATACCACTTAACAGCATATTAGTATTAAAAGAATCCGTTAACGAACAAAGGCGTTTGTTCGGAAACGACCGAAACGTCTTTCTGGAAAAACTCATCAAACCATTACTCATGGTATGCATAAGTTTTATATGACAGATTATTTGAAACCATTTGCCTCAACAAGGATTCAGCCTAGTTTATTATCGATTTAGAGATCTTTGCGACAAAAAAAAAAAAAAAAAAAAAAAAAGAACTAAGTATCAAGCACTGGTTTTCGCACATTTTGACCGAAAATTCATTTTAATATCCTTGAATGTTGTATATATAATGTGTTGGTTAATTAACAATGCTCACAAATCTTTCTTAAAATAACTTGTTTTCACATTACTTACCGACCTTATTTTGTCTTCTCGTGTCGAAATACTTTTTTTTGTAAATTCCCACTATTATACTAAATTATTTCCTATTTTGGTTATTCATTGTTATTCTAATAAAATTCAATCACAAATTTGTTTGAATATGACTGCATACATATATAGTGCATAAGTTGAATTTTGAAGACCTAATTTCTCAACAAAAAAATACCGTCGACCTACAAATGAGTAACACATTTTTGACGTTGAAATTCGAATAAAATTTAATAAAAATAATGCAATGATTTTCAAATCATACACAAACACATGTATTAAATGTTTAACTTGCGATGTAGTCAGAATAGCGAAATAGAAATATTCAGGTAAAGTTTGTGTTAGGCAAAATATTATTTTGCTATCTTTTGAATAGTACTGTAAAATTCTCAAACTATTTTACACTATCCATCTCAACGTAATATATATATATATATATATATATATATATATATATATATATATATGGCGTGTTTTTAGAAAATTATCCAGCCTGAAGCTGTATTGACCAAGACAAGAAAGCATGAGAAAACGTTATTTTTCTTTTAGATATCCCTTTGCAATTCGACACATATCATAGAGTTTTTCATTAGCAGAAGCTCTTCTGAAACCCCTCTTGATATTTCGCTAATCTTTGTGGTCTTATTTTATTTTAATACCCTCTTCGCTCTCAAATTTAACCCTTAAGGTGAAGTTTCTGTTTTAAAAATGACAAGTTGCATGAAGCTATGTCTAGCTAGTATGAAGGTTGATGCACTTGCACTATCCTATCTATTGCAAAATACTGTCGATGCAAAAGTATCAAGAAAGCAGTGTAAAAATTTAGACATCATAGCATTATTATATAAGTCGTTCAGTTTGACATACATATTCATTTAAATTTTACGATAAAAGCAAAGATTCAGTCTCGATTCTTTTTGATTATAAGTCGTATATTCATGCTTATGTGTCTTTTCAGGGTCCCATTCGACGATTATGTTTTCTCTTTAATTCATTCAGTTTCTTTTTTATCTATCTACTTATGTAATTTTGATATAATAGCAATCAGATGCCTGCTGTTTCCTGTGAAGTTAAAAGATTTTATTCTTTGTCGTTTGCGATTGTTCTTCAGTAGAGAAAGCGGCAACAGATGGACGCCTTCTCACACGACGTAACAGCAATGGCCTTCACGCTTACAAAGACATCCATATACAGTCCAAAACCTATCAAAAGGCTCATAATTATCCTCGCAAACTCTTTGTATAGGTATAAACACAAATGAAAGAATACACATCCTTCAAACAATTACATGTCTATTCGACCCTGTTATACAAGCAGGAGCGTTGTGGAATTCTTTAGCCACAAAAAATAAACACTTATGAAAAAAAAATGAATACATCCCTAACATGCAACACAAACCCACAAGGCGTTCAATACAGAAAATATCCGGAAGAAATTTAAGAAAATATAACAGATACACATTTTCACATGAGTTCAAAACGTTGTACAGTGCTAGCTATCATTTGTTTTCCTAAATAAGAAAAAAATTTCGGTGATTTATATTCCTTGATTATTGTTTGTGTATAGATTAACCCAATCACTCCACCACGTGCAAGATGTAATACAAGGTCAATTTTTTTAATTCTCCTAAACTGGTTGCCTAACCAATGCTAAAGGACCCAGACAACCCTATAGTTTACCCATAGCTGGGGGGAGGGTCTTAAGAATTTATACCTTTCCCAAGGGCATTGATGCGAAAAGAAATCCAAACAACCTCACCCAGTATTTGAATTCGGCTCGTCAATTCTATTTTCTACGACGATAACCGTAACGCTAAGTATGATTAATAATATATAGTCGTTTGGGTATTGTGATCAAGATTTTCCTCAGTGTCACTCAATGTCTACAAATCTCTCGGCCTTCGTTGAGCATGCTAAATATCAACATTATCAGAGAATGCTTTTATCTTGGTTCGTTATTTTCGAATAGAGATAACACCAGCTCTACGAATATCAGATTTTATTCGATAGAAAAATTACTGCTGTATCTTTTGAGTCGCTTCTAATATACTATGTGCAAAATATAGAATGAAAGAAAAAATATATTGGTTTTATTTATTTTTTTTTTTTAGAATCATACTCATAAATCCAGGAGGCGCTTTGGTTATCGTCGTGAAAAACTGGACTCGACGACCCGCGTTCAAATTATACATGAATTTGGTTGCCTTTCTTCGGAAAGATATGAATCCAGATATTCTCCTTCCAGCTAATGGTAAACGGTAGACTCTTTTACCGTAGTATGGTAAGAGGTCTAAGAGGAGGAAAATAAACTGAATACAAGCTAGTTGTACTCCGCTTAAAAATTAACCTTGTTTCGTACCCCTACTTGTACCGGAAGGGGTGCTAAATAAATACACAGATATCTTTGTGTAATACTCTAACGCTACATTGATCAAAGTGCATATGTTGGTGCGGACACCAGTTCAATAGAACGAGGGCATGTTGCATTCATAGGTGCAGTCTAAATCATTAGTAGTACCTGTTAGGATTCAGTCAAAGGGCCACATCTTTTCGGAAACTTATGGTTAGATAGGAATTATTGGTTCCATATAAGTAAAAGTAAGTAAAGTTGGCGACCGAGTTCGAGGGCGAGTAGAAGGCTCCCTTTTCAATGGCTACTACACTGAAGAGTAGGGGGATTGCTACTTTTTTCTGGATTGTTCCACTTTACTTTTGATCTCTACCTTATAATTCTGTGTGTTAAGCAAGGAGGCATCAAGTACCATTTTCTGAGTCTTTGGTATGACTCGACCTGGGATTGAACCCCGGTTTCTTGGGCTATTGGCGAACATACTCACAAAACCAATATAACTATACCATATGACTGTATACATGTTATAGTTACTTGAAGCTCTAATTGTTTACTAAAGATTTTTATTATTTCTTGAAGTTATATAACTGTACAAATAGGAATAATTACTTGAAACCGTGTAATTATTTAGATGTGATTGGAATACTTGAAACAATACAACAATATGCAAATTATTTTTATAAAATATGAATATTTGGTATAACTGTAGAAAAACCCTTTTGAAACAATTACTCAAAAATCTAATCAAGAATGTACAGTGAACATATTTCTTTAAACTCTTGACACTAAATAAGGCTAAACGTGTTGACACACCTTAAGCCTCAATCAATCAGCTGATCTGATAAATGTGCAATTTGAACACATTAAAAGCCAATATAAGAATGTGACCAAATGCAATGAATTTATTTCATTTTTTGAATTATATATGTAAGTAACTTCATCATTGTTGCTTCAGTCAATACGATTCGATCAATGTGTTGAATATGAAATTTCAACACATCGCATGAACCCACCAATTTCTACAGAAGTAATTAAAAAAGATTGGCCATCGTCAGACAAGACGTCTATCAAACTCTTTGAATTACAAGTTATATCTGGTTATCATTTTGTAGAATCCATTAATTCTTCGACAATTTAACCAGCCTTCTATACAACAGTAATTATGACATTACAGTGAAAGAATCGACCTGACTATAGAATTTTAATTTTAAAGCTTAAGTGAAGTTTTAGTTCCAAGCCAGACAGCTGTACTAATTATTTATAAATGCATAGCTTAAAATACTCATTTTTTTTCTTCGTCATATTTGTAAATTTATCAATGCTATTTCAATAAAAATGAAAACAAAATACGGATGGATAATTCAAATGAACTGAATTCAAGCCTAGACAAATGTCAGTCTCGAATCTTTAAGGCAGTTAAGCTCTCTTCCTTAAAAGATTGGACAACCACGCTGCATTATTTCTTAAATTAGGGTGAGCAAAGTTTAATAAGTCACAAAATTAAACACGATACCCTCTATTTATAAATATTTATTAATTTGTAAAAAAAATAAATCATCATCATCATCATGACGTGCGGCTAGCACGGATATCCCTGACTCTCTCTCTCCACGTCTCCCTATCATTCATCGCCTTCGGCAGGTCTTCGGGGTTACATGCCGAATCATCACATAGATGCTGTATGAATGTTCGAGCTGGTCGTCCTGCTTTTGATTGGCCATATGCGGGGGTCCACAGGAGCACATCACTTACGATCTCGTCTTTGTTTCTCCAGCAGCGTCCGGCATCTCTGGTTCTTCGTATTTTATCGTCAATGAGAAAAATATTGTTACTGTGGGTATCTCCTTTTGAAAGCATATATACAAATAAACCTGCTGAAGACGACAAACAGTACGTTAGTTCAATTTAAAATTCGTTTAAACTACTAATTAAACATTTGCTTGAATGAGCGTATAGAATATGCATTGGTTCATTAGTACAACTACTAATATCCTACAAAGGTTGATATGCCATTAAACAAAGCAACAAAACTAAATATGCATTGAATGTTCAAACCATTAGCGAATAGGGATTGGAAGTACCTTTTGATGCCACCTCGTTAAAGCATTCTGAAGTGCAATCAGGTCAGATTACATGGTGAATTTCAATTTCGACTGCTGAGTCGGAAAGTGGATAGTCTGTCAGACCATTAGCGAGTAGTGATTGGTATTCCCTTTTGATATCACTTAACTAGTTTAAGATATTTTCAAATTAAATTCTTTTAAAACTAGTAATTATTGGTATATCTAATCATCTGATTGATTCGTCTCCTTTTAAGAGACTCCCTCTAATCAACTTAAGACACTGAATTACTTTTCTGGTTTAAAATTACTTTTTGGAATGAGGGTAACAAATACATAGCTCATTGCAACAAAAATCAGTTAACTGTCAGCATTGGAGGCGGTGGATCGAAACCAAACATAAATAAATAAATAGAAAATCTGATTAAATGACTCAAGGAAAGAGATTTTAAATAAGAACCTATTTGGGTTCATCTACTTAGACTCTCTTAATAGATGAACACAAACAGGCAGTAGTTGAGCAAAGTGGTCAGAGAATAGCCGGGTTAGAAGTAATTCCGTCAAAAGAAAGTATTGTTTGCAGTTGCCGACAAGATTTTAAGGGCCAAAAAAATCTCTCTCTTGTTAACACTTCAAAACAAATATATAGCATCATCTAAAAAAATAAAAAATAAAAAAAATGCTTGCGTTCGTGTTATTTGTTGACAGGATGAGTCACAGTGCCATTCCAAGAAGAAAGGAGTTGGTATTTTGTTTTGATTTTCAGTCAGAACTAGAGGCCGGTAAAAAAACAAAAAAACATGCATACCCGGGTTAGAGGACGGAGGCGATGAAACCAAGAGGCTACATATGTCATCCCGCTACCCGGTTCTAATTTCCCGTTTGGTCTCTACTCGAAATGCCGGTTTGTTTTACTCACTCTTTACATCAGCATAATAGGATCCTCGAGGAGGCGTAATGGCTAAAGAACTAGACTGCAGATTCGAAGTAAGCGAGTTCGATCTCCAGTCACGCTGTTACGTTTACTTTCGTACTAATGCCCTTGAGAAAGCTATGAACCCCTTATCCCTCCATTATGGGTTAAACAGAATAACCTATGTTCTTCTACATGGTTGGCTTTGGCATTAGATATGCCATAAAGGTTGATATTTCATTGAAGAAACCAAAACCGCTAATCTCAATCCGAGCACATTACGTACGTGGTGTATCATCTATGACGATGACTTAGGAGATAGATGAACATTTTAAAGTTTTTGTTTTTTATAAATTGATAATTTAAAAAATATTGGGGTTTTCTTCAAATATTATTCGATATACATTTTTTATTTGGACCCATTTCTTAGTAAAAATAAACAAAATAATTGGATAACATGTTACCCTTTAACCCATCGGATTTTAGCAAAAACTAAAAATCAGATTTTTTTTTTTTTTTTGAGAATACAGCAAGCATTATTTTTTCCGGCAGTTTACATGTATTTGCAAAAAAAAAAAAACAAAAACAAACTAGAATGTGATTTTTAGTTTTCGCTAAAATCTGATGGGTTAAAGAGTAAACATTTAACAGATAATCTGTTGTTAGTTTGTGTTTCTTTGGGTATATCAACCCTTGTAGGTTATAAAATTTAAAATCCTTTTTATACATTTTTAAGGGAACTTCACTGATTTTTATTCTACAAAGAAAAAACAAATGTGTTGATTTTTGAGTCAAAAATAGGTAGGGGAAGTTATAATTTTCCTTTCGGGATTTTTGCATCTTTTGACCAATCAGCGCTTCTTCGCTAGCTTTAACATTTCTTGAAATACTAAGCACACAATATTTGACTTGCAGCGAAAAAATTTCAAAACTTAAAATAATCATAGAAATATTTTTCCTCTTAGATTGTTGAAAATATTTTTTCAACCAATTAGAATTATAGATAAATCAATATTTTTTATCTAATTTCAAATCTTCCTAAATTGAATAAATAAGCGAAGAAATAAATTTTTCGTCGGTAAATACAGAATTATTCTCTACTTAACTACTTTTCCGCTTATTTCTTTTGAATGAAAATTTAGCATTTTCTTTCATGAAAGAATTTAATTTCAACATCGCTTGACTATCTTAAAATTGAATGGATACTCTCGCGTTTACAGATTTATTAAAACTGATATTACCGCTATAGGTTGCTGACGAAAGTCAGCAGTAGCCCCGTATACTTTTAAGGCATAAATTAATTTCTCTTTCTACAGAGAGACACACTTACACAAAATTTATCAACGAAGACTTAGTTCATTCACTGCTAAAAAAAGAAAAAAAACATGAAGAAGAATTCCCTAAGTGTTTTTCCATTATTTTTGCCAGTGGTGTCCTATATATATATATACATATAATTAATGCATTCCTGGCCGCTAGGCAGGAATTCACTTCGGCCAGTCGTGTTCACAGATACATCAGGTCGGGTGCGTCTTGTTTCCGGTGGCAGTCAGTCAGTCAAGGCCGTCTGACACGGATTCTGGGAAGCTGCCATTCATGTCAGGCGCGCTAAAACCGGCGCTCCTCGAGCTTCGTCGAGCTATCACCCCAGAAGGGCTGAGGCGCCCCTTTTTAGGAGAATGTTGCGGGGCCTGAGGCATTTTGGGGAATTCCGAGCGTGTCTGGGCTACGTTCCTGCGCTCGGACCACTTAAAAAGACCTAGTGCCACACTTGACTGTTTTATGGGGCACGCGACAAAGACCTGTCCTGCTGAGTACTAATCCATAGATCTACATGTTCTTTTTATGAAAAAAATAATTATAATGAAATACTTTGCCTGATAAACGAAAGTGCACTCAGATCAGAACGATAATCAAGTTCGAATGAAGGAAAATAGGGTGTTTATATTTTCAGATGCAACACTGTTTCCATTGTTTCGCGCGACCACGGAAGTGCACTTAAATATCGGCGCAAGCATGGAAAGGTTGTACGGAGATATATTTGACCCAAAGATGGAACCTAACTCCGGATCAGAATAGACCTGGGAGAAATGACACTGAAGAGGTTCTCTACGCTCGCCAAATCTTCAGAATTGTAGCCTCAACATCAGATGTCGTTTAATGTCATATGTAGTAGCTTACTTTGGAGGTGGTACTATTTACCAACCCCTCCGCTCGGGCAGGATATGACACAAGGTCAATTTTTAAGCGGAGTTTAACAGGTTTGAATTCAGAGTTTTCCTTCTCCTAGACTAGTTGCCTCACCAAGGCTGAAGAACCTAGTCCGTCCTACTATTTACCCATAGCTGGAGGGAGAATAAGGGGGTTCATACCTTTCCCAAGGGTATTTGCCCGAAAGTGAACGTAATAGCGCGACTGGAGTACGAACTCGCGTACTACGATTCCGCAGTGCATCGCTTTAACCATTACACCACGAGGACTCCCCAACTTTGGCGGTGGTGGGTCTTACACTTCTGCAGTGTATGCAGTTGGTGTATTCTAATCTGTGCAGACAGGATTTCTTATTTCTTGTATATGTGTACTTAAATTCATTTTGTAGATTTGTAGTTTTTTGGTAGGTAGATTTGGTTTTATGGTATATCAACCATTGTAGGTTATTTGATGCCAAATCCTTTTTATACATATACATTAGATATGATTAACATCTTAAAAGAACCAGAGCTCATTTTTTTTCCACACAATTAAATGGTTTCAATCTAATACAAAAACATGTTAGATAATAAAAGAGTTCTTCAAACTATTCAGTTTAGCATGTCAAATATAAATAGTTCCAAGTATTGTTATGTATCGCTAACAATTCAATTAAACATCAGTCATTCGTTTACACCGTTGAATTATCCTAGAGTTTTATTTAAAACAGTTCAGTTTAGCATAAATACAGTTTTTTTTTTACACACGGTTACATGTAAAAACAATTCTATCCTAAGCACCTCAGTTTAGTATAAGTTCACAGTTTAAATGTGACCCAGTTCTTTTTGTCCTATAGATAGAACCCCATCATGTGCTATCATTCCGGACCAAAGTGGACCTAAGAGCAATGGCAGTAAAGGGGTACTCCGGATTCCCCAAAGCTTCAGCCTTACTGTAGCCGCACCATCAGATTGTTTAGTGTCGTTTAGGGAGTCTTACCCCTCTGCAGAGATGCAGTCTGTGTATTCTATAGGCCTAGCCGACTGGGCCATCGTAGATTTGTCCACAAAATACAGTGTACAGTTATTTGTATATACTGATTAAGCCATTTGATTTCTTTGTTTTTAATGACATACCTATCCTCATTTGATAACTGATGCCAAAGCTATTCTTGTTGGAGAAAAGTCTTAGTGCTATTTAACGTATTGTCGGGAGAGATAAGGACTGACAAAACCATAAAAATTATAAGGGTTCAACTAGCGTACATATATTATATATATATATATATACTCATTGTTGAGTGATTGCTAGAATGCTTTTCTTGTAAGCTCTTGCTTATGCACCCTTTAGGTTAATTGGAGCTCTATGATTCTGTTCGTGTCAAACCTAGCTTCCAAGAGCATAGATGAATTCAAAACGAAGTACAGTTAGTCTGCCACAATCATTTTATCTGTCCCCCAACCGAAACAATATCTATAAAAAAAAAAAAAGAGCCTAAAGCCAGAATTTAGGAAATAAAATCAAATGAAATAAATAAAATACAATCTAAAAAGGTGGGAAAATTCTGAGACATAACATACCCACAAAACTAAATAAATTTTGTCTGTCACTTTCATGACGCCATGAAGACTATGTAGCTAAATCACTTGGCTACACTTATTATCCAGCTAAAAGTAATTAGTACAGTTTTCGGAAATTACAGTTTGAGGCAATCTTCTCTTATAAGCGAAGAAGTCAGGAGAAAATTGTCAGTAGCATCCGAAAATAAATAAACAGATTCTGAGTATGTTTTTTTTTTCATTTTTAAAGTCATAATAAGCTCAACGTGCTCCATATATTTTTTGGTGTGGGACGAAATGTTTGTATTATGTATTAAAATGAAAACAAAAAAATCCTCTGTTCAAGAATTATTTACGATTATCTTCAACCTCTGCAGTATGTCAATATCGAATAGAGAAAGTATGTACACGTTTTTTACAAAATCGAGAGATTTTCTCCCCTCTTTCTCTTTACATTCAATTCCTACATAACATTGTCAGTGAGGTTTTGAATAAACAGACTGTACTTAAAAGAGTTCTGAGAATTACTCTAAACCACATCTGATTGTGAGGCTCCAGTTCTGGAGATGTGAGTAGAGTGAAGTACCCTTTCATTGCTATTACTCTAGGGTCCACTCTAACTAGAATCTGCTTGGGTAGCATCTACGGATCAAATGAATGAGAAAGAAGGGGTTTCAAGTGGTGTGGTCGTTAACATGATAGTTTGCGAAATCGTCGTGAGATCGGACTCAAACCACATTGTTGCGTTCACTTTCGGACTAATACCCTTCGGATCGGAGGATTCATACCTATCTATCGATTAAATCGTACCGCTACTGTTTTTCTACAAGGATGGCTTTAGTATTAAATAACCCACGGAGGTTGATATGCCATTAAACAACGAAATCAAAAACTAAACCAAAATCGAATAGATCTGTTTTAAGATTACTCGTATTCAGTAGGAACGTGTATACAAATAGTATATCTTAAACTATAAAAATAAGAATTTATAATATCCTAAATTCTGGCTTTCGGCTCATTTTTGTTGGATATATTGTTTCGGTTGGGAGACAGATAAAATGATTGTGGCAGACTAACTGTACTTAGTTTTGAATTCATCTATGCTCTTGGAAGCTAGGTTTGACACGAACAGAATCATAGAGCTCCAATTAACCTAAAGGGTGCATAAGCAGGAGCTTACAAGAAACGCATTCTAGCAATTACTCAATATTGAGTATATATATATATATATATATATATATATATATATATATATACACTCAATGTTGAGTAAGTGTTCAACTAGTATATTAGTTGAACCCTTATAATTTTTACGGTTTTGTCTGTCCTTATCTCTCCCGACAATACGCTAAATAGCACCACCACTTTTCTCCGACAAGAATGGCTTTGGCATCAATTATCGAATGAAGATTGGTATGTCATTAAAAACAAAGAAATCAAATGGCTTAATCAGTATATACAAATAACTGTACACTGTATGTTATGAAAAAATCTACTATGCCCCAGTCGGCTAGGGCAACAGAATACACTGATTGCATCTCTGCAGAGAGGTAAGACACCCTGAACGACACCAAATAATCTTCCCAATCCCCTAAGCATAAAATAACCCTAACAGGTGAACCATCAGTTAAAATTAACCAATTCTCAAATTGATTGTTTGATTATCGTAGATATATCAGGTAAATGAGTTATATATATATATATATTATTTGTACGCAATTTTAACCCATGAAAACGGTCCCATGACAGTGATAGAATTGCATAGGAGCTCTGAAGACTAAATTAGTGAATAGAAGAATATCTAGACAGATTTACAATAGAATGATTATTTTGGGAGGATTCACCAGGTACATTTTTAAACATCCAAATTTTCTATCTAACGGAGATATATGTAAAGTGTCATTAACACCGATAGCCATTAAAATGTGATCTCGATGGGTTCATTCATCGTCTTGTATATTGCTAAACCTCTTGTTTTGTTTAAATGTAAGCACAGTGCAGAAAATATGATGTATCAAGACAGGAACATTGGAGGTGCCCGTGGTGTAATGGTTATCATCGTAGGAAATGGACACGGCGACACGAGTTCAAATCCTGGTCGAGACTGATTGCGTTTCACATAGCACTAATACTCTAGGGAAAAGTATGAATCCAATTGGTGAGGCGACAAGTTTAGGAGAAGGAAAACTCTGAATTCAAACCTCTTAAACTCCGCTTAAAAATTGACCTTGAGTCATATCCTGCCCGAGCGGAGGGGTTGGTGAATAGGATCAAGGCGGGAACATTATTAAATCAATTAGCAGCCACTTTGCAGCAGAATATCTATTTTGTGGGGGAAGAGTCGGCTTTTATGATAAGTGTCCTTTTTAATCATCCATGCCCTCGATATTAAGATATTAACTTGAGTGTTACTTTGAAAACTTCACGTAAATGGATTGATTGATTTTAACGGCTTGTCAACTCTCCGGGGTTATTTTTGCCTGAAGTTCAGGAAATTGCGTAGATTCTTCATATACATATATTTACATTTTTGTACAGTTTCTTTTCTTTTTCTTTTTTTTTTTTTTTTGGTGGTCGGTTATATGATATCGGATATTCCTATCTCATCATCATCATGCCGCACTGCCAGCACGGATCTCCCTAACCCTCTTTCGCCACCCCTCTCTATCGTCCATCGCTCCCGGTAGGTCTGTATCGGCACAGAGCTGTGGTATATTGGTTCTAGATCATCGTCCTGGCTTTGCTCGTCCATGTGAAGGGTTCCACAAGATAATATCGCTTACTTCTCCAGCTGTGTTCCGGATGTTTTGTTCGTCTAACGTTGATAGTTTTCGTGATAGGTTGTAGGTGGTCGTACAACTGCTGTTTTGTGGGGTGTTGCCTCCAGGACTTGTTCAATATTAATCGAAAAATTCTTGTGTAATTGCCGTCAAGCTTTTTCTCCAATACAAATAATCTGTAAACAGATCAATTTTATCCATGATTGGGACCCTTAAAAGTAATACTACCCCTAGTCAAAATGGACCAGACAGTGATGGAAATGATTAGGCCATCACACTTCCCAGATTGTCTAAACGGGTGAATGGCAATCAGATACAGATGAATATCTTACCCTGGACACCTTCATTTGAGGGGTTTTACCCCTCTGCAAGGGATACAGTCAGCGTATTGTATACCCCGTCGTTCAAAACTATAGTTTGTCACCTTGATGTTGTTGTTGGTAGCTAGTGCCACGAGTATAGAGTGGGTTTTCACTTCCTTTGTAGTGAAATATTAAAATTTGCCGCATGCTGAGTAACCATATTTACCAACCCCTCCGTTCGGGCAGGATATGACACAAGGTCAGTTTTTTTAAGCGGAATTTAACAGGTTTGAATTCAGTTTTCCTTCTTCTAAACGACTAGTTGCCTCCCCAAGGCTGAAGAACCTAGTCTGCCCTACTATTTACCCATAGCTGGAGGGAGAATAATTAGATTCATACCTTTCCCAAGGGTATTAGTGCTATGTGAAATTCAATCAGTCTCATCCAGGATTTGAACTCGTGTCGCCGTGTTCATTTCCTACGACGATAACCATTACACCACGGCCGCATGCTAAGTAACGTTTTATTTTGTACTCATCAATTTACTAACCTGTTAAATTTCGAGCAAACTCTGTAGAAAGTCGAATGCTTATGATTCCTCATCGTCTCAAGATTGAGTTTAAATATTATTTTATGTAGGCTCACTCAAGTTAATAATGTGATTTGAAATTTTCGAGTGAACTGTGTGTAATGGGGCGAAACTATCAAAATGCGCACGTGGGAATTATCGCACACGACTGTAAGTTGATTAACACAACTCAATGCTTATCGATGTTGAAGGATTTCTGTTATGTTCGTATCTCGGTACGTATATCTGGGCACATGTCTAGAATGAATGTTCTCACACCTTTTATCTACATGTTTAATTGGCTGAGAGGGTTGCGTACTTGCCTCTTGCATTTGCTGTTTGTAAATAATTTGGATTCACATTTTTGTACTTGTTCGGCTTTGCTCACTGGCAAGTTTAAGGCAACACAATTTTACTACTTTGTAAAGAATGGACTTGGCGAGCTAAGTTCAATCCTGGATGAAGGTGTTTGCATTTCGTGTTGATGCCCCTGAGGAAAGGTATGAATCTACTAATTCTCACTACCTTAGCAGTAAATAGCTAGGAAGACTAACCTCTTTACTCTTACTGCAGCTAAGAACCCAGGAGAAGGAAAACTCAAAACAAAGCTGTCGGTTTATAAAATGGCTACGCTGCATCCTACCCTTTGCGGATAAATACATATATTGGTGGTTTAGTAAATTGTAGAATAACCTATATTGTATTGCAGAAAAAACCCTTAAAAAAAAAACATGACGTATGATATAATCAGCTTCTTTTTCTTTCCTTTTTTTTACCTGAAATGTACATATTGGTAGAGTGATAGAGAGTCAGATATGGCCGAGATATACTAAAACAAAGACGACGGTGCGGTTCTTCTGTGAAACCTTTTTGCATTTTTATTTCGTTCTGCCTGGGTCAAAATATTCACTTGTTTATATAATTTTCCGGACGTTGTGATTGGATTTTTCAGATTAATAAACAAGAGAATTTCGCATTGAATTAGGCTTGATTTCTCTTACGTAAGAGGTCAGTAAAGTTTCAAGAAACTTGAAACGTGTTCATCAGCATATTACCTAGTGTTTCTTATGTCCTATCGGTCGTTACAGATTGCTAGAATCATTCGACCGGTAAAAATATATATTGAATGAATAAACGAATAAAAACACTTGAAAATAAACAATAGAACATCGGAAATAACAAACACACACACACACACACATATATATATATATATATATATATATATATATACGAGAGAGAGATAAATTGTGAAAGAGAGGTAAGTAGATATGTGTAAATGTACATGGATTTGAATATGGGACTATGATATCTTTTGCACATCTTTTATGCCCTAAAACATTAAATGGTTGGGTGGTTGTTTGGGTTTTAGGGCATATTAACCTTTTTAGGTTAACGCCTAATCAATTTTTATGAAAATAGTTCTATTTCAAATAATTCAGTTTTGCAGAAGTACACAGTTTAAATGTAAGTACAGTTTAATTGTGAAAAACATCTCTATTTCAAGCTATTCAGTTTAGTCAAACAGTTATAATTCAGCTAATTCAGTTTAATAAATACAGATTTTGTTTACACAGTTAAATATCAAAACAGTTCTTTATTAAACAATTCAGTTTAGTTAAAGTGCAGTTCCAATGTCAAAAAACAGTTCCATTTCAAATAATTCAGTTTAGCATAACCACGCAGTTTAAATGTATGTACGGTTTAATAGTAAAAAATATTTCTATTTCAAACAATTCAGTTTAGCATAAGTATGCCTTTCGTTCTATTTAACCCATTGATAGGGCTCTATCAGGTGCTACCACGCCGGGTCAGAGTGTACCTGGGAGCAATGGCAATGAAGAGTTGCTCTGCATTCCCAGCATTACTGGAACCTCACCGTCAGATTGTTTAGTGTCATATCTAGGACACTCACTGAGGGAGTGTTACCCATCTGTAGAGGTGCAGTCGGTGAAATCTACAGTCCCACCCGACTGGGCTTTAAAACATTAGATGGATATATGTGTGAAAATACACGTTGAACTAGTTTATACGTATAGTCACAAGTCTAGTTATCTTTCTTGGTTCTCTGCAATGTAGAATCGTTACATTCAATATCAGAAAGTAAGTTTGCTTTCCATAGCCTTTTCCTTTTTCTGTAATCTATTTCACAGAAGACATTCTCTAAAATGAAGAAATAGAAGTTTTCTTACAGAAGCGACAGAAGCGCAAAAAGTACTAAGAGCACGAAAAAGAAAACAAATCGACTGCAAAAAAATATCTGCTATTATCTTTTCCTTTCTATAGTTTATGCAAATTCACTTTTGTAAGTTGAAAAGTTGTATGTGTGGGTATTCTTTGTTTTCAAAGACGGCCATATTGTTTCAAAATACTTATTTTCCTTTATTCTACCCTTCAACTTCTTTCATTTTTTTTTTAACTTTCATAGTTTTGTACTGGAAAGTAGAGGTTGGGTTATTGTTTGGGTTTTATGGCATATCAAGGTCTGTTGGTTATTTAACGCCAAATCCATTTGTATGCAAATAGTCAGCTCTATTTCAAACAATTCAGTTTAGCATGAGTACACAGTTCAATTGTCAAAAACATTTCTATTTAAAGTTATTTAGTTTATTCGAACAGTTTTAATTCAGCTAATTCAGTTTAGCATAAGTAGAGGTTTTGTTTACATACAGTTAAATGTCAAAAAAACATTTCTATTTCAAGCTATTCTGTTTAGTCAAACAGTTCTAATTCAAACAATTCAGTTTAGCATAAGTATGCAGTTAGTTCTATTTAACCCATAGATAGGGCCCTATTAGGTGCTAACATTCCGGGCCTGAATGTACCTGGGACAAGAAGAGAGAAAAAAAAAAACAATAGTATGATATGTTATTACAATTAGATTCTTGCTCGTTAAAAATAATTTTCCGTCGAACGAAAACATCTTATTTATCATGCTTTTAAATTAGTGAAGTATTTGATTCGAAAAATGCAAAAGACATTTTTGAAAAAAATGAGATAAATATATGCATCGACAACTGAAATTAAAACAATATGCACCAATGTATTGACTGAGATACACTGCACAAAACTTGCTCTGACAATGAGGTGAAGTCTGTTTACAAGCATACAAATTTTAAGATTTGTCAAAGCAAGATTTGTTTTATTATACACTTGAAGAAAAAAATAATTGTGCTTTTGCTTTGAAATAATCATCTATTTCTTTCCTTACGCATACATACATATTTTGGATGGCAACTAGAGCAAGATCATTTCCTGATGCTTGGATAGCAATCCAGGTATTTCTACTTCCCCTCGTAATGTGCCAGATGGTTTCCTCCGCCTTTTAACGGGTCTTGTTTTTCGAAATGCTGAGTGTCTAACAATCCTCCTTACACCAATTTTCCTCGGAAAAAGACATACATTTTATAGGGGGGTCACTTTTACATTCTAATTCAATGTAGAGTGATCACTCATTTCCAGAAAAAAAAAAAAAAACATATCTGGTCATTTGCCTTTTCCAGCATTAACAGTTCCGGACATTGATGATCATTCTACTGATGAATAGCCATGACCAACTATACAAACACATATGCATGCAGAAACATAACGACACAATGAAGACGAGTGATACAGTTCTTTAGAAAAATATACCTCTCACTTTATTGAAAGGGTTGTGTGTGAGAGGGAGTTGAAGACTGAAGAAAGACTGCAACATATTGACCTCCCCAGCTCCTCCGGACATAGCAGTGTGTCTTTCTCGTTCTCCTGAGTTGCTCAACCGGGGACCTGGGTATCAGCTCCCTGCTGAGAGCTTGTTCTCACTGCTCAATCTCGAACACTGCTTCAAGCTCTGAACTGCAACTGCTCAATTGGGGGTCCCGAGGGCCCCCGCTGCTGGGTGCTGTTCTTTCTACTGCATCCTATCTCCAACTGACTCGAACTTCCAGTGCACCGAGTTATATTATTGTTTTACGCCCACTCAACCTCTTTCCATAACTGGCCAACGGAATATGCAACTTCCACTGTCTTTGGAATGGCATGTTTTGATCATCATCGAACGGAAATAACTGTCATGCAGTTCACAGGTCCCCCTCTTCCGGTGCATCAGTTTGTGACTGTACCATGGGATTTTAACCCTGTCTCACATTGTCAGCCAAGCTCGCCTACGCAATCTCTTCCCATAACTGGCCAACGGAATATGCAAATTCTACCGTCTTAGGAATGGCATGTTTGGCCGGGTCGGAGGTCAATATACAACACTACACCGAATTAGAATGTAAAAGTTAACTTAACCTCATGCAATTTAATTTTTTCGGGAAAAAATTACGTTGAGTTTGAAATTCAAGTCACAAAAAATATATTGGAGTTTTTCTCACTGTTAACTTGTACGGATACCCGTGTCGAATTTTATAATTTCTTCTTGATTGTAAATGGATCATTTACTAACAGTTAGACAACTCAAATCGACTTACACATCTCTTATACGTATAGTTATTACGAAACACTTGTTATTTTTGCTACTGGCTATAATGTTTTTGAATCATCAGTGTATTATATTGTAGAAAATACGTAAATAAAGTAAATATTATAATTTATTTAAAATAGTTTATACTCTTCAGTGTATATGATCTTAATTTATTCCTTACATGTATTCACATGTGCAGTTGTTTTGCTTTTCTTTCCTTTTATAAGTAGCGATAAGACTTATTTGATTTCATCTTTTATTACTTCAGTTTTTTTTTTCATTCTTCATTATTTGAACTTATCGTGTCTTCTCATTCGTTCTTTGTATTTAATCCCGACAAGATAAGAGCGATAATATCTTTATATACCAGAAAAAAAGATAAGGGAATCCATTTGCGAACAGTTTTCATTTTCCCCAAGAAGAAAAAAAAACGGTGAGGGATGTTTATGTCAACGTTGAAAACTCGAACTCTTAATTCACAAAAAAAAAAAAGTCATCAATACAAATAAGCACTGTGAACGCTTTGTTTTTTTCTCTGTTTGTCAGGCGTCTTATGTGGGGGTAATGGCTGACAAATTACGGTAGCGTGCTGACAGATATTAGATTAGGTCGATTCACACAAGGTGACCCTCATTTCTAGCTTTGTGTCAGAAGCAAAACAAATTTAGTCAGAGAACCGAGTAGTGAGTTCGATCTGCTAAGTTTTTATTGTAATTGGATGCTGGAATAATGGTAAAGAAACTAGGTTTCTTAATATTGAGTAGGCAGCTCGATCCATGCGAGGTACTGAATACTCGTTACCTTGGACCAGACCTAAGCAGGAATTTTGCAAGTGGCACTTTTCTTGGTGTAATGTCTTGTGTGCTAACTTGGTAGATAGTTTTTAATTTGACTCTCACTGAATGCCAGTTACTTCTATTCATCTACCAAACTAAGCAAATCTTACTAAATGACAACATTCGAATTAGTCAAAATGGACTGTTTCTGATAAAAAATGAAGACAAGCATAACACACAAAATAAGAAGGCGAGCTTTGCGTTACGGTTATCATATTAAAAGTAGACTTGGCGACTAGAGTTCAAATCCTGGAAGATGATCTTTTGTTTCACTTTTTTCTCATGCTTTTCGAAAATGCTTAAAACCATCTCTTTTCCCTGCCACGGTGGATAAATAGAAAGCCTGACAGTGTTCGTTAGCCTTGGTAAGGCAACCAGTCTATAAAGAAGGAACACTAAGTTAGAAACTTAGCTCCAAATTGATTTTTCGATTTTGGGTAGATACATACTCGCAGAATTATTTTATTAAATGTATAAGACAACGATACGTTGATGATTTTTTAAAGGAATTGTATTGCAGATATCAGTATAAATGCATAGATAACAAATATTGATTTAAATACTTTGGAAAATTATTGGTAGTTGTCGGGAATTAACATGATACACCAACTACATCTCTGCAGAGAGCTGCTGGTTATGGCACTAATACATTTGATGGTAAGGTTCTAGTTTTATTACTCTGGTGAATAGAAGTACCTCTTCATTGCCAGAACTTCTAGGTCAACTTTGACGGATCAGTCTTTTACTAGTGATTATTAATATTAAATCTAATTAACTGTGTTGAATAGCAATGCTGTAAACCATTTAACTATTATTAGCGTTACATAGAAATATGTAAAACCCTTTATGGGATGAAAATCCTCACAATAAGCTCTTTCAAATACAACCCATTTTAAAAGAAAGGAAGCTGGATCATAATACCAGAAGAGAAGAAACTACCCTTACTCGACTACGCATTGGACACACTCGACTGATTCACTCCTTCATTCTTAAAGAAAAACCTCCCCCAAAATGTCCATGTGGAAAACAATACTAAGTCAAGCACATTTTGATAGAATGCACAAAACTCAACTACACCAGGAAAAGGTTTAATAAAGCGAACAGCATGAAGGAACTATCTAAAAAAATTGCTCTCAAAAACATAATCAACTTCTTAAAAATAATTGGCCTGCTATTAGAAATATATACTATGTTACTGATACCTTTGACCATCAATTTTATATAAACAAAAGCCTTTGATCTATTTAAAAACACTAATTCCAGACTATTTATTTACAATTTATATATGTATATATCAGAATTTGACACTCAATGACCCTTAAGAGGTTAATCTGCCATAAAACACAATTATCACCAACCTAAAAATTCTTTTACAAATCATTTATATATGTATAAAAAGGCTCTAGAATTACATAACCTATAGAGGTTGATATGCCATTAAATCCAACCAACAACCTTTATGGGCAAATAGTACTTGAAATAATTTTACTATATTCAAGCAAATTAGATCTAACTCGTTCAAAAATAATTTAACAATTCACTTAAAAGTGTATATAGTAGGTATCATACAATAAATGATGTTTGTACAACAGTATTTCTTCAAACAAAGCCTTCATCAGATGATGATTCTGGGTTCAGGCAGGGTTTTGGGGCCGGAGCATCATTACCACAAGCCCAGACCACCCCAGCAATATCTAACGACACCACCAGACTTTGTCAGATTGTTGTCAATCTATAGGATTGCCATATCCACGCTGATGCAGTTAGATTCTTATATTGGAGGTTGAGTTTGCAATAAAACCTCTGCATCCGACTTCGATAGGAAATACATTTGTTATCCAGCCATTTCTGACACATTGTTCAAGCAGATCCTCATATTTTTCAAACTTACGCTGATGTACGCAGTCGAAATTTGCTTCAAAAGGGACCGTTAACTCAATAACGAAAACGTTTTTGCTATAACGGACCTAATGACAATATATGTACGCTTTGTCGTTAAATCTATTTCAATTGGAAATTTGAAGTTATGTTCTAAATCGGTTGCAATGTGCCAGTCCATGCAGCCTTCAAGCAATTATGGCTTACGCATATTTTTACGTGCAAGTTTCGAAATATATACATATAGATATGTGTGTGTGCGTTTGATTTGCTATCAAATAATAATCAAGGGTAGATATCACGACATTCCATACTACTGGCCGCTTTTTCGAGTCTCATTGGGTGCCCCTTTCATATGGCCTTGTGCCACATCTAAGCAAAAAGCTTAGTAAATTTCCATACTACTGGCCACTTCATAGTGCTGGTCAGAGGCTGGTTTTATTGCAGAGAGAGAATTGGGTAGTTTTAGTTTGTTTGAGCTAAATGCTGTGTACCGTGTACATACCCTTATGTTATCGGTTCAAGAAATTTAAAGAAATCTTTTAATTTTACTTTTGGTTGGAATATCATCTAACATAATTAGTTGAAATAAGTATTTTTGATTATTTTATTTTAAGTTAAAATATTATCTTTATTTAAATTGTAAAAAGGAAACTTTGGGGCTAAAATTTACATGCACGAAAAGATTTACTTAAGTTTAAAGCTTTAACATTTTTGAATTAAAGTTTAATTTAATTTTGGCATTTTTCCTCTTAAAGTTTGCTTAATATTTTAAAATTAAAGTTTGAAGAATTATTTATTGATAAAATGCAGTTCTTTTTGAGGAATTTGTGTTATAAAACAATAAAGAATTAAGCGAATTTGAACAGAATTTGATTTTGTTTCTTCCAAGACGTAAAGTAAACTATTATAAAATGAATTAAAATATTTTTCTCATAACTTTACAGCTATTATTAATTTGATATTGATTTTTTTTAATAAACCCCCCCCCAAAACCAAAAACATTGTTAGTGTGAGTGAAAACGTAGCATCAACGAAATTAAAGTTTAATTTTCTCAAGTTTTTAACTATGATAAATTTAGCATATGTCAACATTTTTCTATTAAAAGTTAAACTTAAATAAAATTTTAACTGAGAAAAGTTAATTAAGATTTCTCTATTTAAAATTTATCCAACATTTCCATTTAAAAAAAGAAAAAAAGCATTTTCTTCGGTTTTTGTTTTCACAAAGCGTAAATGATTATTTTTACTACATTAGTTACTAACTGGTGAACTGTAATGATTTTAATAAATAGAATTAAAGAAAAAATAACATTAACAAATTTAATTACATTGAGTTAATGTCAATATTGTAATTGTTTTTAGAAAGGTCTTCTTTTTACGTCTTTTGACGTTTTCTTTTTTGTGCTTGTTTTAATGTTTTTACTGGAATATTTATTTTCAAATAATAATAATAATAATAATAATAATACCAACACCACCATTTTAATTATCATATTTATTTTAATACTTTTTTTATATTGTTGTTGAGGACAAAATGCATTATTTTTTAAATTTTAGTTGTTTTGCTTTAAGGTGAAAAAAAGGAAGTTGCATTTTATATATATATATATATATATATATATAGATATTTATATACTTTACATATGTTTTTTTATATATGTTTATATACTTTAAAGCGTAATGAAATAACCAAACTAAAGCAAAGGCTACTTAATAATGTTTTCGCATTTAATATAAAATTTTAAAGTAATAACAATTTTTAATTTCTAGTTTAATGTCACCTTGCAACCATAACGTTTTTGTTTGATTAAAAATAGTTTTATTGCTGATAATAAAACGATTAATAATATGCAAACAGCAAACCTGACAGTGTTTCCTAAACAAAACCATTCCCCCACAATTTTTTTTTAAATTAAAAGAGGATTCTCAATTTGAAGGAAACGCTCAATTTAAAAAAAATATTGTTGCGTTTATTTGGGCGGGGTGGATAGATGAAAGCTGTAATTAAGTGTATAAATGATTTAGTTTGAAAATGTTACCCTAAATTGTAGTAGTAAGAGAAATATTTGTTAAAGAGGTTTAATTTACCATTTCAGATATTCCTTAATTCCTAGCTATGCTCCGGAAGTGCTGTGTGTTTGCTTGCAAAACAAATTACAGAAGCTAGCAAGACAAAACTATGTGTGGTGAGTTTAATAAAATACCAGTTTATCGTTTAAAAAAAAAAAAACAAAGATGAGAGAGAGAGAGAGAGCAATGGATAAAATCAGTTCCAAATGCTAATCTAAATGTTACTAACTGTACTGTTATTTGTCAACAACATTGGCCTTCAAATTTTGATACCAAAGAAGTTCATGGAAAAATATGTCAAAAAAGTCCACTATCTGTATGGCCCGGTGTGCTAAGTAGTCAAATACCAACACCCTCAGCTATTTAAGGGAACACAGATAAAACCTCCAGTACTGTTAGAAAATAAATTGCTGGTGAACTTAATGCTTTTTTTAGAATTAGATAACATTATTATACACATTTGAAAGGAAGTCTGTTTAACAACAAAGGACTTTATATATCCAGTATTAGCAGTTTTGAATGAAAATATTTTAACTGTTCAATCACCAAAATTTGTTGATGGTATTTCTCTCTTTATGTTGAGAATTTATTACAATTTGCGCTCAGTAACATTTCATTATGGAGTAAAGTATTCTATTAGCAGCCTGTCCAAAATTCGTATAAATACACTTGATACTTGGTCAAAACTGGAAGAAATCATATGATATCTAAATTCTATGGTTTTTGAACAAAAGAAAAATATCCCGAGTCAAAAATGTTTAGCAATGGCTCCCAAAATGGATGGAATATAATAGAGCTCAGATATAGCTATACGTGTTTTTGGGTACTATGCAAAATCATGGACATTGCATAATAGATTAAGAGACGAATTTTAATGACCCTCATTAGCAACATTAGGAAGGATGACATCAAAAGTTTCAAAACCTAACAAAAAATCTTTTTTGTTATCTATATTTAATGCTCTTAATACCAATAAAAACGGATGCGTAATTCTCCATGATGAAGTATATATCGAAAAATGTTGCTATATCATGGCAAACAATAATTTATCAAATCAGTTGACAATCTCTACTTCGTAAAACAGTACTTGGTATAATGTTCATATATCTCAATGGGGATCAAAAATTTCTCACAAAATTCAATCCAATTTCAAAATTAACATCAGCCTTTTTATTTGAACAAAGTGAGTTAACAGCCCAAGCCATCACATTTTCACCAGCTGATGTAAAAGGTATTATATGTGTAAGCAACCGAGCAAATCAAGCTTCTTTTTTAAATCATATCCTCCATTTCCTGAAAAAACCTTGGTTAACTGATGGTAATAAACATTTGCTTTTTGATTACGTTCAACTGTTGAAAAATATTCGCAAATTATGGCTGACCGAAAAAACAGAACTAATCTTTGATGATAACAGAGTAAGACGAATTGCAAAATAGGCACACCTTTTTGAATCTGAGTCGTCAAACTTTCCGATTTAAATGAAATTTTCATAACTCCAAAGCCAATTGAAAGACAACGGGTTTCTACTTGCATCAGTCTTTTCCGAAAGAAAACATAATGTACTTCTCACTCAATCTGAAATAAGTGTAGATAAGAATGATACTGCCCTTTTCATCAACAAAGTTTTGACATGTTGGAAAAAATTTAAATATTATGTCTCTTCAGATAGATAAATTACGTAATGATCCTCTACAAACTGATATCAGATCTCCAAATGATCCCCAACTTGATTTTATTGAATTTGGTAAACAGGTTCTTAATATGGTTGGCAGCCAAGGTAATCGTAAAAAAAGATTTATCCTAAAACACTGCCTTACATCATACTTGCAATGGAATTGTTAGTCTATGTCGACACCTTTTAGATACACAACTTGTGTAATTTTCAACTGATCCATAACAAAAAGAATCTGGTAAACTTCGCCAAGGATCAGTTTTCACCTATTTTATAAATGTTCAACAGTGTATTGAAAAGCTGCAAATCAAGTAGATAACTTTACTTTTAAATCAAAATGTAAAAATTGATGAATTTGATGTTAATCCAGGTCACCAATGTACATATTGTGATCATAAACTTTGTGAAGAAGGTTCAGAAATATTTCATCTGGAAAATTTAGAACTCTTTCTAATGAAATAAAAATAGCTCTAGTGTATCTTTTCAAATATATCACAAGAAATGATAATCAACTCAGTGAATGTGAAACTCATTTTTATTATGAAAAGCATGGAAAATATACCAATTTAACTGACCGTGAAAAGTTAAAATTCCTTCTGACCACACTTGCCAATGGTTATTTTTTGTTTCATCCTTTTCCATACAATAAAGGAAAAGGTTTGCTATAAATCATTAATTAACATTTTTATGCTTATTTCTGAGTTTGATTTTTTTCAACATGGAGTAAAAGCACGCTTCTCTTTTTGCATGTATAGTTTTGAAAAATGTTTGGAAACATGGCACACTCAGATCAGAAAATAAGCCAGCTCTAAAAGTTTTGAAACTTTCCTAGAATGATTTTGTTTTAATCGTCTATATTTCTGAGATGATTGATTATTATATACACACTTCGGCTGATGTCTTCCAGGGTTCTGTTTATCAAACCCGGTAACTGTAAAGTACATTTAAACCAAACTCTTTTTTCATTCGCAAGAAATAGATTGAATAAAAGTTTCAGTGACACCTATAAATATAAATATATCTGAATCAATATCAGAGGTATTATATCTTTTACCAGAAATCATAATTACCCCTTTATGTTTTTTTAATAATTATCAGTGTCCATAGCAAAAAAAAATATTTTCCTTTATTTAACTTTCAAGTCATCCTATCATACTCAAGTGTGAATCAAAATGTTATTCTAAGTATTTTTAAAGTGGTTGACTTTATTTTCTTCAAAAATTTCTAAAAATCTTATTTTTTCAGTAGGCCTCCAGTTCTGGCTCTCAGTTGCGCCATGAATTGGCCTGTAGTATAGAACGGCATAGTAGATATGGCATTAAATTAAATTAACAGTAAAATTCTATAATGTAGCTGCAACTAAAATTATCTTACTATTCAAATTAGAAAACATTTCTTTTCCTTTATTAGGAATTAGAAAAATACGGAAAAAGCAAAACTTATTTACTGATACAATTCCACTGATTTTGTAAAAAGTAAAGAGTCGCACTATTATCAACTACAGCAAGATACCTACATAGTTGAGAGAACTTTCTCTTTAATTTTACGAGTGTTGATAGGATAAAAGACTAATATACTTAACCTAAGATTTTCAGTGGAAAATTGGTAAAAAATAGATAAACGAAAATCTTGTTAAAAGAGATGAATTTGTGCTCTGTTAGGCAATTCACACACTTATCAAGAGACATGTATGGGAATTCATGTGAGTGTAATATATTTAATGTCTTTCTTAAAAAGACATCTTTTTGCAGAGATGATGTAAGTACAAAGAAATAATATATTTACGAGCAAGAATCAAAATCTAGGAATTTCATTCTCACTTTTTCATTGCATACCTTATCTGTGTGTATGTGCAATGGGTAACAAACAAGACTTAGTACGTAGCCTCACCAGGGTAATGAGACTACGAGAAAGAGAACTCGTACCACAAACTCTAAAGGAGATACGTTCGGAAAATCCCTAGCATACCATCGCAACAGTCTTCTTTTATCAGGTCATTCGAAATATTTAGATGGCACTTAACAAAGCTCGGCTTTTTTTTTAAATCACTTGTATCGATTGTCCAGCGGTTCGTAGATAACAGTTTGGGGTAAATTTTTACCCTTTACCCCATCGGATTTTAGTAAAAACTAAAAACCAGGTTCTAATCTAACACCTGTTCCTAGATTAATCGGTGTCGTGTCGAAGGAAATTCTAGTTCACTTTGTACCACTTGCAATTTAACCGGTGTTGATTTTGTTCAAAGATTCTCTACCTACAAGCAAATATCATCTACTTTAAACTGAAATTATTGAATTATACGAGGCATACTTTTCTAGATATTTTCTGTCGCATGTTAATTTCATTGAAATTATTCCGTTGTCAATAAGATGCGTGAATAAGATGTTATCAAAGAGAAGGAAGAATTTAAATCAAAAAGATAAAATTAAAAAAAACAAAAAAACACATCAAAACTGGCTTGTAGGTAGAGAATCATTGAACAAAATCTACACGGGTTAAATTGCAAGTGGTTCAATATGAACTAGAAATTATTTACTGAACAAAAAACATTCAAATTTGGCACATGGCCTAAAAATGAAGTGGGGCAAGCTGGTCAACACTATCCTAATCTTTAACTTAACTAGACTCATTCACTGATCAAAACATATCTCCAAAATTTAAAAAAAAAACACACCAGAATACCTCAAATGAAAAAAAAAATCACTATAATACTACGATTACCAAAACAAATCTAGTGCTCCATGAAATTCTAACCTAAAACCCATATTTACAATGTGGGGGAGAGGGGAAAACAATTTAAAATTCAAAAACAATGTGAACGAGAATATCCTTCAACAAGACACCGCATAATTTAGTAACCGTTGGTAGATTATAATCTGGTTTTTAGTTTTCGCTAAAATCCGATGGGTTAAAGGCTAAAAAGGTACTTATGCATCGATGTTACCGCGATAAAGCCGAACATTCACGAGCGTTTCCGGGCCTATAACGGAAAGATTCGGAATATGCCGAAACGCCTGGCCAATCAAATGTAAGCAAGCAGACGATAAAATTATTCAATCAATTTGTTGACAAAGTTACGAGAACAGTATTATTCAAGCAATTTTAAACAATATGAATTTATCGCAGCTAAGCGACAAACTACAATCTGTGGAAAATGTGATACAATTCTGCCAAGAAAAAAACTTATTGGCAAAATTAAAAGTTGATACGACCATCCTTGCCATTTAATAAAAATGAGAAAAAGCAATGCCTGGAGATGTCGAAATACCAAATGCAGGACGTGGACTGCATTGCGCGAAGGGACGTTTTTCCAAACTGGCCATTGCTCAAATATTAAAATTGATATATCTGTGGGCGCACGAGATGGCTACAGATAAAAATATAAGACGAGAGTGCGGCATTCAACTCAGTGTATACCCGGACAGACTGGTCTTCATGCGTTTTGTCGGCATATTCCGATTCTTTCCGTTATCGGCCCGGAAACGCTCGTGAAAGTTCGGCTTTATCGCGATAACATAGATGCATAAGTACAGTAAAAATTTACCCAGTTGGGTCCAGATCGAGAAAATTCAATAAATACATATATATATGTATATATATATATATATAAGAGATAGCATACAATATAGCTGTACCGCCACTTAACTTCCATCTCAAACAATTCAAGTAAGACGAACAAGACACGCGGTGCACTTCTGAAGTTGTAAGGGTGAACTTCTGAATGAATTCTATGAATGGATCTTCCAGTGCTGGCTGACCAGCAAAGACTTAAATCAGCTCAGTATGAACACAAGATGCAACCTAGATGACCTGACAGAAAGGATGGATGATAGGGATGGATTGCGAGAGAGTCAGGGAATTCCACGTGGTCAGCGTAATCTGAGATATAACTTCTAAATACTAGACTCTCAGCAGAATTAATAATGTCGCGAACTTGAGAGGTGACCAAATACAGCAATTCACTTGACTCCAAAATAGTAATTGAATTACGCATAAGTAGAACATGGCGAATATCACAAGCTTCAGTTCAAAAGAACGTAGATAAAAGTCCTCGGCGGTACAGACGATATAGGTGACAAACAATTGTAATAATGACGGAATCTCATCCAGGAGCACGTACAAACGGTAGTAGAAGAGAATAGATCAGTAAAACGGTTAGCATAGGCAAGTAAGAGGTTGAGACAAGGAGAGAAACGTTCAACAGAGGATTGATTTGTTGTTTGTTTGGATTTTATGGCATATCAACCTTTGACGTTATATAATGCCAAATCCAGTTTTATACAAAAATCAGTTCTATTTCAAACAATTCAGTTTAATTAAACCGTTCTAATTCAAACAATTCAGTTTAGTATAGTATATAATTTGTTTACACACAGTTGAATGTCAAAACAGTTCTATATTCGACAATTTTGTTGAGCGTAAGTACAGTTTCAATATGAAAACGATTCCATTTCAAACAATTCAGTTTAGCATAAATATGCAGTTTCATTGTAAAAAAAAAAAAATCTTTTTCAAGCAATTCAGTTTAGACAAGCGGTTCAAATTCGATCTATTCAATTTTGCATAAGTATGCAGTTTAGTTCTTTTTAACCCATGTATAGGGCCCTATCAGGTGCTACGATACCGGGCCTGAGTGGTTCTGGGAGAAATGGCAATGAAGGGTTACTCTGCTTTCCCCAAAACTCAAGCATTAGTGGAACCTCACCATACAGTGTCGTATCAAGGACACCCGTCACTTGTTGTGGAGGTCTTACCCCTCTGCTGAGGTGTAGTCGGTGTATTCTACAATTGGGCAATACACAGTAAATGTCAAAATAGTTCTATAACAAACAATTCAGTTTAGCATAAATACGCAGTTTAAATGCAAAAATCGTAAACTATATAAATCACGGTTTATTTCTTTTTAGCCCATAGATAGGACCCTTATCAGATGCTACCACTCCGGGGTCAGAGTGAACCGGGAGCGATGGCAATGAAGGGTCACTCTGCCTTCCCCAAAACTCAAGCATTACTGGAAACTCACCATAAGATTGTTTAGTGTCATTACCAGGACACTCTTTGGAGGGCTCTCACCCCTCTGCAGAGAAGCAGTCGGTGTATTCTACAGCCCCAGTTAATTAAACAGAAGAAGATAACAAGGTCGAATATATGGCCATACGATTATAGTCGCATCAAGTTCCTGCTCAAAGACGTTTACGATAAATTGACGAGCCCAATGAACTTACATAGATAGAGCAATACATTGATAAACTATGTTAGCCCTTTGAAGGAAAGAAATCCCTGTAACACTTAACAGGTGTAATAAACCCATGAGTGATGGAAGTAACCGTTGGCTGAGTGCATTAGCAGATATGGTAACAGAAGCATTATCAGGAACCAAACATCATACCGAGAAACATATTCCTAAAAGCTGGAGAAAAAGCATCACTCAAAATCAAGTAGGCTATCCACTATCTGACAGACTGGTTGAAGTATAATAAAGAAATACAATATGCAAAATAATTGAAAAAGTAGAGACAGCAACAAAATGTTTGTGTTAAAAAAGGCGAATGGAATTTTTAAAAATGAAATGAAATTAAAAACATACCAGAATGTTGGTAAAATCCATTCCTCGTAAGACACCGTCGGTGTTGGAGTTATAATTCGCCTATTCAGCAAAGGCGGAAATTAATGCACTGACGACGGAGGAATTTCAACTCTGAGTTAACCGGAAACAGCAGCTATTTGGTCAATCACATTGAAGACACTCATATGAAGGAGGAATCCTGAAGCCATTTAAACGATCGGAAATGTTGACGAAACCCCAAAGTTGGATGAAGTCTGGGGACTTGATCAACTATGTTCAAATCACTTTTGTACGGGGACAGATTTGATACCCAAAAGATAATCACTGACGATGCATCCTCTTTCTCTCTCTCTCTCTCTCTCTCTATATATATATATATATATATATATATATATATATATATATATTGTATGTGTTTCTGGGCTATAAGCCGTAGAAATTGCGCGCTTAATTTAACCAATATTTTTACTTGCTTCTTTTCGAATTCTGCTGTCTTACTGGCACATATCTCTATCACATTATTCTATCTTCAATTCACGTTTATGATTCATTGGCCTTCTATCAAACATCTACCCACTTTGCTACCCATCAAAAATGTATTTATTTTTTGACTCCGAATTTGACGTCAAATGATTTTGTTCATTTCAATGCTTTGGTATTTCACATTCCTTTTGTTTGTTTGCACCATATTGCCACATTACTTTTAACTGCATCTATTTGACTGCCCAGTCGGCTGGGGCTGCATTATACACTGACCGCACCTCTGCAGTGGAGTAAACCCCCCCAAAGAGATGCCCAGTCGGCTGGGCTGTAGAATACAGCGACTGCACCTCTGCAGAGAGGTAACCCCCAATGAGTCTCCTGGATATGACAAGCAATCTGATGGTGATGCTTGAGCTTTTAGGAAAGAGGAGCACTCCTTCATTAACATTACTCCCCAGTCCACTTTGGCCCAGAATGGTAGCACTTAATAGAGCCCTATCTGTGGGTTAAATAGTACAAAACTGCATACTTATGCTAAAGTGAATTGTTCGAATAAGAACTCAGTGACTAAATTGAATAGCTTGAAATAAACATGTTTTTGACAATTAAACTGTGTATTTACATTTAAACTGCGTACTTATGCTAAACTGAATTGTTTGAAATAGAAATGTTTCTGATATTGAAACTCTACTTACGCTAAACTGAATTGTTTTTTATAAAACTGTTTTGACAATAACCTGTGTGTAAACAACTAAACTAAACTCTATAGCTTGAAATATAAATGTTTTTGACAATCTAACTGTGAACTCATGCTAAACTGAATTGTTTGAAATAGATCTGATTATTTGTATAAAAATGGATTCGGTATTAAATGATCTACAAAGGTTGATATGCCGTAAAACCCAAACAACTATTTATTTTATTGATTTTTTTTCCCACGGTCAATCGTTATACGTTGTTTTATATCCTTTTCATGATCTCTCATTTTACAATCTTTTCTAATTGTATTCCTGAATCTCTTCAAGATTTCTATCCTTTGTCATTTATTATCTTTTCTTGAGACAATATAATTCAATTTATTTCTGTTCATCTTTATACCTACCGTGAAATAATCTTTATTCAGATCATTTAACATTTTTGGTAACATTCACTTCCTATCAGAAGAACATGGTTCCCATCAGAAGTATAATTTTCAAAATCGACCATAGGATGAGTGTTGTATCATTTATTCTGAGTAATATCAAAGTATTGTTCATAGGAATAGATAGGTTACTGAATCCAAGAATTTGATTGCTCCTTCAAAAATCTACATATAAAGCGGCTCATTCTGTCAAGCGGGAATGTTGAATTTTTTTAAAGGCCCAGTTATCTACAGTGGTCGATGATAAAATAAAAGTAAATGACTACTTGAAAAACATTGTAGATTATAAAGAAAAAGTAAACTACGAGGATCATTAAATAAGTTTCCAGACTTTTTTCTTATGGGCACTTTTATTGATAGTACACACATGAAATTCTAGTTCCCTTCGAAGTAATCTCCTCCGGCTTCAACTTCTGGAAGGACCCGTGGAAGTCCTCTTGTATGAGCGTGTCAATGACCTTCGTCACAGCCTCTTTTATCTCCTCAATTGCCTTATAACGACAGCCTCTGACCTTAGGGAATAACCAAAAGTCACGGGGAGCAAGGTCTGGACTATAGGGAGGTTGACCAACTGTCTTGATGCCCATCTTGGTCAAATAGACGGTGACAAGGATGGAGTTGTGGACTGGTGCATTGTCCTGGTGGAAATGCCACTGATCCGATTTGAAGAGTGCTGGCCTCTTCCCAAGGAATCTCTACCTGAACTCCCTTAAAACCTCAACATAGTAACCCTAACCCTTTTGCCAATCAACTCTGGTGTATTGACTTCCTTACTCCTCCCAAACCTCTCATCATCCCTTACAGACTCCCTGCCTTCCTTGAATCTCTTATGCTACTTAAAAACTGATGCTCGTTTCATGCAATATGGTCGAAAAGCAGTCTGAAGCATTCCATACGTTTCTGTGGCATTTTTTTCCTAGTTTAAAACAGGATTTTATTGCATATCGTTCTTCTGAAGTGTCCTCACGTACAGGTTGCATATTTGAAAATCACCAGCAGTGACAATCAGGCTTTAGTAGGGTGTATTCCAATTCCTGCTGTAGCTGTTCATTTGAACCTGGAATCATAAAAATTAGTCATCTCATAAGATGTATAGCAATAACATACTGAATCTTCAAGTGTCAACGAAATTTTGAATGCCTGTACAAAAGTCAGGAAACTTATTGAAGGCACCACGTATAAAAGGTAAAGGTTAAGCAACTCTTTAGATCTAAGTGCTCTAAAGTAAAAGATGGCTCTTAGGTTATAGGCAACATTTGGCCGACACAAACAAAATCAATAAGCCTTGCCAAGAAAAACAAATAGACCATAGGATGAGTGTTGTACCATGTTTTCTAAATGATCCTTGCTTTCCAAGTCAAGCTGTTTGCAGGGTTTGACGTAAAGTCACGCTATGCGTTGTGAATGTGCGTTGATTATACCGTAAAACCCAACCAACCAAATCAAGTCGAACTAGCTGCACGGAGTTTCCTTACTCTGTCTCACCTTCTATTTCAGTTATTTACAGCGGTGGATATAGTACATCTTGAGTCCACTGAGAGGTGATGTAAGTCTTTGCTGGTCGGCCAACGCTGGCACCTCTATAAGAGAACGTTGCTTATATGTTCGTCCTTACTCTCCAGAAGTACCTCGCTTGTAATGTTCCTCTTATTTGAATGGTTTTATGAAATGAGAAGTTAGTGGCTGCTGTTTTGTGGAGTGTTTCTCCCAGAATATGTTCAAGACAGCACACAACAATCTTGTGTAGTTCCCATCCAACTTTTTCTCCATATTTTTTCTTAGTGACCATGTGAAGCATACAAATACAGATTGGAGGAATCCCGTTTTATTTTATCAAAGAGAAGAAATCTCCATATGATTAATAAACTCTCAATAGCATTACATGCATTCGCTAAGTATATACTGAAATCCATTTCGGTAGATGAGATTATGTTGCCGAGGTATGTGTACTCATCCACTAATTTCATAGTCACCCTCTTAGAGTGGCGAAAGCTTTTTTTTGGTTAAAGAATATATACTCTTTTTTATTAGCATTCACATTGAGGCCAATGCCTCTTCCTGCTTTTTCTTGGCTATCCCACTGGGATTCGGCTTGAGGTGGTGCATAGCGAGAAACACAAGGTCGTCTGTGTGCTTGGAATCCGATATAGTTTCTGCGGGATATAATCTGTTTATGGGTGTTTTAGATTTTTTAAAAAATTACTTTTATTATAGGCATAGGCTATGGTCTAGGCAGAGTATAAACAAATATGATGAAAGTGTATTTCCTTCTAAGAACCTACCGTCTATGCCGAAGAAGTCAGTGTCTCGATCAGATGAATTAGTTATTGTCTTTGTGCTTTTGCAAAGCCCCATGGCTGTTGTAATAGTTTCTTTAGGTAGACCGTATACAACTATTCGCTCTATCTTACCTGTTTTTACGGATAATCAAAATCATTGAGGTTGCGGTGTGATTCCTTCAAAAGTCACTCTATTTTTTTTTCGAAAAATGTCCTCGAATTTGAACCGGATACAACTGAGAAGCCTGACATTTAAACTTTAGCAGCTAAAGAAGAGTAATGCCTATGCTGTTCTTTTCTGATACCGAGTTCACCATTTTTAGGGAAAAGTAAGGCTGAAACTTTTCGTCGATTTATACATTGGGTTTTGTTTATAGACTGTGTGGCATACTTGTATACACAAACACGCACGCGCGCACGCACACACGCGGTAGACTCCAATATCTAAGTGAGTTCGAACTCCAGTGCGCTATTATATTCACTTTCGTACTAATACCCTTAGGAAAGTTTTGAAATCTTTTATGCCCTAGTTATGGTTTGAATACAACAACTACTGCTCTTTTTGTAAGGATAATGTTGGTCTTGAATAACGTACAAAGTTTGATAAAACATTATATGAAGAAACCAAAACAAATATAATAGTAAAAAGTAAAGTTGGCAACCATGGTCGATGGTTTCACGAAGGCTCCCTTTTCATTAGCTACTACACCGAGGTGACGGAGACGGCGCTTCTCCATTCCCTTGATTGCTCCACTTTACGCTTGATCCGTACAATATAATGCTTAGTGTTAAGCAAGGCAGCATCAAATACCATTTTTTGAGTCTTTGGTATGACTCGACCAGGGATTAGAACCCCGGTCTCCGGGACCATTGGCGAACACTCTACCCGTTAGGCTAATAGATAATCTTGAGCAAAAAAGTGCTCTTACTCCCTCTGAGCAATCAGCGCTTTATATTGGTATATATAGTAGGTATATACAAAAACTCTCCCCCCCCTCTCTCTCTTTTTCTTGGTCCACTTGGCTGGAACTCTAGAATACACCGACTGCACCTCTGCAGACGTGTAAGACAACCCCAAAGAGTGTCCTGGATATGATACTAAATAATCTGAAGACAAGGCTTCAATGATGCTGGAGCAGTAGGGATTGCAGAGTAGTCCTTCATTGCCATTTCTCGCAGGTCCACTCTGGCCTGGAGTGGTAGGACCTGATAGGGTCCTATATATGGGTCAAATAGAACTGCCTGACATTTAAACTGTGTGCTTATGCTAAAGTGAACTGTTTGAGATAGAAGTGTTCTAACATTTAACAGTGTCTGAACAAATGACTGATGATTAATCGAGTTGTTAGGGATAAAAAACAATACTTGAAAACATTAGACTGTGAAATAAATGATAAATAGTAAATACAATTTTTTTTATATTTGACCGAAATAAATTGGTTTATTTGATTTTGTGGGAAAAAAAAGCTCAGGTCTTTTAGAAATTTTATCAATAGTATGTTTTGAGAAATAATATACTTCAAATATATGCATAAAAAGGATTTGGCATTAAATAACTTACAATGGTTGATAGGCCAGAAAACCAAGTAAAACTATACGACCATTTCTTTCTTTCTCTCTCTCTCTCTCTCTCTCTCTCTCTCTCTCTCTCTCTCTCTCTACACACACAAACACACACACACACACATATATGTATGAAAGCGTACGAGACAGATGTGTAAAAAATGTCTTATTACTTACAAGCGAAGTTTCCAGTGCTTAACTGTCTGGTTATCTCTGGTATATATATTATTCATAGTAAGAAACGACAAGAAACTTGCCGACGAGCTTTTTATTTTCTTATTCTTTAGTTCTTAACTTTATTCTGCTTGTTTTTTGTTTTTTTTTACCAGTTCTGTCATTTCGTTGTGTCTTGGAAATCATAATCAACTTTTCGATTATTTAACCTGGAAGAAGGAAGTACCTGGTCCTATACAATCAATACCTGCCGGGTGCAAAAAAGACTCATTTTTTACTAAAATTTCTTTTTATCTTGATCTAATTTTTTATAGTAGTCACTTTAATTACCTCTCATTTTTTTAGCATTTTTAGTCAAAACATTAGGCATAGCACCTATCATTTGGAAGATCAAGAACTAGTCTTTAAAGTCTCCGTTTAGAATTTTCATGATATATCCACTTTTCTGAAACGGACGGAGTTTCAATGCTTACTTCTGTCATATTATTACTGAATCTTTTCTCCAAAAATGAAGAGGAGATTAAAATTTAAAACACCAATGTGATTTCACGATAATTATGCAGATGTATCATGGAAAACTATTGCCTCCAGCTAAAATGAATGTATTCATCCCAGCCTTCCGCCACGGGCAGGATGGGACATTTTTTTGGTGGGGTAAAGATGGTTTGAATTTAGAATTCGCCTTTTTGTAGACGAGTTGCCTAACCAATGATAAAGGATTAAGTCTGTCTTACTATCTCCCCATAGTTAGACAAAGAATTGATGAATTCTTGCCTTTCTCAAAGAAATAATGAAAAGTGAAACTTGAATCATGGATTCCATTCCCTACGACGATAACCGTTACGCCCAGTAAAATGTAATGTCGAATATATATATTTACCCAACCCCTCTGCTAGGGCAGCATATGACACAAGGTCAATTTTTTAAAGCGGAGCTTAACAGGTTTGAATTCAGAGTTTTCCTTCTCCTAGACAAGTTGCCTCACCGAGGCTGAAGAACCTGGTCTGTCCTACTATTTACCCATAGCTGGAGGGAGAATAATTGGATTCATACCTTTCCCAAGGGTATTAGCGCATTGTGAAAATGCAATCAGTCTCGTCCAGAATTTGAACTCGTGTCCATTTCTTACGACGATAACCATTACACCACAGGCATCTCGAATATGTATATATATTTTATATTCGTTTGTTTCATATAATATGACTTTATATTTGTGTTTTTATATATTTGTCATCGTTTTTGAAGACGTGTTGTCACGGAACTTTGTTTACTAAAAAAGTTCTTATGCCTCATTGGGGAAAAATAAATGTAGACTAGTGCGCAATTTTCATTCAAAAAAGTAAATATTCTTTCGGGAAAAATACTTGGATTTTGTGATTTCTTGTCGAAAACTCAACGCTCAAAATATACATCATTAAATATTGTCTATTACCAAACTTTACGTTACTGAAATTCTGTAGCCGAATATATCAACATACAGGATTCCAAAAATAAGTACACTCCTTTATATTAGTGTATATATATATATATATATATATATATATATATATATATATATATATATATAAGCAATTTGATTTTTTTAGTTTTAGAATTGCTACTAATTTTAATATTGGTTACAGGTTATCAGAACAATAGAATCTGATAATCGAAAAAACCTAATAATATTAAGTTTAGTGTTATACAATCTTGATTTCTTTGATTTAGATAGGAACATTTCAATCGTATTTGCATATCCATTTTTTTATTTGTAGCCAAGAGAAATGAATATTAATTGTCAAATATAGAATTAGCTCAATTTTTTCTTATTGTCTTTACTTGTAAATATATAAAGACTGATCAAATAAATCACAAGGGTATTCTACTATAATCACAGTATACGATAAAATTTTAGTATGTATAAGTTTAAAAACAAATTTTCTGCTTTATCTCCAACCTTATGTGCCTTGTCTGTTTACAAATAGCTCGCTTCCTCTTGAAACATCATTCCCATGTTATTGTTTATTAAAGAAAAAATTTAAAAAGCCGTTTTAACGTATAGCATGCGGATCTTGTTGCGCATTTTTAGTTGTCTCTTCGATCGTTTGAAGTTGATTGTCGCTTATAGAGATTTCAACTTAGGTTACCAAAAACATTCGTAAGAGTGAAATCCGTAGAAAAGAATAGACAGTAGACAAGAGTTGTTCCATGAATCACTGAAAATTAGCTATATGTTTGATATTCTTTGAGGTTGTGTTTGGTTGGTTGGTGTCTGGGTTTACAACATATCAACATTTATTGTTTTTTTTTAATGGACAAATCACTCTTGTTTCATATTATATGGGTTCTAAGTACGTAGTGTATTCAATAAGTCTCCAGACTTTTTTTTATACACGTATTTAAAATTGTCGTAGACACTTGAAAATTCAGTATCTTTTTGCTATACATGTTATGAGATAACTGACTAATTTTTATGATTTCAGGTTTAAAGAAACAACTACAGCAGCAATTGGAATACACCCTACTAAAGCCTGATTGTCACAGCTGGTGAATTTCAAATATGCGATCTGTACGTGAAGACACTTCAGGAGAACGATATGCAATAAAATTGTGTTTTAAACTTGGAAAAAATGCCACAGAAACGTGTGGAATGGTTCACACTGCTTTTCGACCATCTTGCATGAATCGAGCATCAGTTTTTGAGTGGCATAAGAGATTCAAGGAAGGCAGGGAGTCGGTGAGGGATGATGAGAGGTGTGGGAGGAGTAAGGTAGTCAATACGCCAGAGTTGATTGGCCAAAGAGTTAGGGTTAGGGTTACTCTGTTGAGATTTTAAGATAGTTCAGGGAGAGATTCAATCGGAAGAGGCCAACACTCTTCAAATTGGGTCAATGGCATTTCCACCAGGACAATGCACCAGTCCACAACTCCATCCTTGTCCCAGTCTATTTGACCAAGATGGGCATCAACCTCCCTATAGTCCAGACCTTGCTCCCTGTGACTTTTGGTTATTCCCTAAGCTCAGAGGCTGTCGTTATGAGACAATTGAGGAGATGAAAGAAGCTGTGACGAAGGTCATTGACACGCTTACACAAGAGGACTTCTATGGGGCTTTTGAGAATTTGTTGGAACGGTACAGCAAGTGCATTGCAGCCCAAGGAGATTACTTCGAAGGGGACTAGAGTTTTATGTATGTACTATTAATAAAAGTGCCCATACGAAAAAAGTCTGTAAACTTATTTAATGATCCTCGTATCTATTCCTTTTTTAAAATACTAATTCGTTTGTAGCCGAACTTGCAGGGGCTGTAAAATACCCCAACTGCACCCCTGCAGAAAAGTACCCCCCATCAATGTCCTGATATATGACATTAAATAATATGATGTTGACGCTTCGGTAATGCTGGAGTTTTGTGGAATATGCTGAATTTTTTCATTGCCACTGATCCCAGGCACACTCTGGTAGAACCTGTTAGGGGGTTCTATCTATGGGTGAAATAGAACCGTTCGGCATTTAAACAGTGTGCAAACAAATGATTTATGTTAAATATAATTGTTAGGAATAGAACTGCTTGATCATTTAACAGTGTGTAAACAAATGATTGACGTTTAATTGAATTGTTAATGATACATAACAATACTTGGAACAATTTAACTGTGGGCAAACAAATGAGTAATATTGAATGGAATTATTAGTGTTGATTCGCAATACTTGAAGCTCTTTAATTGTGTACCTAAATTGAATTCTCAGTGCTACATAGCGATGCGTGATACAATTTAACTGTGTACAAATAAAATTATTCATATCAGTTATATTAGTAAAACATTTAAGTGAGGATAAACAAATGATTAATATTAAATATAACTATTTGTGTAAGAATATTTGGAACTATTTAACTGTAGGCAAACTTGTATGCAAACAAATTAGCTCTGACTTATTAAAAAAATAAAATTCCCCCCAAATTACTGACTTACAAATTATTGGTATAACAATTTAACTGTACGAAAAAAACTAATAAGCTCTGACTCGATTAAGTTATGCAAAACAAATGCATTTACTAGGTATTATACGTGCTGTATACTACAGTCATAATGATATCAATCAGAACAGTAATGCAAATACATATACAAATACAAATACAGGCGGCTTCTGTTGTTTCACATACGAAAGGGTTTATTCATTTTTGGCTTCAGTGCATGGTGACACGAGGAGAGAGACACAATTCTTAAAAGCCTATGGTGACCATACTATGCAGACCTTACCCCAACGCGCGCTGCATCTTGTGATCTTTAAGATCTCAATTTATCTCTGCCGGTCGAGATCCGAAAAACTCAACCGCATGCCTCAACGGTAAAAAACCCAACTGACGTATTGTCAAAATCCTCAAATTCTCAGGACCATCTCTTCTGAGCATGACGTCATCCACACTCCAGCCCAATTTCCTTCTGGGGGTTTATTATAACAAATGGTGATAGTCATATCCTTTCCGCGCGAGCGTAAAACTGCACCAACTGACTATGCACCTAGACTAGAGACCCGAATAGTTCAAAGCCCTACCAAACTGAATGATAAAATATAATTAACGAAAAATGATTAATATAAAAAAAGATCATTCCTTAATTATATAACAGACGTATAAAGAGGATTTGTCATTGAATAACCAACAATGTTTGATAGACCATTAAAGCCAACCAAACCAAATCATTTATTTGTAAGCAGTTCTATGGTTTCATGTATTTAAAAGCTATTATGTTGTTTGGTTGGGTTTTATGGCATATCAACAATTGTAGGTTATTTAATACCAAGTCCATTTTTATACATATAAACAGTCCTATTTATAACAATTCAGTTTAGTATAAGTACACAGTTTAGTTCTATTTGACCCATTGATAGAACCCTATCAGGTGCTACAACTCTGGGCCCGAGTGGACCTGGGAACCATGGCAATGAAAGGGTACTCTGCATTCCGCAAATCTCCAGCATTATCAAAGCCTCACCATTAGATCTTTTAGTGTCATAACTAGGACACTCATTGGAGTAGTCTTACCCCTCTGCAGAGATGCAGTCGGTGTATTCTGGAACCCCAGCCAACTAGGTCAACCAGATCATGTTCATGCATATATATATATATATATATATATGATTTGTAAGCAAATAGTTTGTAAGTAACATTTTTAAATAAGCCCGACGTCAATTGTTTTCAAGTATTCCTATTAATTGTTTGCACCTAGATAAATGGTTTTAAGTATTGTCATCTAATTCTACTACATCTATTTGTTTTCAAGTATTGATATGTAACAATAACAATTCAGCAACAGTCATCTATTTGCGCACGGTTAAATTGTTAAATAGTTCTGTTTAACTCATACATAGAACCTTGATAAGGTGCAACCACTCCGGGTCAGAGTAAACCTGAAAGTAATGGCAATGAAGGGTACTCCACATTCCCCATATGTCCACCACTGGAGCCTCAGCAGCAGATTGTTTAGTGTCATATCCAGGACACAGGCTGCTGGGGTCTTAATCCTTTGCAAGATGCAGTTGGCGTGTTCTACGGCCCCTGTCAACTTACCTGAATTATGTGGTTTCAACTAATATTAATAACCCTTTGTGAACAATCATAGCTTGTAACTATTCTTAATTCATATTATTAGCACACAGTTTAATTTACTGCTGTGATTTCATTAATTCGCAAAAGATTGTAATGATAAATATCAAATAAAAATAATGTTCATATAATTATATTGTTTCAAGTATTCCTAATACATAATTTTATCCAATTTAATGTTTCCAATAACTATTCCTATTTCCTAAGAATAAACATGTTTACTCACAGTTATATGGTTTAAAGCATTCACTTCTAGTACTAATTATTTTCAAACAGATCTATCGGGAGTGGGAGTCCCCGTGGCGTAGTGGCTAACGCGCAAGACTGTAACCTCGTAGTAAGCGAGTTCGAAAACTATTACGTTAAGTCCTGGAATAATACTCTTGAGAAAGGCATGAATTCCCTTATCCGTGCCCATCTATGGGTTAAGAAGAACCACTACTATTCTTCTACAAAGATGGCTTTGGCATTAAATAACCCTTGAAGATAGGTATGCCCGTGGTGTAATGGTTATCGTCGTAGGAAATGGACACGGCGACACGAGTTCAAATCCTGAACCAGGCTAATTGCATTTTACATAGCACTAATACCCTTGGGAAAGGTATGAATCCAATTAGTCTCCCTCCAGCTATGGGTAAATAGTAGGACAGACTGAGTTCTTCAGCCTTGGTGAGGCAACTGGTCAAGGAGAAGGAAAACTCAAAATTCAAACCTGTCAAACCGCTTAAAAATTGACGTTGTGTTATATCCTGTTCGAGCGGAGGGGTTGGTAAATATGGATATGCTAATGAAACTTAACCAAAAAAGATTTATCGGTTCTAACATGTATAAACATTCGAGGTCAAATTAGAACTGGTAATGATGTCAGTTAATTGATACTCCTCACTGTCCGAGCTCCAGAACAGGAGACCCACTAAGCGAATGCAATATTAGAGGGATTTTACCTTTCTGCAGAATCGATGTATTCTATTCCTGACTGAAAGGGCTCATCTAAACTTGAGTTTGTATTTAGTGGGTGTTTTTCCTCATTTGAAACAAGTCATTGGTATAATTATTTACTCAGCTTAGCCTAATTGAGAAACAAGGTCGAAAGTATGAGGTACTCTTTGAGAATCGAACTCAGTTACAATAGTTTGCTATTTCAGCTAGCTAACCATTACATCACACGGGCTACTCACGGGTCTATGCTTAAGAGAGAAAGATACCTCCTCCTAAGTCTGTGGCAGCATTACAAACTTGTCCAGATAAGTTATGCTAATTTAAAACAATTCTCCAGATATTTTTTTATTATTCAACTTGTGTTAGAAAAACGAGGATATTATGCAAAAATTCAATCAAATTCAGCCAAGACCAATTAAAAATGAACAAGAGGTTTAATTTTATATATATATATATATATATATATATATATATATATATATATATATATAAACCGGGACATTGGCCCAGCGTGTTCGCTAATGGCCCGGGAGACCTGGGTTCAATCCCAGGTCGAGTCATACCAAAGACTTTAAAAATGGAACTTGATACCACCTTGCTTAACACTCAGCATTATAAGGTACGGTTCAAGGGTAAAGTGGAGCAATCCAGGGAATGGAGTTGCGCCCTCCCCTACACCTTGGTGTAGTAGCTATCGAAAAGGGAGCCTTCGGGTCACCCTCGACTATGGTCGCTAACTTTACTTACTTACTATATATATATATATATATGTGTGTGTGTGTGTGTGTGTGTGTGTTTGTTTGTGTATGAGTGTGTGTGTATAGATGTGTATATATGTGTATACATATATGGACCTTAAATAAGTTCTCGCTGTTTTCCAACAGATGGCCTTCTCAGAACTGCATACGTGTAGTTTCATATAGAAACGCATCCATAATGAAGTACTGTAAGCAAGCTTGAAATTCAGTGAATGTCATTTCGCTGAAGAATAAACAACTTTTTTTTCATAGCGTTAAAAATGTCGGATTTCATGCCGAAGAAGTGTATTTGCGGAGAATTTTACTGTTCTACTTTATTCAAATGAAATCTACAGCTGAAGTTCACAGAATTCTTGTTGAATTTTATGGCAACTATACACTGTCGGAAACAATATGCAGTGATTGGCCAAGACGCTTCAAAAATAATGATTATAATATTGAAGATAAAGAACACTCTGACGCACCGAAAAAGTTTCAAGACGAAGAATTGGAAGCATTACTTCCTAAAGACTCATGTCTGCGCTTTCATTATGATAATGCCAAAAAAAAAAAAAAATGGGTCAACTCGTGGTTAGCCTCAAATTACATGACGTTTTTCCGACGTCGAATTCAAATGCTGCTAGAAAGATGAGAAAACGTAGTGGTTAGCGATTGACAATACTTTCAGTTATAAGTTTCTTACTAATTGTTTGAAATAAAGCATTATTTTTCATGAAAAATCAGAGAAACCGTATTCAAGGCCCTTATGCATATATACATATGTATGTATGTATGTATGTATGTATGCCTATATATTAATTTATACATGTCTGCACACACACACACACACACATATATATATATATATATATATATACATTTTACGACCAACTGGGTAACATTAATATACAAAAAGACAGTATGTCTATAAAATCGTTTCTGAGCCCGACTTTCAGTAACTTCACCATGTCCGATCCTGAAAATAGCATTAAAGAAACCCAATATACCTAAGATGATAGACTTATTCTCACTCATGATATTAATGATATAAACATCCAACGAGACATCTGCCAAAAAATGTCAGTTCTTAATGTTACCCAAGAACAAAACAAAAATGATAATATATCCTTTGTAGATGTTCTGATTGATACAAACAATAAGGACAATATTTTCAGTACGTCTACTAAAAAAAATACCCACAAATGACAATTGCTGTACTCTCAACTTTGAAAGTGTATGCCGCTTCCGATATAAAAAAGCAATATTTTCAGTACGTCGACTTAAAAAATACCCACAAATGACAATTGCTGTACTCTCAACTTTGAAAGTGAATGCCGCTTCCAATATAAAAAAGCAATTATTAATAATATCATATCCCGTTCAAGATTAATCCCCTCCTCCAAATGAAATTTATAAAGAATGAAAAAAACACAAGACAAACATTCATCAATAATGGGTTCCCTAACTATATTGTTGATTAACAAATTAAACGTACAATTAAAAATGTTAGCCGTCAAAATAAACACTGCAACAGTTCACTCTAAAATGAAGAAGTTATGAAACTTTTTTATCGCAACGAAATTAACTATAATGATAAATAAGATAAAAGGATTTTAAAAAGGTTGATTTAAAAATAACATACTCACCCATTAATCCTAATGAAAAAAACAAACTTATCGTATTCTATAATAAATTTATAACCTCCAATTAAGTTATTAACAATAATTCCTCCACCTCGATTGGAGTTTTGGAAAAAACAAACGTCATATGTCAATTAAAATGCCCTTTAAGAGATTGCATATTTGAAAACAAAATATACGTTGGTTTAACTTCAACTACCCTATCAAGCGAACTCACCATGCATCTTTCTAACACCAGTTCAGTAACACATCCCTGTTCTACAACTGACGTTCGAAAAATTGTTTCCGATAACACAACAATATTTGAACCACAAAATAAGAAAAAAAAATGGCTATAGATTCTCGAAGATTCGTTAGAAATAAACATAAAAATTCAATGGAATTAATTTAGATTCCACTGCTAATGTACACAAATGTCTTTAGCTGCCGCGGCTATTTATAGAATCAAGTTTCAAAACGAACGCTACAACAATACATTTGTATAAATACTAAACACTTAATTCTAACAAAGTAGTAATATACGTCAAAAGTTGTATAGCTTTTGCAATGCATACAACCCTTGATTATGGCCCAAGACGAGGCCAAAGGTACAAGGGAATCAATTAATTATGAAAGGTTTATTAACCGATTCCGGTCGAATATCATTAGATCGATACTGCAACTAGAAAGGATAAAAATAAAAATATGTAGACAAAAAAATGTCTTTATTGTTCAATCAAATATGTCCTAACAAAGAAATGCTGCCTAAGTACGCATATATATATATATATATATATATATATATATATATATATAAATAAATATACACGTATACATAAATGAATATATATCCATATCTATATATATACATACACACACAAACATATATTCAAACAGGTTTGATTAAACAAAAGAGAATACTTATTATTTTCAAGTTTTTTTTCTTTCTTTCCTTAGTCGAGGGTGACCCAAAGGTTCCCCTATTCTACAGCAACGAAACCAAGGTGTAAGGGAGTGCGCTACTTCTTTCCCTGCCTTGCTCCACTTTATCCTTGATCCCCGCCTTATAATGCTGAGTGTTAAGCAAGGCGGCATCAAGTACCATTTTTCGAGTCTTTGTTATGACTCGACCTGGCATTGAAACCCGGTCTCCCGGACGATTGGCGAACCCTCTACTCATTAGGATAATGGAACCGGTTCATTGGCCTAGGGGGTAGATTGTCCGCTTATGGTCCAGGAAGCCGGGGTTCTAATCCCAGGTCGAGTCATACCAAAAACTTTTAAAATGGTACTTGATAACTCCTTGCTTCATACTCAGCTTTATAAGGTACGTTTCGAAGGCAAACTGGAGCAATCCGGGGTAAGGAGTAGCGCCCTCCCCTACACATCAATGTAGTAGCTATTGAAAAGAGAGCCTTTTGGTCGTCCTCGTCTACGGTCGACTACTTTACTTACTTATTCTTTCTTTCAAGAGCCCGAATAATTATTTGATATGACAATCTTGAAAGGCATTCGTAATCGCTCCTAAGGAGCCATTTATCGCAAACCGAGTACTCTCAGTTCATATCCGAAACATTATCAAGGTAAAATATATGTCTTTCATAATTAAAATTGTTTAATATATGAATTAAACGATTGGTTTATTTTTGTTATTATCGCCAAAGTTAGGCTTGCTATATATCACCGAGTTGAGGCTAAGCGGTTATGGCATTTTTTAAAAAATATTTCTGTTACACGAAGTAAACAAAATTTAGAATATAATTTGTTCTATCTGTCTTTTGTAAGAATTTTGGAATATAAATCGTTGTATCGGTCTATTTTAAACATTTAAAAATATTTTAAAACGGAAATATTTTGCAACAATGAGTTCGGCCTTTATATATATATATATATATATATCACGATACTAAGTCTTACGTAAAGTTAGGTGGGTTTCGATACCAGCTTCAAGCATCCTACGTGTCTAGCTACTCTGAAGAGTCGTGATACAACGAAACAGTCAGTCCGTGGATGACTATATATATATATATATATTTGAAGGCCGAACTCACTGCTGCACCGTATTTCCGTTTCGAATTCAGTAAAACATCTCATTGGTGAACTGTTTTTAAGAATTCGATTTATTTTCTGACTCACCTCATTTCTGTATTTGTGAATAGTTGCACATGTTGATGTACTTTGACGTAGAATTTGCTGAGCATTCATTGTAAAGACTAGCAAGAAATTCAAATCAAATTATGCCAGAACTCGGCCACAAGGATCAGATGACGGTCGTTGAAAACGCGAACACCTGCAGTCGCATAACGAACTTATATAACTAATTTGCAGACGCCTTGCAACCAAGTAGACCAACTTCACAATTCATTCTCTCTGTTAAATAACACACAACATTTTCCTCAGTCTCTCTACTCTCTCTCTCTCTCTCTCTATATATATATATATATATATATCAACTACTTGTACATAATCAGTTTCTTATTCTGCGTAATTTGTCTTATAACACTTATATAATATAACTATGTTTTCGGTCACAGGATGAATTTAGTATAACAAGAAAGATTAGAACTATTAGTAAGCTGTACTTACCCATATTATAAAGGTGAATAATAATATAATAATTACATATATCTAATAATATATATATAATAATGTAAAATAATATAATAATATAACATATTTATATACTGTAATAATATTATAATAATATAATCAGTTCAACGGAAATAATGATATAACAATACTAATGAAACGCAGTTTCTTCCAGGCAGCGGTTGTATCGATACTGCTATATGGATGCACTACATGGACGCTAACTAAACGGCTGGAGAAGAAACTAGACGGAAATTACTCAAGAATGTTGAGAGCAGTATTGAACAAGTCCTGGCGACAACACCCCACGAGACACCAACTATGCGGACACTTGCTCCCCACATCACGTAAACTATACAAGTAAGACGAACCAGACACGCGGGACACTGCTGGAGAAGTAAGGACGAGCTCATAAGTGATGTACTCCTATGGACCCCCACATATGGCCGTGCAAAAGCAGGACGACCAGCTCGAACTTACATACAGCAACTGTGTGAGGACACAGGATGTAACCCTGAAGACCTGCCGGAGGAGATGAATGATAGGGAGAAGTGGCGAGAGAGGGTCAGGGATATCCGTGCTGGCGGCACGACATGGTGACGATGATGATATATAATAATATATACAGTAATACAATAAATAATCTGCCGAGTCGGCTGGGGCTGTAGAATACACCGACTGTTTCTCTGTAGAGGTGTAAGACCCATCCAGTCAGCCAGTGGTCTCTTTATGACACTAAACAATTTGATGGTGAGGATCAAGTGATGCTGGAGATTTGGGGAATGCTGAGTAACACTTTATTGCTCCCAGGTTCAATCTGGCCTGAGGTAATAGCATCAGATAGGGTCCTATCTATGGGTCAAAGAGAACGAAACTGCGTACTTAGGCTAAAGTGAATTGCTTGAAATGGAACGGTTTAGACATTTAAACTACGTACTTAAGCTAAACTGAATTACTTGGTATAGAACTGTTTTTGACATTGAAAATGTACTTACGCTAAACAGAATTGTTTGAAATAGAACTTTTTTGACATTTAACCATGTGTAAACAAAAAACTATACTTTAACTTAACTGAATAGCTTAAAAGAGAGTTTTTTTACAGTAAAATTGTGTATTAATACTAAACTGATTTGTTTGAAATAGAACTGTTTATTTGTATAAAAACAGATTTGGCATTCAATAACCTACAAAGTTTGATATGCCATAAACCCAGACAACCAAACAATAAATAATAATATATATAATAATACAAAAATGATTTGGAGAAGTATTTGTTAGCAGTACTTTCCCATGTTTAAAATATATTACATGCATATTTTTACAAGTTGTAGATCGCAGGTGTTTTTTGAAGAAACTGTGACAGTAAATAGAACACAGTAAAAATTCATTCGTCATTTCTGTTATATTATAACATCTGATTGAGAATTTATATTAGCAACTGATATTTACAAATATATCATTTTTCAATAGTCTCTCCCTCTCTCTCTCTCTCTATATATATATATATATATATAAATATATATATATATATATATATATATGTTTATATATATATTTTAAAAAAATAACAGTCGGTCTCGTTTGAAAAAAAATTATTTGCTCTGTGGATTTTATTTTCATTGAGCTCTTTACCAGAGACAATTAAATATCCCGTATCTTAATTTTTTTTTGTGGTCCTGATTGGAATATTTTCCTTATTCCTGATTTACTGCATTAAATATTATATATATATGTATATATATATATGGTCTGTTTCATCTGAAGGCAATATTTTTTTTAAATATATGAAGCATATAGCCATGGGGCTGATATGATGTGAATAGTTTATTCATAACAATTTGCTCATTTCAATATATATATATATATATAGAGAGAGAGAGTGATAGAGAGAGAGAGAGAGAGAGAGATCTAAGGATAGCGTAGTAGCAGAGTTAATGAAGCTAGGTGACTGTCACATTATCGTTTATGTGACCTCATTGGCCTGAAACTGGTAGTCCCCAAACAACGTTTTCTCAAAATCTACTCTATCCTAACGTCTATTTTCGTATGCTCTATCACTGATATTGAACACTCTGTATCTACAAAAATAGAAAACTAATATACGAGGATTATTAAATAGGTTTCCAGACTTTTTTCGTATGGGCACATTATTGATAGAACACAGGTGAAACTCTAGTCCCCTTCGAAGTAATTACCTCCGGCTGCAATGCACTTGTTGTACCGTTCCAACAAATTCTCAAAGGCCCCATGGAAGTCCTCTTGTGTGAGCGTGTCAATGACCTTCGTCACGGCCTCTTTTATCTCCTCAATTGTCTCATAACGGCAGCCTCTGAGCTTAGGGAATAACCAAAAGTCACAGGGAGCAAAGTCTGGACTATTGGGAAGGTGAGGAACTGTCTTGATGCCCATCTTGGTCAAATAGTCCGTGACATGGATGGAGTTTTGGACTGGTGTATTGTCCTGGTGGAAATGCCACTAACCCGATTTAAAGAGTGCTAGCCTCTTCCGACAGAATCTCTTCCTGAACTCCAGTGTAACCTCTGCATAGTAACCGTAACCCTAACCCTTTGGCCAATTAACTCTGATGTATTGACTTCCTCACGCCCCCACACCTCTCATCGTCCCTTACAGACTCTCTACCTTTCTTGAATCTTTTATGCCACTCAAAAACTGATGCTTGATTCATGCAAGATGGTCCAAAATCAGTCTGAGGCATTCCACACGTTTCTGTGGCATCATTTTTCCAAGTTTAAAACGGAATGTTATTGCATATCGTTCTTCTAAAGTGTCCTCACGTCCAGATTGCATTTTTGCAAATCACCAGCTGTGACAATCAGACTTTAGTAGATTGTATTCCAATACTTGGTGTAGATGTTCATTTGACCCTGAAATCATAAAAATTGGTCAGTCATCTCATAAGTTGCAGAGCAATAACATACTGAATTTTCAAGAGTCTACGACAATTTTAAATGCCTGAACAAAAAAAGTCTGGAAACCTATTGAATGCACACTATATATATATATATATATATATATATATAAAATGGCAACTTATTTCCAAATGTAAGGTTAAAAAATAAAATTCTTACTAGGGAACCTGAAAACTGATGTCTCCAAAGATATGATCAACAATTTCCAAAATTAATATAATATGGCCATATAAATAACTACACGGCATAAACTCGATCAGCCTTTCAAGAATTCCTAACAAACTATATTACCATTTCCATGATTTCCCACAAAACAAAAAATATAAAAGGAAACCTACAACAGGGAAAGCACTTCATCTGTTTATCACATAGACGAGAAACTGACAGTCACCACAGGCCTCTGACTTTGTCTTCATTATTCAAACACAATTACACACACACACACACACACACCCACATATATATATATATATATGTGTGTGTGTGTGTGTATATATATATATATATATATATATACACGTCGTGTTCTTTTAGTTACATTATTTTTTTTCGTGTGCTCAAAATTCGACTTGCTTTCCTTTAGACGGAATTGTCACATCATGTCTACGAGTCAGTTGATGCCCTCTTAGTATTTCTTCTGTCGTGGTTTGTTTATAGTGACAGCTAAGGAATAGACGTCTTAAAAAGCTTGCACACAGTATTTTTGTCAGATTAGGTAAAATCTCGAAGAAAGACCCAGCTGCTGCTTGTTTCCGAAAAGACAAACGCGAAAATACAAGTTAATAGACCCCAATCACGCAACAAATACTCAGTGCTTAAAAGCAGTAGAACATAAGAGTTCAGATTAGACATGTCAGATCTCACTAAAATGTAATGTTAAGTTTCCTTGTATCAATAGCGTTGACTTGTTTTTTTTTTCTCCGACATAAAGATAGATAAAATGTCATCTAAAGAAAAGAAGCTAATGAAATGTTTTAGTTTTGCTGTCACCGTATCTGCCTTTATATGTGAACATTTCACCCCCCCATATATATATATATATATATATATATATATAAGAAAGGCAAAGCTGCAGTCGTGCCAATACTACTGTATAGCAGGACCACCAGGACTCTACCGAATCTCTGGGAGGAAAAGTGAGATGAGAACTACACCAAAATGCTACGTGTTTTTTGAACAAAACCTGGAAGCAGCATACGACAAAACAGCAGGTGTATGGCCACTTGCCTCCCATCTGACAAATTATTTAAGTAAGACAAACAAGACATGTTTATAACTGCTGGAGTAGCAGGGACGAACTCATGGAGAAATTATTTTGTGGGAGCACACACGTGTACACACTAGTGTTAACTGATCAGCAAAGACTTACATTAATCTGCCCTGTGTGGACATTGTATATCGTCCAGAAGAACTTCCAAGAGTGATGGACGAATGGGACAGATGTTTCGAAAGTGTCAGGGAATTCCGTATAATCAGCGTGACTTGATATGTTTAAATATCTATATAATAAAGCTTAACGTCTGTCTGTGTTTGTGCGTCTGTACATCTAAAGGAAGAAAAGGGAATAGGAGATACATAGAACGAAAGTACGTAATCTTGTGTAAAATTTTACGAGAAAGATAATGAGTTATATGAAATTTACTTTCCAATTCTATTAGGGGGCTTAAAGGGGCCAAATCCACTCTCGAGTGAAAATTCAATCACCCCCGATTTCGATAAAAATAAAAACGCAACTAGTAAGTAAAGTTGGCGACCATAGTCGAGGGCGACCAGAAGGCTCCTTTTTCAATAGCTACTACATTGAGGTGTAGGGGATGACACTACTCCTTTTCTTGGATTACTCCACTTGGTCCTTGATATGTACCTTATATCGCTGAGTGTTCAGCAAGGAGGTATGGATAAATATAAATACATTTGTACATTTTTAAGCGGAGTTTGAGAGCTTTGAAGTAATAGTTTTTCAGTGTCCTAGAACGATTCTTATACCAAGGTTAAAGAGCCCAGTAACCCCGACTAATTATCCATTGCACGAGTTAGAATAGGTGGATTCATCCCTTTCTGAAGGATGTCCAGGCTCCATGTAATGTAAATAGCTTTGTCCAGTATTTGAACTTGATTCATCATAATCATTTCCTATGGCTATAGCCATTGTACCATAAAGCACCCATCTCTCTCTCTCTCTCTCTCTCTCTCTTGCTATATATATATATATATATATATATATATGCACTGATTTTTGGCGAAAGCAATGAGGCTGAATTGTATTCTAGAAAATAAGCTAGTGACTTTATCCAATCAATCATCTCAGACCTATGTAGTCGTTGTTATCGCTTCTGAATTGTTAAAGGTTTATTATCAACTGAAGAGCAAAATTTCTCTACAAACACTGCTACATTGCTAGGACTCGGTGCAAGTTGCCCGAGATCAAGACGAGATGAAGAGAAGGGGACGAATCACCAAAGAGAAAAAAAGTCAGCCACGTAGTTCTAGATGAAAAAAAAACAGTGTGTTTTTACTTCTCTCTAGGCTGACCTCAAATACAGGAAGATGTCAAGTGGTAATTTTTGGAATCTATGAAAGAAAGTGTATCTTGTTCCATAAATCGTTGCCCATCACCAGTCGCAGGGGACGGTTTAATTAGCTTCAAAATTTAAGGTCCTTACTCGTTTATTCCGAACTACTAACTGACTGTTCGACCCTTTTCAATATCCCGAATGTGACCTTTTCTGGCACTTACCAGGAGAGTTCTGGTGGTTGACACTATGTTGTCGATCAACAGGTTCCCCTTGTCCTAGAATTTTGCATATTACATAAAATTATCCTGTATGTTGAATGAAAAAAGCCAGTGTTATTAACCAGTTCAAGTATTTAAACAGATCAAAGCCAGAATTTTGTATAAAGATTTTCACAGTAGAATTTCCTTCCGAGATGCCCATGACAATTCTCCTTACTTCCATTCCTTTATTCAACTTTGTGTTGCATCAGGCTATACTTAGAAAAGATCAATACTGTATACCGTTAATCTGTGAAAAGTATTTCTCTGTAATGATATAAGAATTGATATCATTGGCTTGCCCTCAAACTGAGAAATGTTTAAACTTGAGTAAATACACTGTCAAGTCTAGATTAAATTTTACAATATAAATGGGATGATGGATAGATATTACGTGCAGGAATAGGATAACTTCTGAAAGGAGAATATTGTTTTGCTTCAATCAACCCAGCAAATAAGTATACTGTCTGGTCAATAGGATACAACTCTAGTATACATATAAGTAAAAGTAAAGTTTACGACCTTAGTCGAGGGTGACCTGAAGGGTTCCTTTTCAATTGCTACTTCGTCGAGGTGTAGGGAAGGGCGCTACTCCATTCCCTGGATTGCGCCACTTTACCCTTGATCCTTACCGTATAAGGCTGAGTACTAAGCAAGGCTGCATCAAGTATCATTTTTTGAGTCTTTGATATGATTCGACTTTTGTCAATGGTCAATGAACAACTTTTTCAATCACTCTGCAAGAGCTACGATAACTGATACTTGATAAACTATATATATATATATATATATATAGGGTGTGGAAGGAAGTATGGAATAAAGTTTTAAATGCATTTCTTGTCTGAGTAATCCAATTTTTGAGAAAAAAAAACGCAATAAATCTAAATTTTCATGATCAGGTCTATTATTCAAGCACTTTTTAAAAATTCAAAGTTTATCCTAATGTATGTGAGCAAGAAAAGAAACAACAAAGAATCTATGATTTACTTGACGCCGAAATTAAGCCAAACTTTCTTTGTTTACCATATACAAAACAAAGAAAAAAATTACCGAAAAAGAGCTTTTTTAAGAAAAAGGGGGAGTGAAGAATAAAAAAAAACTTTAAAAGATGGCTTTTTAACTGCTCTCGCAACGGTGATTAAGAAGGACCCTACAACGTCAATAAGAAAGCAGGCCGATGAATTAAAAGTCCTTGAGAAAACACTGAGAACGGCAATTAAACAAGATATTAGTCCAGACCTTATACTCCTTAATTACGGTATATGAGGCGTTTTTGCAAACAAAATAAAAGTAAATCCCCATCAAAACTTTGGTTCGCTTAAGATGCCGTTGTGGTTAAATGGAATGAAATATCTGAAGAATTTATTTCGAAAGCCTGTTGATACACTAACAGAAAAAAAAAATGGTGGACATATTGAGTGTTTTGTGTTTATCTTTTTATTTTGTTGTTTATTTTTTTAAAACCAAATTAATATTTCATCATTGTATAGACCTTTATTATTATACTAGACTATTCCTAATTTTGCTTCCACACTTTGTATATATATATATATATATATATATATATATATATATATATATATATGTGTGTGTGTGTGTGTGTGTGTGTATAACACAGGGTTCAATTTTCAAGCGGAGTTAAAATATTTTTAATTAACTTTTCAGTTTTCTATATCGATTGCTTAACCAAGACCAAATAAATCAGTCTACCCTACCGATATACCCATAACTAAGGTAGAACTGATAGATTCATTCCTTTAAAAAGGCATAAGCGCAAAATGAAAAGCCAAGAGTCCCGCCCAGATTTTGAACTCGGGTTGCCGATTCTATTTCTTACGACTGTAGCTATTACACCAAAATCAGGAAGTTACCACGAGAGAGACTATTTAACACTTAGTTCCCATCGTATCCTTCAAAGTAGCTCCCTTAACTTCAGTTAATATACATACAAGTATTTTGCAATAAATAACCCACAAGTGTTGATATACCAACGAACACCAACCAACCAACCAACAAACGACTAACCAGTCAACCAATCAATAATTTCCTCTATGGATATATGTGTTCCCTTCCTCGTCTCGTCTGTTTTCTTGCTTTTATCATCTTTATTTTATTTCTTTTTCTTCTTTTCGCTATTTATTTATTTTTCAAGACGCTTTGCTTTTCTTATTATTTTTCTTATCTTTTCATGCGGGCTTAGCTATAAAAAAAAGCATATGTCTTAAAAGAGACAGGAAGGAAAATTGACAAACAGGTGACAGTTTTTATTTTTTTATTTTGTATCTTGGTTGGAAAATTAATTCAGCATAGCGTACTTGTAGAACATGAAACGAATTATTATTTCAACTAGTGGTCGAAAAATTCGATACAGCAAATTTGGTCACAGTACGAACGTTTGGAATGAGGGCAATTAAATGAAAGTGAGCGAAGATGTTCGGGAAAAATTCCTGCGCAGATAAATGTCAGTTGTACTAATATTTTTTATAAATTTATATTAATCAATAATTCCTGGTCCTCTCCCCATCATATTTTCTCTCTCTCTCACACACACACACATATTCCTTTCAAGCTGTGTCTGTATTAGTACTACTTTATCGAAGCACCATCTTGATCCTATCAAAACGCTTGGAGAAAAAGCTATATGAAAACTACCAAAGAATGGTACGTGCTGTTCTGAACTAACACTAGAAGCAGCAAATTACAAAACTACAACTGCACGCCTGCTTACTTCCGCTCTTTAAAACCACCCAGTTAAGACGAAGAAAACGAGTTGGATATCGCTGGGTAAGTAAGAGTGAAATCATAAGGGACGTTCTCCTATGAACTACTACATACGGACACATTAGTCTGGGCCGATCAGTAGAGACTTACTTAGATCAGCTCTGTGTGGGCACTGGATGCACTCAGGAAGACCTGTCTAGAATTATATATATATATATGCAGTGAGAGAGAAAGAAAGAAGGACCTCTGAGCTATTAGTACGACTTGATGATATACAATTCGTTTACAAAAAAATTGAAATTGTTTTAAAAGCAATTATCCTGAAAACTAAACAGTCTAACTCAATGAAATTGAATAGTTTAGGTGTTGATTATCATAAGTTTATTCTAGGAGCGATTTCATAAGTGTTCAATATGTGCACTGCCTTTAACACGGCACTTGTCAAATTGGTAGTTAAGGTTTTGCCAAACACGTTGTAGCACATCTCCGGTAACATTATCCAGTGCGGTAATGATTCTCTGCTTGATTCCATCAATGCTAACAGGAAGAGGGTTAACATAGACCAGTGGCTTCACATGTTTCCTTAAAAAGAAATCACACGGGGACGGGTCCGGTGACCGCGACGGTTTTTCAAACTCCACCACACCCGATTTATATCTATGGCAGCCTCTTGTTGAGATAAGCACGTACTGTCCTCTTCCGTCAAACATAAAATCTTGACCTGTTTCTTTACTTTCTGTGAAAATTTGCGGTATTTCAACGAGAATTAGCAACATTACAAACCTTCGAAATTATGTCCTTTTTTGACGCCCTGTATTCATCCGGGCTTATCGTAATAATTATTGGCGTAGGAAATAGAATATGATACCTGAGTTCAAATGCTAGTCGAGGCAGTTGCGTTTCACTTCACACGAATATCCTCGAGAACGGTACGAGTTCATCTCTTCATACCAACTCCAACAACGATACTTCCCTGGCATTTTGGCTGGGCCGTCTGGCATTCGTGTCGGATGGGGTATCAAACAATGGCAGATTCGAGGCCGAAAGGCCTCCACCTTCGGGTGGGCCACCTTCGGGTGGGCGAGCTGCAACCTTTGTCCCCTACGTATAGCACTAGACCTTGCTGTCTAGTTTAAGCTATAACCCGGCATACGTGCTCGGATCCAAATTTGGATTCGTGAAACTGCTTGCCTCATTAGAGCCACATTGCAGTTAGTGGGTCGATGAGCAGCACAGACCAACAGGGTTCGAGTCTCGGCTCGTTCCCGACCTTCCCCTTCCCTTTATCCTCACTTTAATCGGCCTCCGGGCTTTTGACCTTGTGTCAAGTCCTGTCTGGTGGGAGGCAGCGACAAAAACTATACCAACTCCAACAAAGAGTAACAGAAAGGCTGACTGGGTTCTTTAGCTTAAATGAGGCAACCAGTCGAAGGAGAGGACAATTCTCAATTCAAACCAGCTTTACTCTTTTAAAATCCTACCTAAGTCGTGCAAATAAATACCTATTTTTTTAACCATATGTATTTATCCAACACTTTGCAAGGAAAACCAGTCAGCTTATTCTTAGCCTCGTCAGCAGGGCTAAAATCGAAACGGAAAGTAAGAGACGAAAATAATAATCGATTGTTAAATATTCATGCAGATGGCATGTAAAAATGTAAAAGTGATCAAGATAAGCGATTCCTAATATTCAAGACTTATACTAATCTCCATTTTAGGGAAACGTATTCGGATTATGCATTACATAAAAATCAAAAGAAGGCTGGCAACGTAACTCTTATTACTTTTTTCTACACGGCTGATCAAGATACAACCGTCCATAAAACTATACTCAAAATAACTAATGACAAAACTTTTGACAACCAAGTGAAGAATTGACGCCTTTTCCAGACACGCAGTCACACACACACACACACACTGAGGCACACATATTTATGCACGCACACACCTTTTAACAATAGTCTTGCAAAAATGCTGGCGAAACCATAAAACAATATCATTTGCATTTCTATAATAGGATTCTTGTATATTAATGACATTCTATAAAAAAAACAAAACAAAAGAAACACGGTCGTGTTAAAATATTACATCTCGTATCATCGATGAGTCTAGACTTATCAACATCATCATCATCAGTCATGCTAGTGGCATTGAGTTCTTGAAACTCTCTCGCACTCCATCCCTATCTTCCATCGCTCAGAGCACATGTTCTTTACTGCATCTAGTATTTCCATAGAACTCATGTATGTAAATACTTGCTGGTCGGCCATTATGGCACGCACAAGAACGTCGCTAATGAGTCCCTTCCTTCTTCCACAGTGATTCCCGGCATGTCTTGCTCGTCTTATTTGGATGATTTGTTCGAATCGTGTAGCTGCTATTTTGTTGGGGTAAGGCTTCCAGCATTTGTATAAAGCAGAATCCATTATTCTCGAGTGGTTTCCATCTGGCCTTTTCTCAATGCGTTTCGTTAACATCCAGGTGATACGACCATACAGTAGTAATGCTGCAGCCACTTACTGGCAAAAGGAAATCTTGTTCGTAGATTTCTCCACGGTATTTGAATCCACATACTGAGGAAAGACAGTGTAAACACAACTAGTATATGTTCTCTCCTAAAAATCTGTTACTCATTTGAACCTCTTGTTTTAAATTTTCATTAATATATATATATATATATATATATATATACTTGGCTATATTTATGAATAATGCTCAATAACACTTATAGAGCATATATATCTAAGAAGTTCTGTTGTATTTTGACCTTCGACTCGGCCAAAAATGCCATTCCAAGGTGATGCACCGGAAGGAAGTGACACATTCTAATGGCAGTTATGAGAGGAAATCGCGTGGGCGGAAATTGGCCGATGAAATTGGACGAGGTAAAAAAACATTCCCATCGTACACTCATAGACTGATGCACCGGAAGGAGGTGACACATTCTAATGGCAGTTATGAGAGGAAATCGCGTGGGTGGAAATTGGCTGATGAAATGGGACGAGGCAAAAAAAAAATTCCCATGGTACACTCATAGACTGATGCACCGGAAGAGAGTGACCTGTGAACTGCATGACAGTTATTTCCGCTTGATGACGATCAAACATGCGATTTCAAAGATCGAGTAGGCGACTGAGTGGGCGTTGAACTATCATATAACTCAGTCAAGACAGAAGTCAAGTTAGTTCCAGTTAGAGTTAGAGACGGAGATAGACGAGTTGTGGTAGGTAAAGCCACATCAGGCCGAAGGGGCCTTGGAGCCCCTGATGAATTGCAGTTAGAGATCGGACGGAGTTATAGACGATATGTGGTAGGGGAAGCCACACCAGGCCGAAGGGGCTCTTGGAGCCCCTGATGAGTTCCAGTTAGAGATTGGACGGAGTTATATACGAGATGTGGTAGGAAAAGCCACATCAAGCCGAAGGGGCCTTGGGGCCCTAATGAGTTGGGGTCCAGAGAAGATGCTGATAAAATGCAGTAAAGAAAGCCATCACCCAGCAGAGTGGGCCTCTGGGCCTCCGGTTGAGCAGCCCCGGAGAACGAGAAAGACACAACGTTGACGGCCATAAGAGTGGGGGTCTAAATATTGCAGTTTCTGTTCGGTCTCCACCTCCCTCTCACACGCAAACTTTGAATAACCTTTTCGAACTCTTACAATAAAGTGAGAGGTATATTTATAAAGAGGTCTTCCTGCGTCTGTTTATTATTGTGTCGTTATGATGCTGTAGATGACAATATAACAGTTCTTATTAATACATTGACAAGAAAATGACAATGAAGAAGCGCCGTTGACTGTGACTATGCTATCACAAAGTTTCCAATCTTCAAACATGAAGAGAAAGCATTTGAGAATAGAAACTTATTTTTAATCCTATTTTCAACTTAATATTAATTTTGAGTCTGCGTTCGCTCTCACACCGGTCATTATTATTTCACCCGGGAAAGAACTCTTAAATGCTAATTATAGGACGTGCTTGTGGTGAATTGTTCAAAGTCTTAGCAATGAAACACGGAAAACCGCGTTCAAAACCTGGCTGTTGACATTGCGCTAAAATCCTTGGGAAAGGCAGGAATTCACTAATCCTCCCTCTAGCTTTACGTAAATGTCGGCACAGATTGGGCTCCTTTATTTTTGTATGGCAACGTGTCTTGGAGAAGAAAAATCTGTTGTTCTCCACTTAAAAATTGACCATGTGTTGCATCTTGCTTGCGATTAGATACTTAAAAACGTTGATGCTTATTATAGACTATTCACCCACCACGTATATTTATTCATTTGAATTGTTTCAAAAATAATTTCAGTGTCACATGGCTAAAAAATGTTGATTGATTTTAATGGCACTATAAACCATGTAGGGTTTCATCTAAAAAAGAAGTTAGGGAATCACGTTTAGTGTTCGTAAGAGATATTTTTGTACACTATGCTATTGAATATAAATAATTTCTTAGATCAATTTGATCCCTAAACTGGACATTAACAGATATCACCGGTGAACCTGAAAGTAAAAAAGCAATAAAGAAATATTCCATTCTACTGAAATTTTCAGAAATGGATTCTCGCCATCACATACAATTTAGTGTCATAATAAGGACATTATTTTTTAGGGAGTCTTACTCCTCTGCTGGTGATAAAATCAGAGTATTGTAATACCCACTTAGAGGGCGTGATGATTTAAGGGTATGAATTTATTTGAGCTGTTTCGAAAAATTAGTTCAGTGTCACATTGCTCATACTTTCAGCCTTTATTTTACAAAGTCTATTTAGCTGAGACTGTAGAATACACAAGGCTCAGTTAGCTGAGACTGTAGAATACACAAGGCTCAGTTAGCTGAGACTGTAGAATACACAAGGCTCAGTTAGCTGAGACTGTAGAATACACAAAGCTCATTTAGCTGAGACTGTAGAATACACAAAGCTCAGTTAGCTGAGACTGTAGAATACACAAAGCTCATTTAGCTGAGACTGTAGAATACACAAAGCTCAGTTAGCTGAGACTGTAGAATACACAAAGCTCAGTTAGCTGAGACTGTAGATTACACAAGGCTCAGTTAGCTGAGACTGTAGAATACACAAACATCATCTCGGCAAAGGTGCAAGTAACCCCCACCAACGAATGTCCTGTGTATGACATTAAACAAGCTAATGGTGAGGCTTCAGAAACGGTAGGAATGATGAGTACTACGGAGTGGTGGCGCCCGATAGGGTCCTATCTGTGGGTCAACTAAATGATTCACATTTGAACCATGTGCGAACAAATGACTTTTGCTAAACTGAATTGATAGAAATAAAACTGTTCGATCATTTAACTGTGTGTAAACTAATGATTGATGTTTAGTATCATTGAGAATAATACATATCAATATATTGAACGACTTAATTTTGTTGACTTATGCTAAATGGAATTGTTTGAACTAAAATTGTTTGACCATTTAACTGAGTGTAAGCCAATGACTTATGCTTAATCGAATACTTAGTGTTACATAGCAATACTTAGATAAATCATGTAAATCTAATATATATGTATGAACTGGATTTGGCATCAAATAACCTACAATGGTTTTTATGTCATAAAACAAAAATTAATCTATATTTTTTTGAAGTCGGTGGAACTCTCGAGTTAAAGTGTTAACATCTGTTAGGTGCGATTATTTAAAACAATTAAAGCGTACCCGCCATCTTTCTTTCACGTTTGATCTGGGTTGACACTGAAAGCAACTCTGCTGTTGCATTTTTCCATATTTTAAAGCGAGAAATAAGGAATGTTTTTGCGCCCTTTATTTAAGTTCTGATAAAACTATTTCATCAAATATTATTTATCTAATAATTATATCCTATATTTTTAATTACCGAGGTTAAGCTGTTTTTTTTAATTTTCAACTTACCTGCCACCAAATATGGCGTCATAATTGATATTAGGCGGGAAAAAATGAATATGCCTTTAAAATAATTCTATTGAAAGTTAGAAATAACGAATATTATTTTTGGTTTTTTTCTATTAACATCAACACAATTATATCAAAATTATCTGTTTACATCAAAATGTATGCGTATTATTAGACTTGCATTTACTTCAATCATCCACTAAGGGCGGTGTGGTACGAGGTAAAATTTTAAGCGTAATAATACTAGTTTTAATAAAGAACTTTATTTCCTCATCTTAGGCTGTTTACCTAAACAGGGCTTGAGAAAAAGAATTGACCTTACCATTTACCCATCGTAAAGAGCGATACCTAACCAATTTCTCACTAAGCCAGATTGGACATGAAGTCATTTTATAGTTGCAGGGGAATATTATCCAGCTGTGGCCGTCAGAAGATGCTCGATCAACTCGGAATTTCCTATTTTATGGCGCCTCAGGTGCCAAGCGAGAAATTCAGCCATGCCAAGAGGGTATTACTTGTGTAGAATGTACCCTTTTATTAGACAATATATATACGCTCCCCCATTGGGGTTGAGCACTCTAGCGAGGAATTGTCTGCCGCCGCTCGCATAATGCAAAGCTCTTCAAGAGAATTGAGCACTCTGGTAGCCGATAGGGTATAAAAATGTAAACAAACGGACACTGCTGCTGTTGCTACATAAATACCTTAAAAATTCCCTTAGGCAACGTGGTCCGCTTGTTGGTCGGGCGGTCTGAGATATAGTCTAACGTAAAGTTGGATGGGATTCGATCCCGGCTTCGAGCTTCCTGCGTGTCTAGTTACACCGAAGAGTTCTGATAGAACGAAACAGTCTGTCTGTGGATGACTATATATATATATATATATATAGAGAGAGAGAGAGATAGATTGATAGATATACACAACTGAGAAAAGCTCAACAAATTGTCAAATGGCTTTCTTTAAACATGTAAAAATCAATTAAAAGTATATTTTAATACTTTTTCTTTCTCTCTGTAGTGTGATGGCTATCTGAAGAGGTTAGTTGCTCTTATGAATGGCCAGCTGAAATAAATTCATAAGAGCCCTCAAAGAAAGACCGTTAAGAAAGAATATGGGTCACAGTGGAGACCAGATGTTTATACTTGGTGACCTCACTCGGGTCGCCTGACACTGGAAGGTAGAAGCCAAACGATTGTCTGGGACCCTAAGACGGAAGTGGGGACTCCTCTCCGTCAGCGGAAATAGAAAATAAGAAAGTTAGTTTTTGGAGATGGTTCGTGGTGGACGGAACCAAAAGCCAAGTACTCCGGGTAAACGAAGACGAACAAAAAATATCTCGGAATGACCCAAGTTCTTCAAGCCAGTATTGAAAATAAGAAAAGGTTTGTCATCCCGTAAAAGAAGAAAGATTCTCCACAGGAATCCATCTAAATAAGATAAGTGACTTTGGGACTGTTTCTCCTAATACCCAATTTTATATACCCTCTCTCTCTCTCTCTCTCTCAATTTGAAGGAAAACGAAAGAAAAGAAAAGAAGAAAGACATTTATGTTAATGGACTGTTCATTTATTATATATTTGACACTTTGAAGGTGTATATAATTGTAGTAAAAGATTCATGTATTTTAATGTTCCCACGTGGTCGAAGTTGTTATTTGCATTGTCTTCTACGAGTTTATGTCATATTTCTTTTCCAGCTTTTGTTCGCCTTATGTTATCTTGCTTAAAATTGTCCTATTAATTCCTTTAAAATATCACACGGGAAACCGGAGTTGCCGACTACTACAATATGACGTCTCAACCTAGAGGTCCATATCTTCCATTGTCTAGGGGAGGAAGGAAAGCGACCTGGTGGGTGTGTGGATAGTGTGAAATTTGGAACCCCTTGCCAGCGGCGGTCAGTCTAGCCCTAAATTAATCCCTAACATAATATGCCAGTTCTTATATGTCTGAGAGAAAAACTCTGAACGAGGACTTATTCTATAAGGGATTAAGTGCCGACCTGACCCGTCTTCACACGTGCGAAAATAAAGTCCCGTTCTGGGATTTTAAAGAATTTGCCGTCACACTAATATCGTTATTGTTTCTACATTGTTAAATGATTTCAATTATTTCTATCTAACGCAACTTTATTTCAACATTAATCTTTATTTCAATATTAATCTTTATTTCAATATTAATCTTTTGTTTGCACGCGCTGAAGTGGCTACAAGTAATTCTATTTTACATTTAGCAATACTTGGAACCCTTTAATATGTGCAAATTAATAACTAGTGTTGAATAGAATAATAAGTGTAAAACAATTCAATTGAATATCGGTTATTTGTTTACATACAGTTAAATAATGAAACAGATCTATTTCAAACAATTCAGTTTAGTATTAGTCATTTGTTTGTACAAAGTTTAAATTTCAAGCTTTTATTTTTGTCCTATTAGGTGCTACTACTTTGGGTCAGATTGACCCGGGAGCAAATGCAATGAAAGGATCCTCCGCATTCCTCATACTCCAGCATTTTGGAGCATCACCATTAGATTGTTTAGGGTTATATCCACGACAAAAATTGTGGCAGGTCTTACTCCCTGCAGAGATTCAGTCGGTTTTCTACAACCCAGCATACTGGGCTGCTTAATTTTGGTTACAGTTTTAGAACTGGCCAAATTGAAAGCAATAAAAAGTAATATCTTTATTTTCAGAAGAAACTCATTCTTATTTAAAAATCATTAAAAAATATACTTGTTTAGGAGTTGATCACACACACACACACACACACACACACACATATATATATATATATATATGATTTTCAATAAAAAGGATGACTCAATTACTTTTCAATATGCAGGTATTTATCTAAAACAAAAAGAAAGAAAGAAATTATAACCTGGAGACTTCCTTATTATTTTCTTGTGCATCCTCCTGTCGAAATTGTTCTTAAACTATCTTATAAGTTCTTGAACTTGTCAGTCATTAATTTTTCAGCTTTTTCCATTGCATTTTGTCTAATATCTTGAGTGATTGTATGGTTCCTTTCCTTAGGGGCTGATTTGAGCTTTCTTCAAAGGTTTTCAATGAGTTGGAGATCACAACTCGTTGCGTAACTTGAACAAGCCATTTTACCTTTGAATGTGACAGAACGTTCATTTTGGGTTCTTATCGTATTTGAGAACCAAGAATCTTCCTTTCAAATCTTCCTTTCATATAGACGATATCACATTAGCCGTTAATTACCTCGGTAATTCTTCAATTTCATGATTCCTTTAATATTGTCAAGTACCAGAAGCTGCAAAACAACCGATTTAGAGTACACAGCTTCATTTTATCAGTAGTCGGCCTTGCCAAAATTCTATTTTCTTTTAATTTTCCACAAAACATTTCTGTAGAAGTATTATGATTTGTTCAAGTACTCTTGGCAAAAAATCAGCCGTTAATTTTCTTTTCTTTTTCAGCAGTTGATTACTCACATAGTTTTTGACCGGACAGATATTATTGGTTCAGTGTATACCACTGAAATAATATAAAACCCTAACTTATTGTTGTTCTACATCAGTCTTTAACTCTACGTTTTCCTTTATGCATTTTCAGTCGTTTACACTGATCTTCAAGTTGTTCCAGGTCAGGTTTAAACTTTACCAACGCTTGAATGTATATTCTTCTCGGTGTATTTTCTATAGTTTATTCCAACCTAATGCCCCGTTGTTCCAGGTCAGTTTTTAACCGCACCACCTTTTCCTTTGAGGTTTTTCCACAATTTGCACATATCTTTGAAGCTTTCTTCTTCCCTCAATGCGAATGCACTGAGCACCATTGAAAGAGGAAAACCCAAATCTTTGGAGACGTCTTGTAACTATTTTTAAAAAGTAAAAGGAAAAAATAAGTGGCTTTTAAATAATTTATCACAAGTAAGTCAAATATAATTATACTTTTTCTAATTGATTTAAACGGTGTCAGTTTTTATTGATTTTGCCCGTATTGTTTTTTTCTATAATTCGTATTGATTTAACATTTGTTGTTCTTTAACAAATACGAATGTCAGTAGACAAAAGCTGTTTCTCTGAATTTGTTTGGTTTTCAGGAGAAATTTCATTAAATTTCACGGTGTGTAGAACGGCAAATACAGGGATACACAAATGTACCATAGCCATAACATGGCTATGTGTGAAACGTACATCGAATGTCCATAAAAATAGAACATAGGAATCTCGAAAAACACGTTACGACTTCTTTGTTCAGGTACGAAACTTTTATTACCTTTGAGTTTAAAGGTTCTTCGACATAAGGAGAGAGAGGCACAATCTTTCTACTCTGGCCTTTTCATCTGCACCCCGCAGCACGTGTGGCACCCGCCACAAAGGCCTCCGCGAGCAAGCAAAAGTCAACCGTCTCGTTCGGTGTCTAGTCTCAACTCTACTAACTTTCTTCTAATTCCCAAAATCCTCCACGCGCTTCCAGTGCGTGACGTCATTTGCACTCTGTAACCCCGTTTCTCATCTCGGGCTATTGTGACATCTCTGAGTGACATGTCCGCTCTGCGCACACGTGCATGAACACCTGTGTTAACGTTGCACCTAAGTGACCCATGCACTGAGCCGAAAGGTTCTCAGCTTAACTAAAATCAAAGGCATGAAACGAAATCCCTCGGCCATTATATTACACAAATACGGATATAGTTATGCCTTCATCATTGTCATCATCATTGTTTTGACACTTCAATTGGACAAAGCCCTGCCCAAACTTTCCTAAAACAGCCATGTATGTGGTAGCCTCTGCCATATCAAACCAGCCAACTCCACAATTTCATCTCTTTCATAAGTTCTATACTGATTACACATTCTTCGTGTACCATTCTATTTATCTTATGTACCTTCTTTTCGAGCGATGAATCAACATTATTTTCCATAATGTTTTATCCTTGTTTTCTTTTATGCAAGCTTAAGTTAAGATTGTAAAATGTCTATTTTTACGAATACTCACTTCAATAGTTAACACAACTAAATCGGAACAAGTCAAAGCTTTACTTTTTTATTTTGAATTATTTCCTTCTCCTATATTTCATGCTGTTGTACATGTACATTTGTATGTTCTGTGTATACTGCAAACTAAATGCTCAAAATCTAAAAAAATAAAAATCTAAAGAAATGAGTTTCTTCGTGTTTTAAAAATGTAAAAATCCTTCAGCGACATTCGATAAACTCATATTGAAACATACATTTTTTACTTTTTTAAACAACAATGGAAGAGGCGCCGACATGTGTATGAGGTTTTAGTGGTTACTATTTTTGGACAGATAACAACAAACTTATTTACAACCTGGCCAAACTTCAATAAAGGAAAAAAGTATTATTAGACAGTCAGAGTAAAAGATAGAGAAGATTTCCCAAGGGTAAGAGACTTTTGCTTTCATTTTTACTTTTCGTTATTTCTAATTTCCAATAGTTGTTTTATTGTGACTGTCAACAGCGGCCTTGTAAGCAATAGTTCAAAAGATAAATACATTTGAAACGAATATTTCTATAATTGTCAATATTTGAACAAATTTTCTTGTATCTCCCGATGAAAGAAATTGATAAAACGATTATATTTTTAAATACTCGATGCGCTTGGAGTAGGTAACTTGCAAGAAATTTCAGACTTTTTCAAGATATGTTCCCAATACCCTATTTATTGAAAATTCACCGCTAAAAACAGTTTTGTTTCTCTGATATTTTATTCTATTTTTTGAGAAAAATAATGAAATTTAAAAAAAAATATTGGCAGACAAAATACACGTTGGATATTGCTTGTTACTCGTTTTTAAGTTAGTCAAGACATAACAGGGAATAAAGAAATTGATTGATGAAGCATATTAAGACGGTTCAATTAAAAGCAATGCCTGTTATGATTGGTGCTTAAGAGTTTAAGAAAATTGAAATTAGGGAAAGACCAAAAGAATTTGGAAGTGTTACATTGCATCATCATCATCATGTCGCGCAATCAGCGCGGATCTCCCTGATCCACTCACGCCACCCTTTTCTATCGTCCATCGCTTCCGGTAGGTCTTCAAGACTGCATTCTATATCGGCTCACTGTCGTTGTATGTAGATTCTAGCTGGTCGTCTTGCCCTTGATCGTCCACGTGAAGGGGTCCACTGGAGTATATCACTTAAGCCACTTAAAATGATGGTCACACTGAATCCAAGTAGGGTCAACATTGTAAAATGTGGAAAAAATGAAGCAAAAACATAATCTGCATCTGATTGTGCGGCTACTACTCTGAACAGGATTCGAAGTACCAATTAGGGTCCAATTGATTGGTCAAATAGACTCTTTTAAAAATCATGAAAATTCATTCACAATGGATAGGAATATTTTTTGTCATTTAATTGTAAATTATCTGAATTTAAAATTGTTACGTGAAACTATAAATTATTTTATAAGCATTATAACTCGTTTTTGAAACCATAAAACCATGGACAAACAAATTACTATTATCAAATAGAAAAAAATTACTTGATTAGCCAAGTGGATGTCAGGCATCTACTTACACATAAAGTAAGCCAGCTCATTCGCCTAGTGGGTAGAGTGTTCGCAAATGGTCCGGGAGACCTGGGTGCTATCCCAGGTCGCGTCATACCAAAGACTTTAAAAATGGTACTTGAAACCTCCTTGCTAAACACTCAGCAACATAACGTACGTATCAAGAGTAAAGTGGAACAATCCAGAGAAAAGGGTAGCACCCACCCCTACACCTCAGTGTAGTAGTTATTGAAAAGGGAGCCTTCTGGTTGTCTTTGACTACGGTCGCCAACTTTACTTATAATAATTCGAATTGAACAGGAGTTTTTAAAAACATACAAATATTGCCATTTTTTTCTAATACACAGAAATACTTAATGTCATTTAACTTCATGCCACATTTCGTATTTGTTTATCTATTATTCCTTGATAGGCTGTCTAATACAGTAGTTTACTAAGTTTTTCTCTTGAGCCCGAGAGCAAATGAATGTTCTCCAAAGGGAATATCAAGTTTTTAAAATTTGAATAGCTTTTCGAATCATTTTATTAGAGAAGATATACCGATATAGATGAAACCCAGATATACAGTTCACATTATTAAAACGTTTTGCCCCCTTCCAACAGACTCAACATGGAGGCTTGCATCAAGTGTCTAGGAGAGGCAGTGATTCCCTGGATCGCTCTTGTCGGTTGTTTCGCTCTGACTTTTCGGTCCAGTTCATCCTGCATCAGTTCAATGGGATTTGAGACCACTGATTGCTCCGAACAAGACTTAAGTTGAAAAATGTACTGTTCCTCTTTCTTCTTGCAAAGTCTTCTTGTATCCTTCAAATCATTATCTTGCATAAGTACAAATCATTAACCCACAAGAAACGTTACAGATTGGATAGCGTAATACTGCAGTACACTTTGATAGTCGGTCTGATTCAGTTACCCTTCACCTGGTGCAAATGCCCGCCTTTTCTATTGGTAAAAGTTCCCTACATCTTAACAGAACATCCAACATATTTTACGATTGGTGTGATAGGAGCTTCTTTTTCACCAAATTGTCACTGCCCATAGACCTTCCTATTTGACCGAAAGATTTTGAATTTCGATTCGTCAGTCCAAAGGACTTTATTACACTGCTCTGTTGTCCAGTCTTTCTGTAACTTGGCCCACTGGAACCTTTTGAATTTGTTGTTTGCCTTCTCAGCAGTTGTTTCGTGACAGCAATTCTGCTATATAGGCCAGCTCCTTTTTCTCCGTGGATACTGACATACTTTTTCGCAACATTGGTTCAGTTGGGCAGTAATTTTTGGAGTAGTCAGCCTTCTGTCACGCAATCTGATTATTCAGATAAAATTGTCCTCTGCTTTTGTTGTTGCTTTTGATCAACCAGCCCTAAGTTTTGCCTTGTTCCTGATGTTTTCTTTGCAGTATAACCCACGGTAGCTCTGTCAATTTTTATTTTTAGCTATAAAGAAGAAAAACGCCTTCAAATCAATTTTTCAGAAGATATATGGTTATGATAAGGCAAGCGTTACTGAGTAAGACTTGTATTTTGTATAATAAAAGAAGAATTTTCATTAAAAATAACAATTTTAGGATGAGAAATAAAAATTCTGGACGGTGACCAAATACTTCTGGTTGGTACTATATATATATATATATATTATGGAATAATTACAACATTTCTTTAAAAAAATTGTAGGAAAGCGTAAGTATAGCTGAAAATTAAATTTAATAATAATAATAATAATAATAATAATAGTAATAATAATAGAGAAAGTGATGGAATATAAAGGTGACAATGACACCAACTTTGATAGTTGGACTCGGAACAGTCTCCAAAACTTGGAAAGGTGACTAGAAGATATGAAAATCGGCAGACGATCGAGACTATCCAGACTGCAACACTGTGAATACTCCAGGAGACTTGAGGAGACTTGCTATCATTCAGACTCTAACCATATTTACCAACCCCTCCGCTCGGGCAGGATATGAAACAAGGTCAGTTTTTAAGCAGAGTTTAACAGGTTTGAACTCAGAGTTTTCCTTCTCCTAGACTAGTTGCCTCACCAAGGCTGAAGAACCTAGTCTACCCTGCTATTTACCCATAGCTGGGGGGGGGGAATAATTGGATTCATACCTTTCCCAAGGGTATTAGTGCTATGTGAAAAGCAATCAGTCTCATCCGGGATTTGAACTCGTGTCGCCGTGTCCATTTCCTACGACGATAACCATTATACCACGGGCACCTTCTAAGGGCTCCTTCTAAATAATACCAGCTAACGCTGGCGTGAAGAACTCACAAGGAGTGAAATAATAATAAGGATAATACGGTATTGTGTTATTTATTTTTAAAAAATAATTTCAATCGAAGATATACATTTTCTGGAACATATAATACAAGATCTCAATCTTTGATCGGCACATACACACACACAAATATATATATATATATATATATATATATATATATATATACTTCCATCTACGGTAAAAAAAAAAAATTAAAGTTTCAATGAAAAAAAAAAAGAGGTAAAAATGTAAAAAGCACAAGATGAGTTTAAGTCTCTTTAGTATTCTCCAACTCTCCCCAAAAATTCACTATCTTCATAATGGAGATTTTGTCACATAATAATCGTACACTGACATCTTTCACTTGTCTCAGTCGTTTTTCACTGTATTTATTATTCTGTCATCTGAGAAACGAATATTTTCACCCCACCATTTTTAAACGCTCCGATTTGTTTATTGTTTTGTCCATAATTGTATTTTTACAGCACTTGTATTATTGCTTTCATTATTTCATTTATAGATTTTTTAAAACTCCAACATAAAATTTCTTGAAAAAAATATTCTTGCACTTACCCTTTTGAAAACTGCTTTCTATTGACATTTCTTGGCGTGGTAATGTTCCATTGACACATTAAAGATGAATGATTGGTCTTTCCGGAAGTGATATTTTTTTTATCACTCTACGGCGCATGTCTGCCGGTCTTTGCAGGATCCGGTTTTTTGTCTGTTTTAATGGTTCCCTGAAGCCTCGTCAGTGTGACGTCTACACTTCCTTCCTTGAAAATCTTCAGGCAAAAGTACGACTGTGTCTCATGTGTGTAATATATTTATCGCCTTGAGGATGATTGAAGTAAACACATTCCATAAAGAAAGCTGTTAATTTTTCAAGGAAATTTTATTATATTTGTCATTTCACCTTGCTTAAAACTGAAAATATGTGTTGATCTACTATTCGCATGTACACACACACACACATAAATGTTTTATCTCCAAAAAATATTTCTGTATAGATATCAATGCATATGTATGCAGAAATGGTAATATATATCTAAAAACTATTAGGTGAAATTACTTTTTTAAGTAACCACTACACCTTCCACATACGTATATATATATATATATATATATATATATATATACGACATATTTATTAATTGAGACCGGACTTCGTGTTTTAATACATTCTGTTCTTTCTATGTGATTCATGAAGAAGCGTCGATCGATATATCTATTTTATTAGCAATGTCAACCCGTTCATGGTTAATTTATGACAAGATGTTAGTGAATCGCGTTCATTGTACATCTATAAATACTTGAAACAAAGTAATTATTAATATTTTGTTGGAATACTAGAAACCATACAACTGTAAGCAAATTATTTGTATTAGATTAGAATACTTCATATCGTATAACTGTGTGCAAAATAACTCCCCAAAACAAAAAAATCAACTAACCCTCAAGAAACAACGATACAAAAATATGAAAGGAAATGTATATTGCATGCAGTTTCATAACTTCTAAGAATAAAATCACCCCTGAGGGTGTTACATGCCATTAAAATCAATTAAGTCTATAATCAAGAAATTACTAAATGTTAATATCCAGAACTTTTTTTCATATCACATTATACCAGATTTGATTTCTTTGTTTAATGGCATATCAATACTCGTAAGTTATTTAATACCAAAATCATTCTTATTGAAGGAGGGTAGCAAGGGTATAAGAGGATACATACCTTTTCAAAGGGAATTAGTTCGAAAGTTAGCGTAAAAGTGAAATTTGAGTTTGAACTAACTCACTTTGTTGTTGCAGACCTGCACGTTTGCCACTCTCTCTTCGGTTCCTTCCCATCATTTTAACAGACAATACAAAAAGTCCTATTCTTTCTGCAAGAGACATCCTATTCTTTCTCTACTTTTCAATTCCACTTTCCGTATATTTATCGTCCCTAATTTTTTTCTTTCAATACTTTCTTTGTTTCTTTAAAGCATTTTAGGAAAATTTCATTGGCGTAGTGGATAGAGACCTGGGTTCAATCCCAGATCGCGTCATACCAGAGACTTTTGAAATGGTACTTGACACCTCCTTGCTTAACACTCAGCTCTATAAAGTACGTATCAAGGGTATAGAGGGGCAATCCAGGGAAAGGAGTAACGCCCTTCCCTACACCTCGGTGTAGTAGCTATTGAAAAGGGAGCCTTCGGGTCGCCCTCGACTACGGTCGCCAACTTTACTTTTACTTTATTTGACGCAATATCAATCAGTCGATGTTCATGAGTTCTTACTTACTTAACTGGTATCACCATCTTTAAGCTGTAGACTAGAGAAAATGCCGAGACATTTGTTAATAATTATGGTATAAAGTATGGGAACTCTGTCTGAGAGCGTCTAATGCACATTTTAATTCGTGACGCCATGTCTGTGGTGCTCTCAAGTGAGTTAAGTACCCCTAAACTGCATCTAATGTTGAGACTGTCGTTCTGAAGATATGGTGGGGATATGATGTACCTCTTCCTTGACATAAATTCCTGGATCATTCTATCCTGGAATAATATTACCATTTAGGGTCCCATTCATACGTCAAATAAATGTTTAAAATTTATTCGTATTCAATCAGATTGTGTGTAAAAATATGAAAAAAACTACACAAAACATATAAATATGGACGTACCATGAACGGAATTCCCTAACTTGTAGACCTGAAATAACCCTAGATTAGTTGACATGGCGTTAAAATCAGTCAAACAATCATTTAATTTGTCACTAAAAATCAAATGTTCAGGCCACAATGAAATTATAAGTCCAAATTCCATCTCCACTTCTCTAGTTGGTTGTTTTTGTTATGGAACATCAACACTTATGGTTTATTGACTGCTAAATTCTTTTTTTTTTTATAGACCTATGATTTAAAAGCAAATAGTTTATTGGTTGCTTTATCTTTAAACAAATCGTTCGAGCTCATTTGTTTGCACATAGTAAAATGGTAACAAGTATTCCCATCTAATATCAATGATTATATTCAATATCTATTACATCTTTGCACACAGTTAAATGGATTCATAAAACTAATAACTATATTTACCCAACCCCTCCACTCGGGCAGGATATGACACAAGGTCACTTTTTACGCGGAGTTTAGCAGGTTTGAATTCAGAGCTTTCCTTCTCCTTGACTAGCTACCTCACCAAGGCTGAAGAACCTAGTCTGCCCTACTATTTACCCATAGATGGAGGGAGAATAATCGGATTCATACCTTTCCCAAGGGTATTAGCGCTATGTGAAATGCAACCAGTCTTGTCCAGGATTTGAACTCGTGTCACCGTTACACCACGAGCACCTCCGTTCATAAAACTAATAACGGTAATTCTTTGTAAATTATTGAATATTTCTATTTTTAACCATAGATAGGACTCTAACGAGAATTACCACTCTAAGTCAGGGTAAACCTGGGGATAATGACAATCAAGGGGTACTTCACATTCCTCAAAACCCTATTACTGGAGCCTTGCCATCAGATGCAGTTTATTGTCATAAACAGGACACTCGTTGCAGCGGGGAGATAATACCCCTTTCGCAGAAGTGAAGTCGGTGTATACTACTGCCTCAAACAACTGGACAGTCTCTTTTTTACAGAAATATTAGGAAGAGGATATTTCGTACAGCTGTTTTTCAATCAACTCGTCTTACGTTACGAAAATAAATTAACGCATGCCTTTCACATCAACCACGAAATGGATCGGCCACTGTTGCAGTTCCGACGTGTGAGGCTTCTACCTTGTGATTACAGTTATATAAACACAACCCGGATTGAAGATTCGTGGATTCATTTGAATTAAGGCACTGATTTGATGAGTAATCATTGCAATGTATTATTTACCACATCGGCTTATCACCAGTGAAATATACGGATATTCATTAGCGTGTGTTTGTGAGCACATGTTTCACAATTACCTGACAGGTAGGCATAGACAAAACCGGATCTGTCAGAGAGTTGTGAATGAGTAATTTGAAATCATGACTTTAATCAACTACATAATGGGACGATAATATATATATATATATATATATATATATGTATGTATGTATGTATATATATATATATATATATATATATATATATATATGTATATACCAAGCAATATTTATTAATTACCAGTGCTCAGTATCGATGATAGAGGATGTATATCTCAGTTAAGAAAGAGTAGAGAGAGTATAAAAAGTACTTTTTGATTGTATTATTCGGCATATAAGGGACAATGTTTTACTCAAAATATCTTTAAGTTCCTCTGCGTCCTAGATGCCATATGTAGGTTTTAAATTCGCGATAGTCGACCAAAACTAGTTACCTAGTGACTACTATTAACTTAGACTTTTGAGTAACTTTAATATACCTCTTGTCATTATTCAAAAGCTATCGTGCAGATTAAAAGTGTTATCATTAATAATATTCGTTATATTAATTTCATCGCCTTTATTATTTGTTCTTTGTTGTTTTTTTTTCTTGATTTGCTCCGCTAAAGTTGGAGTGTGTCTTATACACCCATGCGTTTTATATGCCATCATATGCGGTATATAACACAAGATAATTCTTTACGGAGAGAAGATGAATGAATTGTCGGCATTAATATTAGAGTGCTCGGTACTCGCCAAATAAAAAATAACAAGATAATTACTCAGGCTGTTATTGCCGTTACTAAAGGTTTCACGTACCAAAAACTCTCTCAGTCAACAGAAAGAAGAATATATTTACTGAATAGATCAAGCATTTAATAAATATGACTATGCTCTAAGCCGGAGGAGTAAAGAAAAAATGGGGAATGTAAGTACGGAAACAATGGAATCAACAGGAAGAAAGAAATAAGACGTGTTGCAAAGATAGGAAGTCTGTAGGAAGGTGTTTTTTTAATGTTTCTCTTCTTCCTTTATTTAATGTTTTCGACAATTTTTGCCCCAAGACACTCAGAGTAACAACAATAAGAATGAGAGTAATTGTTTTAATTTATACACACACACACACACACACATATATATATATATATATATATATATATATATATATATTGTGTGTGTGTGTGTGTGTGCGGGCGTGTGTGTGTGTTTGTAATTATTAAATATTATTGAACATGATATCACAATATATATATATATATATATATATATATATATAACTCTTTAACATTTCGATTTTTAAAAAGATATCTTCAGGGTGATATTAATATGTAATTTTCTATCTCACCCGAAAATTATTTTCAAAAGAAAAAAAAAATTATCATCCACTGACAGATCTGTTTCGTTCTATCAGAACTCTTCAATGTGGTTAAACATGCTAGATTCCCGAAGCTGGGATCGAAACCCGGTTGACTCAAACGCCAATCAACCACTCAGCCACGAGGAAACCAACGCAATATATATATATATATATATATATATATATAGAGAGAGAGAGAGAGAGAGAGAGAGCCCGGTTGGTTGAGGCAGTTGATTACACTAACTGTATCTCTTTAGAGGGGTAACAACCCCACCTCAATGAGTATCAGATGGTGAGGTTTTAGGAAATGTGGAGTACCTCTTCATTGCTATTACTCCAAGGTTCACTATGACCTGGAGTTATTTTACCTGTTAATTTCCCATCTATGGATCGAATAGAACTGTTTGAGCATTTAACAGAAAGCAAACAAACGACTCAAGTTAAACTAATTGTCAGTACTACAAAGCAACCCATGGAACCATTTAATTGTGAGCATGCAAATGAGCCACGTTGAATTAAATCATTAGTGTTGAGAAGGAAAACCTGAAATGATTTAAATATGTGCAAGCGAAAAACTATTTGTTTACAAATCGTATACATTTAATATCTTCAGGGATAAATAGGATGTTGCATTAAATAACCTATATTGTAAAAAGTGACCTGGTGTCACAACCCCTCCGAGCAGGATGTGACATCAGGTCATTTTTAAAGCTGCGTTTAATAGGTTTTAATTCAGTTTTCTTTCTCCAAGTGTTACATAATGAATAATTTGCCTAATAATTTTGTAAGGTAAGTGTAAAGTTCAAAATATATGAATTCAAAACTTAACAGGTAATTCATAAGAAGAAGAGTCATAGAAAATAACTAGTGATATGATGGACATAACTTGATTACCTGGTTGACCTTTTAAGCAGTTCTCAGATTGGTTGGTTCAATTGTGAGAACGGTTCAGTTAGACAGAGTAGTCCAAAGCGCCATAGTAATCGGACGCCTAAAATGGCTATGACCTCAGCCGTATGTTGACTTGGGAAATTGTGTAAATAAAGACGTCGAACATCAAGCAAAGTCTTTGTGTCTTTTTTGATAAGAACAGAAGCGGACATGGAGACCAAGATAATTCCAAGACAACCCGAAGTACTCAGATAGAAGACTAAAGAATTCGGCTAAAGAGATGAGAATAAAAAAAAGATTGAGGTGTAAATCTTCGCGGTTCCCTGTCTATTCCGACTCTTTCTTCAACCAGCTACTTAGCCAACCATTACATACCTTTCTTAAAGATAAAAAGACATGACATTTTTCTACGTAAGTTTTATTGCCTTTCTTCATCTCCTAGACCGGTTACCAAATCAAGGCAAAAGAACACAGTCTGCCTGATTATCTACACATGGCTTTAGGTAGAATAATTGTGTTCATACCTTTCCCAAGTTTATTAGCAAATCGTTTCGTTCAGGATGTGAACTCTGTTCACCGCCTCCATTCCCAACAAAAATTACTATTACACCAAGAACAAATAAAAATATTCTGTGACATAAACCTTTAGTATTACCTTCATCATAGGATATCATCATAATCATCATCATCATAAGTCAGGTTGATAAGAAAGAGTCTCTTTACTCCCTCTCACTCTATCTATCCTAATTGTACATCGCTCCTTACAGATCCTCTAGACAGCATCCGGTGTCCGCACAGAGCTGATAAAATGAAGACTTCTATTTTATCTTATTAGAGAGACGAAATTTTCATAGGATCGATAAACTGTCAAAAGTTTTCAACGTCTTCGATAAGCTTATGTTGATATAAATTTCAGTGAATGAGATGTTCAAAACAGCATGGAATATTATTGTGCTGTTTCCATCAGGCTTTTTCTCTGAGTTTTTCCATTGATTTCATGTGGTGCATCCATATTGTAGTACCGACACTGACACGGCTTCGAAAATTTCTATTTTACTTTATAAGAGAAACGAAAATTCCATTGGATCGATTAACTGACAGAAGTTGTCTACGCCTTCCCTAAGGTTATATTGATATAAATTTCAGTAAATGAGATATTGCTGCTGAAGTATGCTAACAGGTCTTCTAATTTCAGTGGCTTGACATTTAATGTAGAGATGGCACCCTTTTTTTAAATCACATCAATTTTTTATTTGCGTTTACAAAGAGAACAATGCCTTTCCCTGCTTGCTCTAGACTATGTAGGATGGTTTCGGCTCCGGCTGATGTATTTGTGAGAAGCACTTGATCATCTGCATAGTCGGTGTCAGTCATAGATTCTTGAGGATATCGTCTGCTTCTTGTCTTTTTTTAGTTGAAACCAATTTCCCTTATTAGATCTATCGATATTCATATTACCTAAAGAAGGCACATTATAAACAAATATGGTGCTTTTAAATCTCATTGTAAAACTCCAGCGAAAATGTCAAATAATTTAGTATTACCATCCCGTGAGCGAACCATTGCTTTAGAAGTTTTATAAAGCATCATTATGGCGGTGGATCCCCACACACGGCCGCGCAAAAGCAGGACGACCAGCACGAACGTACATTCAGCAGCTATGTGAGGATACAGGTTGTTGTCCTGAAGACCTACCTAGGGCGATGAACGATAGGGAGGAGTGGCGAGAGAGGGTCAGGGATATCCGTGCTGCCAGCACGATATGATGATGATGATTATGGCGGTAAAAATTTCTTTAGGAAGAACATATTCTTGTAGTATTTGTTCACCTTTCCCCCTGTGTATGCAATCATATGTGTTGGAGAATCTACAAGTTGTTTCCTCGAGACATTTTGCATCTACTCTTTCGAATCTGTGAAGATGTGAATTGAAAGCTGTTGCGATTTTTTCCCAAGAATTTTTGCAATTTCAGATCGATTGTAAGGTTTATAACACTCTGCTTCTCAACCTATCATATGTACCCAAATTTAAACATCTCTGACACCTAAAGATTAAAACTTGTAAAATTCATCATTGGTACTTACATTCTCAGCTAAGATTTTCTTAATTAAGAAAATTTTCTAGCTAAGTTTTGATTTAATGCAGCCCAAATTTTGTAATATTTTGATATTGTAGCATTTAGATTTTCTTTCTGATTTTTGTAATTTAGGGTATGGCCTTTGAGGTCACAACCGAACAAGAAAAAAGATTCATCGCTGAAATGACCACAATCCCACTATTCTTCAGTCCATATGACGTTTTCAGTGGCAAATTTCAGTCGGCTCATTTTGTTCTTTTTAGAAATGTAAGTCTACGTAGAAGCTACTCGACTGTTCAAATTTATTTCATTAAGTTTTCTGGAAATAGTGTCTTGATATTTTAATGTCAAAGTTTAGCATTAGTTCTTTTAGAGATAGCGGTTTCTGTTGCAAATCGATCCTTTTTCGATTTCTGGCTCATCTATCTGTCTTTCCTTGCAGTAGTTTTCCCAGGCCTGTTGGTTTCTTGGCTTTATATGACCCAGTTTCCTCAAGTTTTCTTAAAATACTATGAATAACACTTTTAGATTCCCCCTCAGTCTTTGAAATATCGCCAATCTTCATTACGTAACTTGACTATCAGTTCCAATGATGTCACAGATTTTTTCTCCATGTTTAAAATGAAGAGCTGGCGGAATTTACTAAAAACCCTATTTTATATTCTCACGTGAAGCATTTTATAAATTATACAAAATAATTACTGAATTTTACGGCTTTATTTAATCGTCCTGATGTTTTTGTTCATCTATTTTTTTCGAATGTTATATAATTATTCTAATAAATTTATGAAAACAAGTTTATTGAGCTTTATATTTTGGAATTATGTAAAGTAAAGTAAATTTGGCGACCGTAGTTGAGGGCGACCAGACGGCTCCCTTTTCAATAGCTACTACACAGATGTGTAGGGGAGAGCGTTATTCCTTTCCCAGGATTGCTCCACTTTACGCTTGATACGTATCTCATATTGCTGAGTGTTAAGCAAGGAATTATCAAGTACTATTTTTAAAGTCTTTGGTATGACGCGACCTAGGATTGAACCTATGTCTCCCGGACCATTGGCGAACATTATACCGTCTAGACCAATGAGCTGGTTTTATGAAATGTCCTACGAAGCTTTAAAACAAAAAGTTATTTCACAATTAGATTTTTAAAAGCATCGTTCCGATCTTTATCCTCGTTATTGAGCAAGTCCTGGCGACAACACCCCACGAGACGCCAACTGTACGGCCACCTACCTCCCATCACAAAAACTATACAGGTCAGACGAGCCAGACACGCCGGACACTGCTGGAGAAGCAAAGATGAGCTCGTTAGTGACGTACTACTATGGACCCCCACATATGGCCAAGCAAAAGCAGGACGACCAGCCCGAACTTACATACAGCAGCTATGTGAGGACACAGGATGTAACCCAAAAGACCTGCCGGAGGTGATGGACGATAGGGAAAAGTGGCGAGAGATGGTCAAGGATATCCGTGCTGGCGGCACGTCTTGATGATGATGATGATTGTATATATATATATATATAGGGACAAACTCAGCCTTGAGCTACCGAATCTGTGTTATCACCCTGGTTGGCGGCTGATGAGGCTAGGGTATCGCACGTGCGTTCACACGTTGTATTATGAAAAAAATATATACATATAGGGACAAACTGTGGTGAAGATCTACCTTCCAGGAGAAGTTAACAATGAAATCAAAAGTAGAGAAAGACGCCCCAGCATCAACCTTCAGACTTGTTGGTTTGATTTGATTGTAAAAGTCTGGAATAAAACCTACTATTTGTATTGTCACCGACTATCTGGCCATGTTTTTCAAAGTAGATGTTGGGAGTAGCATAACTGTGTCATATTCACATATATCACAATAATTCAACGATGTTCACTTGTCTTATTACCTTATCATCATACACATTCTATATATATTTCCAAAGTTGAATTAATAATCATATTTACCCAACCCCTCCGCTCGGACAGGATATGACACAAGGTCAATTTTTAAGCGGAGTTTAACAGGTTTGAATTCAGAGTTTTCCTTTCTCCTAGACTAGTTGCCTCACCAAGGCTGAAGATCATAGTCTGCCCTACTATTTACCCATAGCTGGAGGGAGAATAATTGTATTCATACCTTTCCCAAAGGTATTAGTGCTATGTGAAATGAAAACAGTCTCGTTTTGAACTCGTATCGCCGTGTTCCTTTCCTATGACGATAACCATTACACCACGGGAACTTCCATAAGTTGAATTAATTATAACTCAGCATGTTGGAGATATAGTTTTCTTGGTCATGTCGGCAATGATTTGTCTGAATATGTATATATATATATATATATATATATACAAACACACACACACATATTTATATATATATGTGTGTGTGTGTGTGTGTGTGTGGAAAAACAAATCTTTCTTTTAAAAAAGTAGCCAAATAATTACTGAATTTTACGGCTTTATTTAATCGTCCTAATGTTTTTGTTCATCTATTTTTTCGAATGTTATATAATTATTCCAACAAATTTATCAAAACAAGTTTATTGAGCTTTATATTTTGGAATTATGTAAAGTAAAGTAAAGTTGACGACCGTAGTCGAGGGCGACCAGACGGCTCCCTTTTCAATAGCTACTACACCGATGTTTCGGGGAGAGCGCTATTCCTAAATTAATTATTTTTCGCCTTCTCATGCCAGTCTCATGACTATACACTTCATGGATTTGTAAAAAGTCAAGCTTTCTCACCTCCTCCTATATATATATATATGTGTGTGTGTGTGTGTGTGTGTGTGTGTGTGTGTGTGTGTGTGTGTGTGTGTTTGAGTCAGTCTGTGATACAACGAAACTGTCTGATGACAATATATATGCTCCTCCATGGAGGTTGAGCACTCTGGCAAAGGAATTTACGGCTGCCGCTTGCATAATGCAAAGTTCTTCGAATGAATTGAGCACCCTGGTATTCGGTAAGGTATAAAATGTTAATAAAACGAATGCTGCTGCTGCTACTTAATAACTTATAATTACCTAGTTGACGTGGTACGCTTGTTGGCCGAGTGGTCTCATACTATGTCTAACGTAAAGTTGGGTGGGTTTCGATGCCAGCTTCAAGCGTCCTAGCCACACTGAAGAGTTGTGATACAACGAAACAGTATGTCTGTGGATGACAATATGTACATATATATATAAATGAATATACATATGTATACATTCGCGTGTATGCATATCTAAATGTGTGTGTGTGTGTGTGTACATATATATATGTGTGTGTATACATATGTATATATGTGTATACATATATATATATATATATATATATATATCAATATAAACCTACACGTCTATATATATACACATAGTAAAGTTGGCGACCATAGCCGAGGGTGACCCGAAGGCTCACTGTTCGATAGCTACTACACCAAGGTGTAGGGAAGGGCGCTACTCATTTCCTTGGATTGCTCCACTTTACCCTTGATCTGTATCTTATCATGCTGAGTGTTAAGCAAGGAGGCATCAAGTACCATTTTTAAAGTCTTTGGTATGACTCGACCTGGGATGGAAACCAGGTCTCCCGGGCCATTGGCGAACGCTGTAACCGCTAGGCCAACGTCCGGTTTATATATATATATATATATATATATATATATATATATAATGGATATCTTAAAAAAAAAACACACACATATATAAGTACGGGTCTGATATAGATGAAATCAGATTAATATAGCTAAGAGCGTACAAGAATACAGAAAAAGATTTAGAAGAACGAGAAACACACTAAGTTAAACACAATTCGTAATTCATATACTTTTAGTTCATAATATATACGCAGTATAAGAAATGTATAAGAAACCTCTGCGTCGAATACCGGCCATCTTTGAACATCTTCATTTGTAACCTAAGTTTTCACACTAGCGCACAATGTGTAAATGAGAAACACAGTCTCATCATCATCATGACGTGCGGCTAGCACGGATATCCCTGACCCTCTCTCTCCACGTCTCCCTATCATTCATCGCCTTCGGCAGGTCTTCGGGGTTACATCCCGTATCATCACATAGCTGCTGTATGAATGTTCGAGCTGGTCGTCCTGATTTTGATTGGCCATATGCGGGGGTCCACAGGAGCACATTACTTACGATCTCCTCTTTGCTTCTCCAGCAGTGTCCGGCATGTCTGGTTCGTCGAGCTTGTATAGTTTTCGTGATAGGAGGTAGGTGGCCGTAAAGTTGGCGCCGTGTACACAGTCTAATGTACCGCTATTAAACAATTTTTGGTCGATAGAACAATATATATTGTCAACTAAATGACTGATAAAAAATACGAACCTGATAGAGATAGATTCAATGACTATGGACTAAATATATAAAGAGAATTATAGAAATTGCTGAGCCCAAATCACAAAAGAAACTGTACGAATGTAAGAAAAACGTGAAGAAATCTGAACCAAAAAAATAACTGCACAGATGACAGTAGAGACGAAGAGACTTCACCAGCCCAGCTAGAAGAATTGAGCGTCTTCAGGTAAATACGAATCCATAGCAGGACACATAGTCATTTCGTATGCATTAGTTTTATAATGGGGGTCAAACATTCATAAACCTTCGCTGGCCTCTTTGTGTTTCCAGGGTCATATGTAGAATGGCGTAAAAATGATTTTTCTGATAGATGCAGGCATCAGAAACTGACGTTGATTTTTGCACAGTTCAGTTTGTGTGATTTTGTCGAATAACACCTTGGGAAGATTGAGGAAATTCTCCCTTTCAGAGCGCTGCAGGAATTTGACAAGTTAACGATGGTCCGCCGGGAAAAGAGACAAAAAAAAAAAAAAAGAAAAGAAAAGAAAAGAAAAAAGAAAGAAAGCAAGAAAGAAAAGAAAAACACACTGCTTCTTTCTTGTAGTAATGAATTCATATGACTACAGAATGGGGAAGATTGACTATATATATATATATATAGAGAGAGATTGACTATATATATATATATATAGAGAGAGAGAGAGAGAGAGAGAGAGAGTGAAAGACAAAGAGAGAGATGATAAATGAGAGAGAAATAGAGAATGACAGTAAGTGCAAAGAAGAAAATTTGAAAACAATTCTGGGAAATAGGGATAGGAAAAAAACTAAAGAAAAAAATTACAAACCCCGCAAAAAGTAAGAGAATAAATATGGAAGATAACTGATAACTAAAAAGGAGAGAGAGAGAGAGAGGGAGAGAGGGGAAGAGAGAGAGAGAGGGAAAGAGAGAGAGAGAGAGAGGGAAAGAGAGAAATTGAGAGAGAGAGAGAGAGATCAATACAGGATAAAAGGATAAATGTAAAAAAAAAATGAATTGAGAATAAAAATGAGAGAAAAAAAAAATATACGACACAAGAATAAATGAAAAAATATAAGAAGTAAAGAAAAAATGTTGATGTGAAAGAAAAACTGAGCCTTGAAACAAAAGAGTAAAACGAGTAAAGATATATATGTGCCTCTTTGAAAGAAAGAAAGAAAGAAAGAAAGAAAGAAAGAAAAGTTAAGATTGAAAAAAGAGAAGGAACTTAAAAAAATAGAATGATAGAACGGTATGAAACAAAAAAAAAGAAAAAACATATGACAAACAAAAGAAAGAAAGAAAGAAAGAAAGAAAGAAAGAAAGAAAAGTTAAGATTGAAAAAAGAGAAGGAACTTAAAAAAAATAGAATGATAGAACGGTATGAAAAAAAAAAGAAAAACATATGACAAACGAAAGAAAGAAAGAAAGAAAGAAAGAAAGAAAGAAAGAAAGAAAGTTAAGATTGAAAAAAGAGAAGGAACTTAAAAAAATAGAATGATAGAACGGTATGAAACAAAAAAAAAGAAAAACATGACAAACAAAAGAAAGAAAGAAAGAAAGAAAGAAAGAAAGAAAGAAAAGAAAGAAAGAAAAAAGAAAAGTTAAGATTAAAAAAAGAGAAGGAACGATGAAAAAATAGATTGATTGAACGGTATGAAACAAAAAAAAAGAAAAACATGACAAACAAAAGAAAGAAAGAAAGAAAGAAAGAAAGAAAGAAAGAAAGAAAGAAAGAAACGTTAGGATTAAAAAAAGAGAAGGAGTGATGAAAAAATAGATTGATTGAACGGTATGAAACAAAAAGAAAGGAAAAACTTATGACAAACAAAAGAAAGAAAGAAAAAAAGAAAGAAAAAAGACCTAAAAACGAAAGATGAATGGTGGGATACACATAAAAAATATACGATAGGCAAAGAAAGAGAGAAAAAAGGAAAGAAAGAAAGAAAGAAAGAAAGAAAGAAAGAAAGAAAGAAAAGTTGAGAATGAGAAATAGTAAAACGAGACATGTAAAAAGAAAGATAATAAAATGAAAGATTGTACGGTATGGTACGAAGATCAAGAAAAAATTATGGCATTTAAAGAATAAAGGGAAAAAAAGTAGAAAAATGAAAAAGAAAAGTTGAAGATATTTTTGATAAATAGAATGAAATGATATGATAATAAAAACGACATAGCACCCAAAAAATAATGACTAAAAGAAAGAAAAATAAAGAACGGAAAGGAAGTGATAGAAGAAAATAAAAATAGAGCAGTATGAAAATACACAGAAGAAAAATAAGCACCCAAAAGAAACCTAGTATGAATGAAAAGGTAAGGAAAGAAATAAAATTACATAGCATATAAAAAGAAAAAAGAAAAAATTCTAGAAATAAAGATGTAACATTAGAAAGAAAGAAAAAGGCATTATTTTATAAAGAACTGAACAAAAGAAGAAAATATGATAAATAAAACGCTAGCATGAAAGGTAAGACGCAAAAATACACAAAACGTGCAGGGGGATTCCTCGTGGTGTAATGGTTAAAGCGATGGACTGCGGAATCGTAGTATGCGAGTTCGTACTCCAGTCGCGCTATTACGTTCACTTTCGGGCAAATACCCTTAGGAAAGGTATCAACCCCCTTATCCTCCCAGCTACTGTTCTTCTAGGACAATGGCTTTGGCATTAAATAACCTACAATGGTTGATATGCCATTAAACAAAGAAACCGAACCGTGCAAGCGAGAAAGAAAGAGTAAACAGGATATATTTTGAAAGAAGAAAATTATGCCAAAGATAAATGAGAACACTGAATGAATGAAATATTAATATACCGTCTAAAGAGAAACCACTCAACTCGCGAAACAATGAATGAAAACTATCCGTCATTTTTTCTTCATATCAAGCGCAAACGCCCTCTAAGTCACAAAACACAACACTAACAAATGTAGCATTTAGTTAACGTCTCTGTCCTAAAATAAATTGCATTGCTGTTATTGTTGTTGATTATAATGACAATAAGAAAAAAGAGAGACATAACAAAAAAAAGGCAGTTGTAATGACCATCAACTTATGACCCCACAAACACTTGAGACTGAGGAGAACATTAACATCAGTGAAAGAACAGAGAGGGAAAAATTTAAATAAGATTTTATCTTAATTATGAGCTTGTAAGCTAAAAGGGGAGGTAAATCAGGTTAAGCTAGGTGAAAATATTTTTTTCAGTGTAACATAGAATATCTAATTCACAAAGACTTGTAATTCAAATTGCTTATGTTAGTATTTATAGTCCGCTACCAATATCAGCTTCCTATGATTACGAGACAAAGGACATTTATAAGCCGTCTTGATCTACTCTTAGCTCAGTCGGCTTGAGTTGTAGAATACACCGACTGCTTTTTTGCTGAGGAGTAAGACCTCTCGAACGAATGTCTTTGATATAACAATTACCTGCATCTGGTGGTTTTGTTTTGGTTTGGTTTTATGGCATATCAACCATTGTAGATTATTTAATGCCAAATCAATTTTTATAAATATAAACAGTTCTATTTCAAACATTTCAGTTTAAGGTAAGTACACATTTTAAATGTCAAAAATAGTCCTATTTCAAGCTATTCCGTTTAGTCAACAAAGTTAAATGCTTCCAAGTATTACTATCTAACTGGAACAATTTAATTCAACATTAGTCATTTATTTACAGTTAAATGTAAAAAAAAAGTTTCATTTCTAATAATTCAGTTAAGCATAAATACTCAGTTTAAATATCGAAACAGTTCTATTTCGAACAATTCAGTTTAGCATAAGCACATATTTTAGTTCTATTTCACCCACAGATAGGACCCTATCAGGTTTTACCAGTCCAGGCCAGAGTGGACCTAGGAGAGATGACAATGAGAGGGTACTCGACATTCCCTAAAGCTCCTGCATTATTGGAGCTTTAACATCAGATCGCTTCGTGTCATATTCCAAGACACGCTTTGGGAGAGTCTAACACCTCAGCAGAGATGCAGTCTGTATGTTCTACAGCCCCAGCCGACATGACCAGCATATGATGGTGAGACTTCTTTGGGGAATGTAGAGTACCTCTTCATTGCCATTACTTCCAGGTCTACTTTCTGTGGGTGTGTTAGTTACTATTAGGATCCCATCGACACGTGACTAGCAAAGGCAGGGACAGTTATTGATAGGCTATTGGTCATATGGAAGTCAAACCTGACCGATAAAATAAAACGCAGTTTCTACCAAGCAGCAGTCGTGTCGATACTGCTGTATGGATGCATTACATGGACGCTAACTAAACATGTGTAGAAAAAGCTTGACGGCAACTATACAAGAATGCAACGAGCAATATTGAACAAGTCATGGAGGCAGCATCCCCAAAGCAGCAGCTGTACGTCCACCTACAAGCCATCATGAAATCTATCAAAGTTAGACGAACCAGACACGCGGAACACTGCTGGGGAAGTAAGGACGAACTCATAAGGGATGTACTCCTGTGGACCCCTTCACATGGACGAGCAAAGGCAGGACGACCAGCTAGAACCTATAAGACCGCAGCTCTGTGACGATACGAGATGTAGCTCTGAAGATCTGCAGAAGCAATGGACGATGGGGTGGAGTGGCGAGAGAGGGCAGGGATATCCGTGCTGATGACACGGCATGATGATGATGATGATGATGATGATGCTGGAAACGATTTAACAGATTGCTGTACTTCGAAACATTTGAATGTGCAAACAAATAAGTCCTGGCTCGTGCGAAAGTTTTTAATTCTAAACTATCCGTTTAGAAACCATATATTCAATATATATATGTATGTATATACAGGATTTGATATTAGATAACCTGCAATGGTTGTTATGCCGTAAATCACAACCAATCAAATCGCTCTACTAATTCTATACTGTTTCATTGACTACTTTCGACTTATATATTCAACATAATATTCTGAGTAACTTTAAAATACTTTTTCTAAAAGTAACGGAACTGTACTGCATATTTTGCAATGAATATCGTTTTATGTGCGTCATTAGCATTTTTGTCAGAAAAGAGTAATTTTTATGATTTGATTTTCTTTAAATATGCCGTGTATATGTTAGCTTAAAAAATACAGACATTGGCGATTTTGGCCGCAACAAAACACTTTTTAATTGAGTTCCCACCTTAATTCTGGGCCCAGAATTGAGTTCGTTTGGTTGGGTTTTATTAGATATCAACCTTCCTTGGTTATTTAACACCAACTCCTCTTTTTCCATCCTATTAAATACATATGATGTGTTAACGGATAGTTTGTAAGTAACATTTGAAACAATTCAGAACTCATTTGTTTGCACACAATTAAATCGTTTTAAGTATTCCTATCTAACGCTAATAAATCTATCAACTAAAAATATTTTATTTGAATATAGTATAATGATTCTAATTTTTCCAATCGAACATGAATAATTCTTTTTGGCGGGGATCATTTATTGGCTTAAAATTAAATGGCCTGAAGCATTACTGTTTTAACATTAACACTCATAATTAATAACAATCTTTTGTTTCATCACAGTTAAACGGTTTCACGTTTTGCTATCAAACAAAAATAGTTTTATTTGCCCTCCATTAAATGGTTTCAAGTGTTGCTATATAAAGATAACAATTCAATTTAACATCAATAATTTTTTTGCTCACAATTAAATGGTTAAACAGTTCAATCTGACTCAGAAATAAAATCATACATGGTTCCACCTCTCTGGCTGGGAGTGGAGCTGGGAGTAATAGCAATAAAGGGGTATTCCATATCCCCCACACAAAGTTCCAAGACTGCAGCCTCACCATCAGGTGCAATTTAGTGACACACCCAGGATATGTGGGGTATTGGATATGCAGCATGTATTTCTCCCAGGTGAGTATGACATCCCCACCCAAAAAGGATGTCTTGAGTATGATGCTAAAGAGTATCTGGTAGTGTGGCTCCAATTTTAAAGATATAGTGAGTGTGGAGTACCCCTCCATTGTCATCACGCCCAAATCCACAGATACTTCTTATTAGGATCCAATCTACGCATCGAATCGTTCTGTTTAAAAATTATTGGTATTCGAGAAAGGTATATGCAAAAACAAATGAAAAAACTCTTAAAGAAGCAACAACACAAAAAATATAACAGTAAATCTACAATGAACGCATTTCCTTAACTTCTAGACAATTGTTCAGGAAACAATTATAAAACTATACAGCATTAAAACTCTAATGTAAATTTTTCAGAATTATATATATATATATATCTAGCAGTTTTGAATAACCCTGAAAAATGTTTTTTTTTTAAATAACTAGGTCCGAATCAGATCTAAAGATTTATTTTATTATCATAATAATCAGCTTTGATTCAAATTTTGACCTCTTACCCCATTTAGTCAGCTATCATAAGTATAATTATAATGTCCTCAAATTAACTTTTAAAATTTGGTCTGTTTTTATTTTCATGCCATCATCATCAAAATATATTGTTTTATTAATGTCAGCCAGAGCAATATGATACCAATCTTCCTAGGGGATTAAAACTTGTGTATAATAAATAATGGAAAATATATCTCATTTAGTTTAGTTTCAAACCAAATCCATAAAGGGTATAAGTTCATGCCTTCTCTCTCCCCCTCCTCTCTCTCTCTCATGAAGAAAATCAGTAATTGGATTAAAATCAATTGATTAGATAATGATGCGTACCAAATTTGGTAGTTAGGCGTCAAATATTTTATATTCTCTGGAGCACGGAAAAAAAACCTCCTTCCAACTAATAACATAGATACTGAGAGCGTATATAATTAAAAAAAATATCGTCGATTATGAATTTAATAATGGCGTCATTACTTATTTAAAACATTTATTTTTTTCTAAACAGTCGATAATTTTAAAATCATATCGGTATTTCGGGTTTAAAACAATCTTTTTATTTCTCCATTAGCAAATAGTTTTTAGTGTCCATCTTGATTTTTCTGCGTTTTAAACCAACATCAAAAGGCTATTATCAGTAATTTGTTTAACTACTTTTCGCTGTGTGCAATACTCCTTACATAGTTTTATAATTTTAAGGAACATTGTATTATATCACTGTTAAAAGACATTTTTCGGGAGGTGTTTCAGTTCCAATGAAAATCTCCATCCATTTAAAAATAATTCACTTGCATATCAGGTTTCGTGAGTGGTAAGAAAATTTACTAGACAAAGTACAATCTTGTTTTTGTTAAGCCCATTTCAACAATGATTAATACAAACACTCAAACCTCTTTCAAAAATAAATAATCCCTTGGAAAAAAAATGTTTTTCAGAACTAGCTTGACTTTGCAATTAGATTGAGGAAAAATGGTCTGCCAAATTCGCGTAAACCGAGATATTAGCGGAGATTTAAAACCAAAACAGAGCATACGAAGATTGAAAGCGTAAACTGTCTGTGTCAGGTCCAAGATATTGTTAGATGATTGTTTATATACCGTCGGGTGTTATACCAACAAAATCTTCATTGGCAAAAATGCAAGTTACTAGGCACATTCCGGCTTTATAAACGTATCTGACTTTTGTTGAGAGAATTCAAAACAATTTCAGAGTATATGGTGCCGAAACATATATATATATATATATATATATATATATATATATATATATATATATATATATATATTAGTTGGCCATGCTGTAATGTATATCATTATAGAAATGGACACAGTGATCAGAGTTCAAATTCTGTACAAGGCTGTTTTAATTTCATATTTAGCTAATACCATATTGAAAGGTAAGAATCCATATAGTCTATTTCAAGCTATGAGTAAATAGGAGGGCTTCATATATATTGAGTGTATATGATCTGTAAGTGAATAGATTCTAGGTAACATTTTAACACGCTAGAATGTATTTCTCTCCACACAGTTAAATGGTTTCAAGCATCCTATCCAACATCATTTGTTTTATTTCCTCTCAGTAAAAATATTTGGTATTTATGGCGTATCAACCCTTATAGGTAAATTATTGCCTAATGCTATTTAAAAATATTCATGTATTGAATATAAATGTATATGGTTTGTTAGGTTATTTAGTTTAATGTCATAACAAATCTTGGTTGTTATTAAGTACCGAAACTTGTTTATACATTTGTTTTGTGTGGATGGTTTGTATGTAACGTTGAAAAAGAGATTGAGCATATATGTTTGAGCATAGTTAAATGGTTTCAGGTATTCTATTGTATATTTTTATTTCAATCTAAAAGATATAATATATAAATACAATACAATACCTGAAACCATTTTAGTTTGGCGACAACGCGGTCAGAGTCACTATCCACACTTTCAATAGTAAAGGATTTATATAGAGTTTTCGTTGATCTCTGAGCATAGCACTGTTTATTAATTCTTATAGACGTCTTTGTTTTGATGTATCGAATTTTGATGAAGGCAGTTGAAATTCACTTCCTGTCCTTTCATTGTTCCTGTAACACTTATATGTATCTTTCCTGATTGTCCAATGGGAACCTGTGGTTTTTATTTGAGTGGTTCTTGCTTCTTGGGAGATAATATTTTTAGTCAGTCCTTGACGTCTTTCATTGGATGGATTGGAGACCGATGCAAGCCTTGTTTTGTAGAAGAAAAAATTCTATTTTAGGAGGGGTGTCTCGTGTTTGAGCGGTAGATTCTTGTGTGTTTTTCCTTGGATTACCTCGCTGGATTTCCCGTTATTTGTGACTTCTTTTCGGTGAGTTTGTGCCGGCTGAAATTCTGCAGAGTTTAAGTTTTTCAGGTGACCTCGAAATTTTATCCAATCATTTGGTTCAAACTGAATCAGTTTCCCTACCAGAGCTCGGTAGAAATCCTATTCTAGTCACAGTACTTGATTGTGGCCTAGGTTCCGTGACTACCACCTGTGTTACCAGTTAGTTGGTGTATCAACTCCCCCTGTGCCTACGTTGTGTTTGAATTATCCACAGATTGGGGATGACACAATCTCTTCTGACGGTTTGGTGGTTTGTTGGAGCAAATTGCCTGGGTGTTGGCAACTCAACAATGAGAAAAACTCTCCTTTCATGATTAACACCTATTTACTTAAACACAATATTGTAACAATAGTACCTTATATATATATATATATATATATATATATATATATATATATATATATATGCAATCTGAGAAGAAAATCTACGGGGTAAGTGTATTCAATTTGAGTGCTCAATGTTATCGGTAAATAATGTACAATTAATTTGGGATTAAGAATACATCAACACTCAACGCGCAGAGCTATAACTCCTTTTATATAAAAGTAGAAATAAAAAATCAATTTCCTTGTTGATTAGTACATATATATATATATATATATATAGGGGTTGAGTGTGTGTGTGTGCATATAAGTGGAAATTGTGTCGCTTTTGGTTGTATTAGGGAAAGACAAATGAGGTATCTGGCTGGTGCAGTCTACATTAATCAATTTTTCGGAGAGTAAGGTATTGGCGGAGAGGCTTTACTTCTTGGAGAGATTTCTTGACTTATTCTCCTGTCTTTGGTATGGACTTTGGATATCTTATCTCTTCTAACCCCAAAGCATCTATCTTTTTATTGGATTCCTCTGGGAACAAATATTCCTGATTGGTTAACCAGAGATCATTTCCTATTTTTCAACTATTGGTCAGTCAATTGAATGGGCTGATCTACGTCTTTGAAAAGACTATCCCTTCCACGTATCAGATTTTAATTGGTCATCCAATCAAACCACGATATAGGGGCTTGGTTAATTCAGGGTCCCAGCCAACGCTTCGTGAGGGGTATCTCACTTCATATTAACCAAAACAAAAATCTGAATCTGATCTGATTAATCTATCCAGAGATTTGAACTTTTAACCCCAACAGGTGAGCCAGAGTTGACATAAATTAAAATGACACAACGCAGAAGCAAAACCTGAAGTCTGCTTACTTTTCATTTTGACAGTTTGAAAGTTTGGTTTGTGGCATTTTATATTTTTATAAAAAGAAAATTACATTTTCCTGAATATAAAAAATGCATCATACTCTCCATAAGTTTTTAGCATCAGTGTACATCCCATATTGTTATATTGTTTGTTGTTTTGGTTTATTGGATCCGTCCTTCGTTCAAAAGAAGTGTAAGTATTTTCTGCAATATCAGACCCAACTATTTTCCTAGCTTTCAGGAAAGTCATATTACTCTTTTGCTTTACTTCTAATATTTTCTTTACTTTTTATATAGACGTCATAAGATGTTGAATTGATCGAATGATCTTGTCGTTAGCTTGGACATCTAATTTCCTTCAAGCAATCCTCCTACGCGTGGTCCGGGTCTTTTAAACCGCACTTGGCATATGTATGTCTCACTCTGCAAACTTCCCAGTGGTGCCCATACTCTTGACATTTGAAGCATCTCAGGGATGCTGGAACATACTGCTCAACAATCTTGAGGCAATAACCGATTTTCACTTCACTGGAAATATGAGGTTGAGGAAATGTCAGGATGTAGTTGTTGGTCAAGTTTAAGCGTTATTTATCATAGTGATTCTTCTAATGTTTGTCACTCCGTGTTTTCTCAGGGTTGCTGTTGCCAAGGTCAACTCCCTACTTCTGATAACTATTTTAGAAGTGTTTAGTCTTTCATGAGGATATGCTTTACATTAGGTAGAGCAAAAGCTTTTCATACCGAGGGTGTTTTTTGTCTGCTTCCGGCGGTCCACCCCAACAAGCTAGTTTTCATTTCATGTTTTTTGCATTTTGGGGAGTATCTCGCATTGCAATAATATTTTCAGTTAAGAAAGGTAAGTATTTAGCCTGGTATATATCATCGAAAGATTCAATGACAATGAATCTAGAGAAGTCAGTTGCCTCCTTTTTCAAGTCTGATTCGGACACCTTCCTTTTAGTGTGATGTTTTAGAGTGATGTTTACTTATTTTGTTAGTCCTGTCACCCTCTACTGACTCCGGAGTCCAATTTGACCTGGAAATGTACCGAGCGAGGAAACCCATTCGCCTTAGTTGAGACGGAGATATATAAACAGTATATGGGAGTTGGTTTTAGAGTCCTTGCCAATTTCACGTTTTCAGTAAATATTACTAATTACTGTGTAATTTAGTGCTGGTCAATTTACAATCCTCTCAACTCAATTGACCCTCAGGCACTGTCTTCAAGCTCCTGAATGACAAAGGTTGGTAACTTGCTGCAGGTGCAGATGGAAAAAATACGGCCGAGATAGAACATAAAGATGCTAGGACTTGATACAACTAGCCGATTGATCTGATCGGGCTTGTCCCACTGCCCGTTTAACCCAGTAAGGGTCAAAGACGTGTGTTGCAAGTTACCTGACCACTCAGCTGTCAGGCCAAGTACTGCTCAAACACCAGGATCCTTTCCTTGTAGGATGTATCCTTGGGGGGAATCTTACTCCTCTGCTGAGGTGTAGTCGACCTAATCTACATCTTCTGTCAAAAGGGTGGTTTTATATCAATCATTGGTTTACACATAGTTAAATGATCAAACAATTATATTTCTAACAATTCCATGTAGCATAAGTCAACAAGGTTAAATGGTTCCAAGTTTTGCGATCTATCACTAACAATTCAATTAAACATCTGTCATTTTTTACACACATTTAAATGATCAAACATTTCTATTTATAAAAGTTCAATTTAGCATAACTCATTTGTTTGCTCATACTATGATTTCAAACAATTCGTTATGACCTAATCAGCTGCTACCATTAGTCTGAGTGGACCTGGGAGTAATGGCAAGGAAGGAATATTCCAAATTCCCCAAAACTCTAAGATTGGAGTCTCACCATCAGATTGTTTAATGTCATATTCAGCACATTATTTGGGTGCGTTTTACCCCTCTGCAGAGATGTAGTCGATGTAGTCTAGAGCTTCGGCTGACTGAGTTTTGTATAATTTTGAATGGATTTTAACTACTAAATGGCATGGAATGGCATTGAATCAATCACGTTTGAATGACAGCCTAGGAATCCCAGATCAGTTTGAGAACACATTTTGGATTGTATAGTTTTAATCGTTTGACTTAATGGAAATTTTCAGAATTCAGTGAGTTCGATAGACATTTACCATCACACACTCATGACGATAGGTGAGCAGATTTTTTTCATCCAGGGAATCAATTATATAGATCGAACATAGTTTTTGTGTAATGAGACCGAAATATATAATGCGGCAGTTTGTCAAAATTACCCGAAGAAAAGAATTACACTAGTTAAAAAAAAAAAAGGTTAAAATTTAAAAAAAGCTTTTTTAAACCTTTTTCGACAGTAAAAAAAAATTAGATGATGGATGGGGGTTCATGAATTGTAGAGACATTGTCTTTATCACTTTGATTATTTAGTAGTGGACCTTATAGATTTAAAGGCTATCTAGTAAATGCAATATCTTCTTATAAATATAAAGAGAGCGTAGCAAAAGGAAACAAAACGATTGTATGTAGATGATCATAACAGAGATCATTGCCTGAAAACCCCATAGACCACCTATTAAGGACTGACTCTTCCTAGCATATCCCACACGACAGTATATGAAGGGATACCTACCACGTGAAGCCTCTTGGTTCGCAGATAACATAGGCGAAAAACTGCCAGTCATCAAGCGCTGTTAACTCTGTCTCTACGCTATTCAAACGAGTATATATATATATATATATATATATATATATATATAAGAAAATTTGTGAATATATATATATATATATATATATATATATATGTATAAATTTATTTCTGTCACAAATTTGCTTCTGCATACACACATAACTTCACACGCACACACACACACACACATACATACACACACACACACACACATATATATATATATATATATATATATATATATATATTATAAATATTAATATCTTTCGTCGAATTCAGTTAACTTTTGGTTATCAACCCGTATGCGTACACTCTCAAACATACCTATACACACTTTCATTATATATATACATATATAATTTCCATGGTTACATTTCCTGAACTGTTGACTTTTAACTCCTTCATGTGTGTGTGTGTGTGTGTGTGTATGTGTGTGTGCTTATGTATATCTGTATGTTTAAGATTTGATAAACAAAAGTTCAGCAAACTTGACCATTGAAATCATTACTTTATATATATATATATATATATAAAGAGAGAGAGAGAGAGAGAGAGAGAGAGAGAGAGAGAGAGAGAGAGAGACTGAAATTTCGGAAAATGAAAGAGATTATGAAAAGAATGTTTTCTTAAGCGTCCAAAGCCTTCCCATCCATTTCATTGCTATTTTCCCGTTTGTCTGTAACTAGAGACACTCTCCTTAATTCTACCTAACTGTCAGTCTGTTGATTTGTCGGAGCCATGATTGATGTATCTTGAAATCGGCGGGACAAGGAGTCCATTGTTATCGTTAAAAGCTTATTAAAATACAGAGTGTCCGAAAATGAACGGACAATTGTGCCACTTCGAATGGTTTCCACTCAAACATTTGCAGGCATCAAAGTAAGGCGAGAGACACAGACAACAAACAAGGAATGCACAGAGATTAAGATAAGTTGATACCCATTAAATCTCTCATAAGTCTGACATTCAATGTAATTATTATTTTCATTCCGGGGATTCCTGATAAAGGCGAAAATGTTCAGAAATTCCTTCCGGGCAAAAAGATCTCGTGCCATCAAATAAATATTTCATATTTACTTTATTTGACTAAGTTCAACAGTAATAAGCGTCTTCAAAGAAAAATAGGAATCAATATTCTCTAAGAATTTCGAAATAGGTTTAATGCCCCTGTTGGGTTGATGTATTTGCCGAGGTAACCAATTTTAACACGATACTGAATTTCTAGAGTGAACAGTAAAGACTGAACTCATGTGTAATAAGCCAAGTCGCCTAGCGGGGGACTGTAGTATACACCGACTGCATCTCTGCAGAGGGGTAAGACTCCCCTAACTAGTGTCCAGGGTATGACATTAAACAATCTGATGGCGAGGCTTCAGTAATGCTGGAGATTTAGGGAATGCGAAGTACCCCTTCATTGCCATCGCTCCCAGGTCCACTCAATATAACTGACTGACATTTCAACTGTGTGCAAATAAAAGATATATAGTAAATTGAATTGCTTGAAATAGAACCATTTGACCATTTAAGTATATATAAACAAATGCCTGAGGTTTAAGTAAATTGTAGGTGATACATAATAATAATTGGAACTTTTTAACTTTGCTGACCTATACTAAACTGGATTGTTCGAAATAGAACTGTTTGATCATTGAACTGTGCGTATCAACAAAATGTGTTTCCGAATCATATATTTAACATATATGTAAAGACAAAATTTGGGATTAGATTACCAACAATGTTTGATATGCCATAAAACCAAACCAAAACAAACCGATGATGTGTAATGACTGGTGTGAACATCTCGCCAACTAATACACCTATGCACTTTCTTTAAAATATCTTAAAAATATATACGTTTATTCTGTTTGTGTGTACAACAGTTCCACTTTCTTACATAAGATATTAGGGTAGTATCCGTCCAAAACTGACTCATTAGAGCCGGAATTTAAGTTCCACTTCCACCTTGAAATCGACCTGATATCAACTTCGATGAAATAGAGAAAAAGCTAAAATCGGCTGTAACTTGATAACTGGTGAAAACAGGAAAGATTATTAATATTAACCCATACAGAAATCCAAAGATAGATTATATGTCTCAAGATAAAAAAGGAAGAAGAGGACTCACCAGAATTGGAATTTGCGTTAGACGTATTAGTAAAAGGGCTTGAAAAAATACACAAAAAAGTGCTAGTATCAGCAATGGTAATGTGAATCGAAAGAGAAAAGAAATAAGAAAAACTAGAAAAGAGAAATGAAAAGAAAGACAGTTGAATGGATACTTCCAACCAAAAACTGGAGAAATTCCTCACGAAAAACCTTGGACGCAGGCATAGCAAGGAAAGGGAAACTTAAACAGGTAAAATGGATCTCTTTTAATAGCAGCACAAAACAACGCCATCAGGACCAATCATATTAAAGTGAAAACTGATGATGCATAACAGAATAGTAAGGGTACTTTATGTGCAGTTGCCCAGTCGACTGAGGCTGCACCTTTACAGAAGGGGAAAATCCTTCAACGAATGTCCTGGTATGGCACTAAACAACCTGAGGGGGAGGTTCCTGTAATGCTGGAGCTTTGGGAAATGCAGAGTACTCCTTCATTGCAATCGCTCCCAGTTACACTCTGGTCTAGAGTGGTAGCACCTGATAAGGTACTATCGATGGTTTAAGTAGAACTAAACCGTTGTTTTTTGAGTTTACGTTTTTTTGCATTTCAACTGCGTACTCATGCTTAACTGAAATGTTCGAAATAGAACTGTTTTGACATCTAAACAGTGTACTTATCCTAAACGGAATTATCTGAAATAAAACTGTTTTGACATAAACTCTGTGTATTGCCCAGTCGTCTGGGGCTGAAGAATACACCGACTGCACCTCTGAAGCGGGGTAAGACCCTACCAATGAGTGTCCTACATATGACACTAAACAATCTGATGATTATGTTCCAGTAATGCTGGAGCGTTGGGAAATGTGGAGTACCCCTTCATTGCCATCCCTCCCAGATCCACTCTGGCCCGGAGTGGTAGTATCTGATAGGGTCCTATCTATTGGTCGAATTGAACTGAACTGTGCACTTATGCTAAACTGATTTTTTTTTAAATAGAACTGTTTGATTAAACTGAAAAGTTTCAAATAGAAATGTTTTTGACAATTAAACTGTGTACTTACATTTAAACTACGTACTCATGCTAAACTAAATTGTTTGAAATGGAACTGTTTTTGTTTGCTAAGCTAAATTGTTAAAAATAGGTCTGTTTTTGACATTGAAACTCTACTATCGCTAAACTGAAATTATTACAATAGATCTGTTTTGACATTTAACAGTGTGTAAATCTATACATATACTAAAGTGAATTGTTTGAATTAGAACTATTTAATGAAACTGAAAGGCTTGAAATAGAAATGTTTTCCACATTTAAACTGAATTGTTTGAAATAGAACTCATTATTTGTATGAAAATAGATTTGGCGTTAAATAACCTACAAAGGTTGATATGCCATAAAACCCAAACAAACGAACAAACAAAAACATTACGTGTATATAGAAATTAACCAGTAAAACACATATTAAGCAAATGGTGCAAACTAGCCCTAAAGGATAAAAGGACTTGCCACGACTGAATAAGAAAGGTGATTAGTTGGGAATCATGCAAGAGATTAAAATTTGACCATACTTACGAATGGTATATGAACAAACATGTATCTGTCCTAGAAATTGAGGCGCATCAAATTCTGTAAGATTTTGACGTACAAATGGATCATCTCACCTAAACCTGGAGAAAAGACCAGACCTAGTTTTGATAAAGAAGAAAAAAACATTTCATCAAGTGGATTTTGCTCTTTCGACGGATGGTACATTGCAACTCAAAGAAAGCGAAAAGATAGCCAAATACTTAACCGCAGATTTTTGTTAAATTATCTTGCAAGGGTGATAGTTATATAAATTATAATAGAAAGTCATGGAAGAGCCGTCAAATGCTTTGTAAAAAGACAGGAGGAATTTAAAAATCAAAGGAAGAATGAAGATTATAATGTTAAGATCGACGAGAATACTCATAAGACTCAAGGAAACCTGCATAGACTTACTTCTAAAACTGGCGTGAAAAATTCAATATTTAACAATATTAATAATAATACACTGTACACGAGAATAAATAGATACTGCTACGAAATGTAAATCTCAAGAGAGAAGCGGAATCTTCTCAAATAGAAGTAGAAAACAACATAAGGAATATTTTAAAGAGAAATTTGATTGTACAAAACAGAATGGAAAGTGTGTGACATAACGATACTAAATAGACATTGGTACCTCTAGGACCTTAGATGTGACCCTGACCTGGTAAAAGGTGACGAACGCAAATAACTCGTTTTACATATCCAAAGGTTTATTTACTACATCAACTCGTAGGTAGTCCCCGGGAGAAAGAAAGAGAGTATGGAAACTGACACGACCGTGTTAGCTAAACGAAGAGTTGCAACATATCATGATAAGAAAGAGAGCAGACACGAACCTTGGGTTTTCTTCCTGGTTTTCTGTAGTACTTATAACATGCTTGTCCGTTGCGTCGTGTTCAGTCTAAGGCCCCCGTTAGAGTGCACCCTCCAAAATGGGGCTTGAAAACTTTCACCTCCTCACATGTTCGCTACTCATGTTCAACTGTCTGTCTTTACCTCATCACGTTTTGCCATTTACTCCTCAAAAAACACGAGTTGTCCCCTCCCTTCCGCCTGTTTAGTTTTTTTTTATCAACTAAACAAGGAATTGATTCACCAAAGGTACCAAAGAGCTGGGAAATTGATGACGATGCAGAAAGCCTTACATTCGAGGGTGACATTGATAGATTATCTTTGATAAAAAAAGATGGAAATGGAGCAATATAACAAGTATATGCCTATTCTTAATAGGAAATAAAGAATGATTACAGTGTCCTTTAACAGCAGAAACAACAGCTCAGTGCAAATAAAAGAAATCTTGTAGACAAAAATTGGAGCCTAAACAACTGTATGTGTACTTTAAGCGGGAAACTAAGGACATCTGACACAAAATGGATCTTGTTACGAAGGAAAAACTCCAAGATAAAGATTAATCTCCAATAATTGCGAGACAAAATAAAACTGAAAGGAATAATTATATCAAAGTGAAAACTGATAATCCTCAAAAGAAAAGCAAATGTCAATCACATCGTTACTAAATGCAGCAAACTAGCACAAAAATATGTCAAGAAAAGGATAAGGTAATCCACTGGGAAACGCAAAAGATCCTGAAATCTCACCTGATTTACCAGTGGTATATACACAAACCAGAATCAGTCTTTGAAAATAAAACAATAAATTCTCTGAGACTTTGAAACACAATCGAATAACCCAATCCAGGCCAGAAGACCAAGCCTAATTTTAATTAGCAAGAAAAAAAAATCTCACATAGTAAATTTTTACACGCCAGCGGACCACAGAGTGAAGGTTAAAGAAGATGAAAAGTGAGACGGATAATTTGATTTTTTCCAGAGAACGGAAAATGCTGTAAAGTAGCAGTGATACCAATCACAGTCATGGCATTAGGAACAAACACCAACAATCAGGAAAATATATTCGATAATCTGGAGATAAGAAAAATGGAAAGCATCTAGACCACAGCACTTCAAAAAGCAGCCAGGATACTTAGAAGATCTGTGGATACCTAAGTAGACTTGCTCTTACTCATATTGTCATTAACCACCCCTATAAGAGACGCTAAAACAAATTATAGACTAGGGAAGACAACCAACTTGTGATACTCGGATATTTTAGGAGAAACCGTACACAAAAACATATAGGAAAAGAATGATAGAGATCTGACAAGAATGTGCTAGTTTTCAGACAAGCCAAAGACGTGCCGACCAATTCAAGACAATAATAAAGGTTGGTTTTCTGACCTTTAAATACTAGAAATACACCAGAAAATAAATAATGAACAAGACAGTAATACAATATAAAACACACCAAGTATTAATAAACAAAAACAGTCAAACAATAAAAGAAAATTCTGCCAACAAGTTGGACAAGATGAATGGAAAGCATATCAAAAACCGGACGTAAGAGAAACTAAAAGTTTTTGGACTAAAATATGGCCATCAAGAAAACATAACAAAAAAGCCTAATGGATAAACAATAAGACATAAGAATTAGAAGGGCCCGGAGGGGCTCGAAAGCGTAAATACACATTGTTTTACTTAAAACGTCACTAAAAAATATCAAACTGTAAAACGCTTGGCCATGATGGAATACATGGATTCTGGTTACAGAAATCACCACCATTCACGACAGACAATAGTGGTGTAATAGTTTAAGCGATGAACTGCGGAATCGTAGTACGCGAGTTCGTACTCCAGTTGCGCTATTACGTTCACTTTCGGGCAAATACCCTTGGGAAAGGTATGAACCCCCTTATTCTCCCTCCAGCTATGGGTAAATAGTAGGACGGACTAGGTTCTTCAGCCTTGGTGAGGCAACTAGTCTAGGAGAAGGAAAACTCTGAATTCAAACCTGTTAAACTCCGCTTAAAAATTGACCTTGTGTCATATCCTGCCCGAGCGGAGGGGGTTGGTAAATAGTACCATTCACGACAGACAAGCATAAGAAATGAACATATGCCTACAAGGAGCACATGTATCCAAATGGGTGACCAAATGGAATACCACTTTGATAAAGAAGGATCCCTTCAAGGGAACTGACCCGAACAACTATAGACACATAACCTGCCTACCGATGATGTTGAATATATTAAGAGCCAAAAAAAGAAAGAGATTTACCGCACATGAACAAGCTGGGATTGGTCCTCGAGGAACAGAAAAGACTCCGCAAACGATCCAGGAGCACTGGAGAATGACTTTACATAGATCAGCACATCCTAAACGAGAGCAAGTCCAGACGGATAAATCCAGCTATGGCCTGGATTGACTACAAAAAAGGTATATGCTATGGTTCCGCAAAGTTGGATTATAAATTGACTTAAAATATATAAAACAACAGATGAAGTCATAATCGTTGTCGAGAAAACTATGAAAACCTCGAGAGTGGATTTGACAGCAGGAAAAAGAAGCTTAGAGGAAGCGAAGGTCCAAAGAGTTATATTTCAAGGAGATATACTATCACCGTTACTATTCACGATTGTAAAGATGCCACTTAACCACATACTCAGAAAATGCAGAGCCGGATACAATCTTAGTAAATCGCAAAAAAATCAATCACCTAATCTAATGGAGGTGCCCGTGGTGTAATCGTTATCGTCGTAGGAAATGGACACGGCGACACAAGTTCAAATCCTGGACGAGACTGATTGCATTTCACATAGCACTAATGCCCTTGGTAAAGGTATGAATCCAATTATTCTCCCACCAGCTATGGGTAAATAGTAGGACAGACTGGGTTCTTCAGCCTTGGTGAGGCAACTAGTCTAGGAGGAGGAAAACTCTGAATTCAAACCTGTTAAACTCCGCTTAATAAAATTGACCTTGTGTCATATCCTGCCCGAGCGGAGGGGTTGGGTAAATAGGATCAATCACCTAATCTATATGGAAGACACCAAACTATTTACAAAAAATGAAAAAGAACTTGAAAATCTAATACACGCAGTTAGAATATACATTCAGGACATAGGGATAGAATTTTGCAGAGAAAAATGTGCCATGCCAGTAATGAAAAGCGGCAAACTACACCTGACGGACGGAATGGAACAAGTAAATCAAGACAAGATTAGACGGCTCGAAGAAAAGGAAGCATACAAATACTCAGGCGTCTTGGAGGCTAACACCATCAAACAAGCGGAGATGAAATAAAAAATTAAGAAGGATGATCGCAGGAGAACCAGAAAGATACACGAGACAAAACTATGTAGCAAAAAGCTTATCAAAGGAATAAATACCTGAACTCCTCGTTAGATATTCGGGACCCTTTTTGAAGTGAACCAGAGAAGAACTTAAGTAAACGGACTAAAGAAGAAGAAGACTAATGACATCCCTGATAAGACGTTGACAGACTATATGTATCAAGAAAGGAGGGAGGAAGAGGAGTTGCCAGCACTGAAGACAACGTTGATTCATCGATACAACGACTCAAGGACTCTATAGAAAAACACGAAGGAGGACTGATAACAGCCACCAGAAACGATACTGATAACATGAAGGTCATCAGAATGACAATAACTAGAAAACAAAAATGGGAAGAAAAACAATTTTATGGGCGCTTTAAACGACTAATAAACGACCTGGGCGTTGCTATGAAAAGGAAACTTTAGAGAGAAATAGAATATTTCCTAATAGCATCATAGAACAACGCCTTAA